>LJIJ01000181.1:0-195191 GCA_001718145.1 Orchesella cincta | reverse complement strand
TCTATTATGTATGGCCTCTGTGTTAGTGTGTAATAATAGCTAAAGAGCTAGAGAGGCATGACACCATGCCACCATGACATACACTCGTCGCGTGAGATCGGAGAGACATACATAATGTATGTTATCTAAATCATATCCCGTTTTAGTGAAAACGGAGACTGCCATTAGAAACAGCCGCACATTCAACGCCCATATATGATAAACTTCTCTCCTAACTGGCTGGACGTAATATTGTAGTTAGCTTTCTTTATCATTCTACCGATTCTTACTGTTGGGTGATCATGGAGATGATTGTAAGATTACGATGATGGGGCTTACGGTACGATCTAGAAAATGTGTTTCTTTTCCCAAGCGAAATTGCACGAGCTTATTCGTGGCCAGAGATCTAATGTAAAGCATGCAAATATATGATGGAAGGCGCGCTTTTGGTAAATAAGCCTATAGTAGTACGTAGTCCTTTCATCTGGGAGTGTAAAGATAGTTTGGCAAACCGCTCCTTAAAAATAAGAAGGGGTTGTCGTCAGTGTTTGACACTGCGTGAAAGAAAAAGAGCGTTGGAAAGGGTGCTTGGTCACGGTAAAGGAGAGAATGTCAGTGAGGTGTTGTGGACTGATATTCGGCACGCAGGGATGTAGTTTAAGTAGACGTGTTCTGGGTGGTGAAGTGGTAACAAGGAAAGCTTGTTCGAGGTGACGAAGATGATCGATGGGATGAATGGGCGATGGCAGAGAAGTTTCCAGTATGCAGTTGTTACAAGTTATAATGAGATACTTGATATGGATATCACGCAAATACGTTTCCATTTTTGGAAGTTTCGAAATTGACTCTTGTTTTTAAAAACAACTAACCATAAGCCAAGTTAAATTGACTTTTAAACAAAGGCTCTTATTGTGTGTATTATAAGGAGACTAATGATATGCATCACAATTTCTTGTGGGAAACCGTCCAAGAGAAGGTGAGCCAAAGCCAAGCCAAGATTCCTATACAAAAGCTATTTGGCTCTCAAAAGGTTTCTATTTCAGCAGAAGTGCGATATTACGACGAATTGTAATGTAAATGAAAGACGTCAAGTTAAATCGTCGAGCAGTCAACGTACAGCTCCGCAGTAGGAGTTTTGGTGTAAGATTGATGTGGCATATCACGTCACACATAACATGCTAAAAACAAATAGGCATGTATATGGTCAAAGGTGAGCACACATTACAGACTGGCATTTTTGAGATTGGTTTTCATCATGAAGAATGAAAACTTTGTTAAATGGACAACTAGGTAACAATCTCTGGCTCACGACACGTCATTGTTATTATGTAGAACCATTAAATCTCGATTCGATTGTTGATGTTGTAAAAAGTAGTAAAACGATATGGTGATTCATGCCTCTGATAAGGAGCCGAGGTTAAAGGAAACTGAGAAGGATTTCATCTATTACACAGACAGTGACTAGACCCATTCATTGTTTTGTTACAAAAATGAATGCAGTGTGGATATCACTTAGGCCCAGAACACAGGCACAGCAATAAATCTGTTTATGACTTTGTGAAGGTATGAGAAATTATGAATAGAAATGACTAATGTCATTTTTTTGTAATGGCCATTCAAAAAAGTTACCGGAAGGCCTTTTGTATTCCTCAACAACCTACTACATGATGTCTTCCGAAAACGCAACAGTGTTGACCTGCTAAGTTATGCTTACGCATAAGAAGGAAAAGTGGGATACATTGTTGTTAAAGAGTTGCTAACTGTGACAGGAGCCTTACAAGAAGATCCTCTTCTTGTGTCTTTTCTCATTTTTTTATTCTTCCACACATTTTTCTAAACTTTGTTTTGGAATCGTGCCAAAAGTGGGATCATACAATAACACATGCTAAAATGACAAAATAATCTTGTTACGTTTCACTCGGAGAAAAATGGGAGTCTTTTTTGAATGAGCTTTTGCTCGCTCATCTTCCCCCAATTTTTTGCATTGTTAGTTAAATTTTTCCACTGTTGCTCGTTACTAAACTGTGTTGAGCATCATTTGAACTGTTTTTGGTAGATTATCAGAAACTCTAACGCATTTATTCAACCATCATCATCTTTTTCAAAGACTGAATGCATAAAAAAATTTAAAACTTTTTTTTGCTGCTAGAAACAGCCAAACTTAGACTTTCCCAAATATCAACAGCAAAAGAATTTACAAAAGTAAAAAAGTGTAAATTGGTTTTACTTCTTGAAAAGTAACTGAATCAGCAGAAACACCATTTTATTTATTATATACGCAACATCAATTTTGCTACACTATAAACTTTTACTGTAATCATACGGTTTTGTTGGGCCCTGTTTTCTTTCGCTGCTGTGCTCATTGATACACGAGTCCCACAAACTTTAGCTGAGAGGATAGCATCCGACTGTTTCGAAACGGATACAAGGAGAATCAAAAGGAAGTTGGGCAAATAAATTGCAAATTTGTTTCGTTCCAACGAAAAATGTATTTTAAGTAATACTACTCGAAATAAAATTGTATAATCTATGAGCATGTTATATGTTCACTGTAAAAAAAAGTACTGAAGAGAAAAAAGGAGAACGAGGCTGGTTCTGTTTTAGTTTAGGCTCTCGGGTAATATATTGTGTATGCGTACGGTTGGCTAAGCTTTTCCGCATTTTCATGTTATTTCGTTTCGTTCTTGGCTTTACGGATACGATACTTCTTATCAAGTGTGTACGTACGCACAAAAGCAACCAAAGATGAGGAAAATCAGCCCGCTATTTCATTTTCTTATGAGAAGGTTCTAATAATATACAATATTGTACAAGCTCCCATCATCATCATCAGCATCATTTCATCTGTCTGAAAGCGTAGTTCTTTCAGCTCACCTGTTGCTGTTCCTCTCAAGTCAGACTTACAAACAACCGCACAGCAACATAAACATTCGCAAGCTTGCATTTGCCATCAGAACAACTCAACTGGCTGTTGCTGCTCCCTTCCTAGTTTACACACACATGCATAATGTTGTAGAGGGGGAGAAGAAGAGAAAAGAGTAAAATATATTCGTGTCTATTCCCCAATCTTGAGTCAGTCTACGTTTCGTTCCCTTGCATCGTAGTTGATGCTGGTGCTTGTTCTGCCGACTAACTTGTTTGAGAGAGAGCCGTACAGTTGTGCGTGTGTGGAAGCGTTTTGTGGGCTTCGTCTTGTTTAAGCAAACTAAAGTGAGAAGGGACCTTGTGGCGAGATCCGAATATAAATAATCATCAAGTGTCTCTTCTCATCATACATACGTACACATACTCATTGTCATCGTTAGTTTAATTCGAAGATTCAGCAACCCATACAAATGGATTTATTAGTTTGTCGAGGAAATCGATATCATAGCAGTTGCAGACTATAGATATACCTACTTTGTGCGGTGAATACATCATTTCTATACAGTGACAAGGCAATTTCATTTTCGCATTTCATCTCTCTTTTCTTTTTATTCTGCCTAATGCAAACACATTTGCAACGCACGATTAGTTGCATATCATTGTGGAAGTGTTGTGTATCCAACAAAGAAGAAGTGGAGGCCTATATTTCGCATGACAATTTCAGTCATACTAAAAATTTTCCTTGTGTTAAACTCAAGTGCAAAAGTAAGCACATTGTTAAATAAGCAGCATGCTAGTTCTGAAGGCGAATCTGTCCTGGAAAAGATTCAGGAGCGTTTCATGCGAACGAAGGCGAGAAGCTAGCCTGCCTTCCTGATTCAACTTCAACCTAGTGTAATCTTGAGTAAGGGACTGAGACAGCGAGAAGAGTAAATCGCTGCTTGAACATTACAGAGCTAATTAAATATTACAAACATTGTGTGTGTGTCCCCTCTCTCCACTGCAAACTTAAAACAAAATCATGACATATCACCAATACGGCTTTGAAAAACGAAGTTCTGAGCAGCTGGGCCCAAACACCCGTTCCTGGCTCCGCGCTGTCATTTTGGCAACCTGACTGACTGGAATATAATGCTCTTGCCGGAATATAAAGGGAGAGAGAGGTTGTGTGTTCTTTGAGGCCTGTGTTCTCTGAGACTCACATCAAGACTGGTTTGTGTGTGAAGTTGATATAGGCAAGTCTCAGTTTTGAAAAAGGAACTGGTTCCCATGGTCAGTCGACATAATCAAGTTCATTCTCTTTTCAGCAGCGGAGATGTGTGCTAAAACTGACACAATGGGAAACCAGTCTTTTTCAAAACTGAGCTATTGCTATATCAAATTCACAACACAACCAGTCTTGATGTGAGCTCAGAGAACAGAGTTCAAAAGAACACAGCAACTCTAACTCACCCTCATTACAATACCATTACGGCAAGAGGCAATTAATATTCAGTCCAGTCAGGCTTGCAAAATGACAGCGGAGCCAGAAGGGAATGTTGGAGCAGTGCTCAGAACTTTTTTTTTCAAAGCGTATTGGTGAATATTGTATGAATTTTTGTTTTAAGTTGGAGTGGAGAGACTCACACACAATGTTCGTAATATTTAGGTAGTCTGTAATGTCAAGAGATTTACTCTTCTCCCGTCCTTTAGTCCTTACTCAAGATACACTAGGTGAGTTGAAATAGGAAGGCAGCTAGCTCTCGCCTCGTCGCATGAAACGCTCTGAATCTTTCAGACAGATTGCCTTCAGAACTAGCATGTGCTTATTATACAATGTGCTTACTTTTGCACTTGAGTTTAACACAAGGGAAAATTTTTAGTTGACTGAAATTGTCATGCGAAAATAGTCCTCCACTTCTTCTTTGTTGGATACACAACACTTCCACAATGATATGCAACTATCGTGCGTTGCAAATGTGTTTGCATTAGCAGAATAAAAAGAAAAGAGAGATGAAATGCGAAAATGAAATTGCCTCTGTCACTAGTATAAAATGATGTATTCACCGCACAAAGTAGGTATATATAGTCTGCAACTGCTATGATATCGTTCCTCGACAAACTAATAAATCATTTTGTATGGGTGCTGAATCTCGAATTAAACTAACGATGACAATGAGTATGTGTACGTATGTATGATGAGAAGAGACACTTGATGATTATTTATATTCGGATCTCGCACAAGGTCCTCTCACTTTAGTTTGCTTAAGACAAGACGAAGCCCACAAACGCTTCCACACACGCACACTGTACGCTCTCTCTCAAACAAGTTAGTCGGGCAGAACAAGCACCAGCATCAACTACGATGCAAGGGAACGAAACGTAGACTGACTCAAGATTGGGAATACACACGAATATATTTTACTCTTTTCTCTTCTTCTCCCCCTCTACAACATTATGCATGTGTGTGTAAACTAGGAAGGGAGCAGCAAGCAGCCAGTTGAGTTGTTCTGATGGCAAATGCAAGTGCGAATGTTATGTTGCTGTGCGGTTGTTTGTAAGTCTGACTTGAGAGGAACAGCAACAGGGAGCTGGTGAGCTGAAAGAACTACGCTTTCAGACAGATGAAATGATGATGATGATGATGATGGGAGCTTGTACAATATTGTATTATTATAGACTTCTCATAAGAAAATGAAATAGCGGGCTGATTTTCCTCATCTTTGCTTGCTTTTGTGCGTACGTACACACTGATAAGAAGTATCGTATCCGTAAAGCCAAGAATGAAATGAAATAACATGAAAATGCGGAAAAAGCTTAGCCAACCGTACGCATACACAATATATTACCCGAGAGCCTAAACTAAAACAGAACCAGCCTCGTTCTCCTTTTTCTCTTCAGTACTTTTTTTACAGTGAACATATAACATGCTCATAGATTATACAATTTTATTTCGAGTAGTTTATTACTTAAAATACATTTTTCGTTGGAACGAAACAAATTTGCAATTTATTTGCCCAACTTCCTTTTGATTCTCCTTGTATCGCGTTTCGAAACAGTCGGATGCTATCCTCTCAGCTAAAGTTTGTGGACTCGTGTATCAATGAGCACAGCAGCGAAAGAAAACAGGGCCCAACAAAACCGTATGATTACAGTAAAAGTTTATAGTGTAGCAAAATTGATGTTGCGTATATAATAAATAAAAATGGGTGTTTCTGCTGATTCAGTTACTTTTCAAGAAGTAAAACCAATTTACACTTTTTTTACTTTTGTAAATTTTTGCTGTTGATATTTGGGAAAGTCTAAGTTTGGCTGTTTCTAGCAGCAGCAAAAAAAGTTATAATTTTTTTTATGCATTCAGTCTTTGAAAAAGATGATGATGGTTGAATAAATGCGTTAGAGTTTCTGATAATCTACCAAAAACAGTTCAAATGATGCTCAACACAGTTTAGTAACGAGCAACAGTGGAAAAATTTAACTAACAATGCAAAAAATTGGGGGAAGATGAAGCGAGCAAAAGGCTCATTCAAAAACGACTCCCATTTTTCTCCGAGTGAACGTAAAAGATTATTTTGTCATTTTAGCATGTGTTTATTGTATGATCCCACTTTTGGCACGATTCCAAAACAAAGTTTAGAAAAATGTTTGGAAGAATAAAAAGTGAGAAAAGACACAAGAAGAGGATCTTCTTGTAAGGCTCCTGTCACAGTTAGCAACTCTTTAACAACAATGTATCCCACTTTTCCTTCTTATGCGTGAGCATAACTTAGCAGGTCAACACGTTGCGTTTTCGGGAAGACATGTAGATAGATGTAGGTTGTGAAGGAATAACAAAAAGCCTTCCGGTAACTTTTTTGAATAGCCATTACAAAAAACGACATTAGTCATTTCGTTCATAATTTCTCAGTAACTTGTCACAAAGTCATAAACAGATTTATTTGCTTGTGCTGGTGGCCTAAGGATATCCACACTGCATTCATTTTTGTACACAAACAATGAATGGTCTAGAGTCACTGTCTGTGTAATAGATGAAATCCTTTCTCAGTTCCTTTAACCTCGGCTCCTTAGCAGAGGCAATCACCATCGTATACGTACTTTTTACAAACATCAAACAATCGAATCGAGATTAAATGGTTGGACATAATATACAATGACGTGTCGTAGAGCCAGAGATTGGACCCTAGTTGTCCATTTAACAAAGTTTTCATTCTCAGGTGATGAAAACCAATCTCAAAAAATGCCATGTCTGTAATGTGTTTCTACCTTGACCATATACATGCGATTTGTTTTTAGCATGTTAGTGTGACGGTGATAGTATGCCCCATCAATCTACACCAAACTCCTGCGGAGCTGTAGCGTGGCTGCGCGACGATTTACGCTGACGTCATGATTACATTTACAATTCGTCGTAATATCGCACTTCTGCTGAAATAGAAACCTTTTGAGAGCCAAATAGCTTTTGTATAGGAATCTTGGCTTGGCTTTGGGCTCACCTTCTCTTGGACGGTTCCACAAAGAATGTGATGCATATCATTAGTCTCCTTATAATACACAATAAGAGCCTTTGTTTAAAAGTCAATTTAACTTGGCTTATGGTTAGTTGTTTTTAAAAACAAGAGTCAATTTCGAAACTTCCAAAAATGGAAACGTATTTGCGTGATATCCATATCAAGTATCTCATTATAACTTGTAACAACTGCATACTGAAATTTTCTGCCATCGCCATCATCATCATCATCTTTTCATCGCACAACCTTACTTGTTCCTCTCACACAGAAACGTCCTTAATATAATGCGTGCAAAGTACAAACTCATGCAAATTTTCTTCTTGCCACTAAAAGAACCTTTACGCTCTTTTTCTTTCACAGTGTCAAACACTGAAAGAACCTTCTTACTTTTAAGACTTTGAAAATATCTTTACACTCCAGATGAAAGGATTATATATAGGCATTATTACCAAAAGCGCCTTCATCATATATTTGCATGCTTACATTAGATATCTGGCACGAATAAGCTCGTGCAATTTTGTTAGGAAAAAAGAAACAATTTTTAGATCGTACGTTAAGCTCTATCCCATCATAATCTTAAATCCATTCCATCCAACATAAGAATCGTAGAGATATAAGAAAATAACTAAATATTACTCCAGCCAGTAGGAGAGGAAGTTTATTATATGGGTGAATGTGCGCTGTTCTAATGAAGTTTCCGTTTTCACTAAAAGGGATATGATTTAGAGTAAATACATTATGTATGTATTCCATCTACGCGAGAGTTATGTCATGTGCATGTGTCATGCCTTCTAGCTCTTAGCTATTATTACACACTAACACAGAGGCATACATAATAGAAAAGAATAATAGCACATTTTCTGACAACTTCCTCTCTCCTTCTACGTCCTCTTGAGAATCAAAAGGAGAGCTCTCACTACAAGACACTTTGTAACCCCATACAAGCCTTTTTCTTCAACTTGTTTCGTTTTCGCGTTTATTTTTTGTCTTCCTTGATAACACACGAGAGTGAGATCAAGTGTACGTATATAACTCGAAATTGCTCAAAGTGTGCATGGCATGGCACACGGATGTGAGATGTGGAGGAAACTGAGCAAATTGAATTTTGTGCAAAAAGGTAACAAGATATTGTTCTGCACCCTTGCCCTTTCGTTACATGTCCTTCGTTGATGGGACATGGAATAAAACAAACTGAGGGAACCGGGGAATACACATCCAAGTGCTGTAGGCTTGTTTGTGTAAGAGTTGGAAGGATGCATGGAATGAAAGATAAGATGAGATGAGAGAGTAACTAACGTGCAAGCATGAACGAAGAGCGGTTAAAGAATATTATACAAGATCTAAAGGACAGCAGCACGAACGATGGAGTGGAAATGAAGACAAGAATCCTTGGTGGTGGTGCATGTTAAGGTGCTTGTTTTCTTGTTGCAACTTGTAGCAATATAAACTGAGTATATAAGAAAGATGATAATGACAATGGTAATGTTCATCACTTCACGACACGGTTGGAGATCCACTATAAAAGTGCTCTTGAAGTTGAGGAAAGATGTGGGCTTTTCAATTTCTTTTTTTCCTTGTAAAATAATACAATTCTCTTGACACTTTGTATTACCTACATTCACGAGAACTGTAATCATAAGGTTTCTTTAACATGCATTCTTTGTAATAATAAGTTATCTCGCCAAGCAGCAGCATTCACAAAAGGTGAAGTAGGCAATCGCACAAGAAGTTGTTTTGGTGTTGGCGGAGCCTTCTTCTTCTTCTTGAGCCCGGTGATGATGATGTTGATATGATACTTTTAAAATGAACTCAATTCCTTATTCATAGCAGCTCCAATTTTGAGATTCCTTCTTTTTTAGTCGGTATATAAGTATTTGTCGCAACCCAGCATAATAGAATTTTGTATTGCTTTTCTGCAACAATGCAGAAGCGCATTCTGGGACGTAATACGTATTAGGCCATATATACCTACTTATGAGTATTAACACTTGGAAAAGTATCCAATTACATAGGCGTACGAATGCATACAAACTGTCAGCAATAATGGGATTCCAAACCCCATGACAAACTTTTGTAAGAAAGGTTGCGTCTGCGACTCCTCGTATTCCCTCTTCTTCTTTAGAAAAGGTGAGTAAAGCATTCGTGCATACTACTGAGGAGTCTGTTGTTTGGGTTAACAAGAGTTCAGGGTCGGGACTCAATTCGCTCCGTTCCTTTTCCCATTCAGAGAGTGTCATTCTGTGCACTTGGTTCAATTGCTGGCCTTTTGTAAACAGTATTAACAACAAGAGCGCAGTTTTCTTCCTTTCGTCTTTTTCCAACCCTCCACATCAAAAAACCCACATTAATGCTATTATACTCACAAGTCCGCAGAGGTTAGGTAAAGTGTGTATAATTCTTGGCAATATTTTTCTTTCAGCTTTTATGGGTGTTATTTGCAGAGTGATTTGTACTCATACCCTAAGTGCATACACATTTATGATGACAAGGATACTGATTATAATGTCCCGATGATGTGATGATAGCATATACATATACGTATGAGGAGCAACGACGAAATATTAGGTAGTAATTATTATTACCAATGTCACAGAGAAAACCATGAGCCCAAGCCCCAATCATGTCAAACAAATGGTTGTATTACCCATGTCCCAAAGCTTCTGCAATCAATACGAGTGTATTCTTCATTGTTCAAAATAAATGCAATGCTAATAATAATGCTCAACATCTGCATATTATCGTCATATTACATCTTTGGACAAATGTATATAATCACGTAAAAAGGATAAAATAGATATACGTAACTACCTACTCACTATGCTCCCCTTCTTAACAGTGGATCACGGTATCAGTCAGTCAGTCGGCTGATAATTCTTTCCATGAAACGACAAGGCAGTCTTCTAAAGCAGTGGATGAATGAGCAACCCGAATGGCTAGATAAAATATATGTGAAACGACATGCGATGAGCTGTTTCACTAGTAGTGGGAACGTTGCAGGTGAAAAATACGGGATGTGGTATGATTTGATGTGATGAGAACTCTCCTGGATGTGCGAAGCTCTGTATCTCGATGAGAAACCCGATGCACCTATCCATGTCCTATCAAATTATGGTCTCTAGATACCAAGCTATAACCCGGTCCCATCCTGTAATTTCTCAGTGATTACATGGGTATCATTACCAACAAAAACTTCATTTATTTCCCTTCCATCACAAACTCACACACAAATAGTGATTAGGATGACGCACGTGAGTCATCCATCCATCCGATTGCAATCTCTTTGACCGTCCTTAGTACTAGATTAGGATTATGCATCTACTATACATATCTAGGTAAACATACACACATATAATATGTACAGTAGACGCAATGAAGTGATAAAGCATATCTCGACCGGTGGTATTCTTGAATACATAAAATTGTTGTGAAGCATTTAACTTTTTAGGATTGTACTTGCTCCTCCACTGTTATTAAGCTAAAAAGTATTAAAATGTGGTCTTGTTTTTCCATTTCTGGCTAAGCCTAAACCGAGCACATGTGTTCTCATTATATATATATGTAGGTATATAAGTAAGTGGTGTAGGAAAGCACAATCATTACTGCATATTACCCTTCGTATGAAAATAAATAACAGAGCACTGCATGAAATCTGCTGTTTCTGTGAACACAGTGTTGAGGTAGTTTAGTAGGTACTAATAATGCTGACAGCCAGTAACACAGAAGCAGCAACATCAGAAAACATGAAATCTACTTTTTGTATCTTCGTCAGCCACTCACTCAAAAGTCAAGTCAGTCAGTCTCACAGCTAGCAAAAAAACTGTTTCTCACACCAAATAAACCATATCATTAAATCCCAAAGAGCACGAATAATCCGTGGCATTTCAGAACAATTGCAATTTGCGAAAAAAAATCCTTTCTCTAATCTCCGCCACTAATAACATTCAGCATAATATGTATATGTTGCATCGTAAATAGATGAATACCAAACACCAAAACCACACATTGTATACCTAAACGATTTGAAGACCTATTAATACCGTGTGTGCAACTCCACTTTTTCAATCTTGTTTTCTTGAATTAAGAACAAGTTTGGAATTTAGGGCTTATCAGTTTAATTTCCGTCACAAGATTTTTATCCTTGCGTTTGCTCATTTTGTTACGGTGAGAGAATAAAGATTTCACACGTATTTATCAAAGCCACAACAATACTGTCTTGTATTGATCTGATGCACACAAAAACAACCACGCTAAAACAATTTACATTCCGTTGTGAGTGTAAATTAAAGCATCGTATATTTCACCGATCATTAAGTCAAATAAATGGAGACGCATCTGGTTTATTGACCGAGTTATTTCCCCCAATATTGCGAATGCACAAGTACGTATGTATGTGTATATTCACGCATTCCTAGAGTTAGATATAGAAGATAAATTTTAACTGTGTCTCATGGGATGAGTTTACCCGTATCTTAATTAAAATGTTTCACAGGCCGATGATCCCCTGTATCTTAGATAGTCGATGAGCATCCAATTTGCGACTCGTTGGGATTAGCGTAGGAGCATCAATCATAATTGTTATTTTGTTTGTGCACAAGTATTTAATGTGGTACACATTTCCTGAGCCTAATTATGATTATGGCTACAACTGGTCTGGTACAGATTAATTAAAGTTATATCCAAAATATTCCATTCCAGTCGAGTGACTACACATATACTGCTTGGATGTATCAACAACGTGAAACCAAATAGGACTCATCAAAGGTTTGCCTTGCGCCGCAGTTTTTCATTATGAAAGCTTTTTGTTTGCCGTACAACAACAAGGTACAACCGGAGATGAATTCAGAATGAAATGATGAAAATGATTATGATCTTTTACAGCTCCCTGATGGTACTACTAATCTTTACGTTGATGAAAATGTATTAAATAACAGTAACCTCTTCCGAAATTCTTTAAGGGAACTGCTAAATAGCAGAAATCATAGAGCAAGTTGTATTTAGTTTTCATTAACGCATCAAGCCATAACTTGAAAAATACTCAGAAACAGCTTGGCACAGTTTTTCCTTGAAAAATGTGCTCAGTGTGATTGAACTCGTCTTGCTGACATAGAAGTGTGTTACTCTTTGGGTTGTACTAATAAACAAATCGAGTTTACCCTCAGTTGGTCAGTACGATTTTTGAAGGCGTGTTGCATAATAAGTTAATCAACTGCACAATACCAGCCAGCAATGTAACGCAACTCTACACAGTTCGTTAAGCCTTAGTGGTAATTCTTGTTGAAAAAAATTATGCCGGACCTGAAAGAGGAAACATTAAAAACTGTGACTTTCCTAGCAAAAAGCTATAACAAACAAAGGTCTTGATTTGTTTGAACTAATGTGCAGACGGAGGGAAGTGTTGTGGCGACACTCTAACTGCAGAAACTCGTAACATAACCCCAACTGGGCTGATCTCTGAACTTGTCGGCCAAATTTGTACAGATATAATGTTTACAGTACGAGTAAATGACTTCTTTGGTACGCTGCCCCTATAAATCGTCTTCTTGTTTTCCATAAGCACAAAAAAACAGTTGCTTGTATAAAAATAATAATAATTATG
Organism: Orchesella cincta; assembly: GCA_001718145.1. Classification (NCBI taxonomy): domain Eukaryota; kingdom Metazoa; phylum Arthropoda; class Collembola; order Entomobryomorpha; family Orchesellidae; genus Orchesella; species Orchesella cincta. The sequence continues at coordinate 182,264 of LJIJ01000181.1, read as the reverse complement.
CTATATATAGACAAGTAGGCTTTTCTTTGATATTTTAGACATTGATAATATTAGCATATGCACTAGTTATTCGATTTTGCCAGTTGCGTGAAGCTTTTTTAAGATGACTCAGATGATAAGTAAGAGGTTAAAGATGTCGGCTCGGGTCTGCAGACTGCAATGAAATGCTACTCCTGCATTACGTATACATATAAATTGGACTTAATACGCGTAGCCACGTCGTTTAGATGTATATGTGCGTTTTATTGTATATTTTATTCTTGAATCTGAGCTACTACGTATTCATGAGATGAAGACAAAGTCTAGAAATGTGCTGTTGTATATTTTTTCATCCTTTTCTTCTTGAGAAGGGCAAGGGCCAACTCAGCGAATGTAGCAAAAAGTAGGAGTATCTTTGTCTGTGAGTAATAATACTGGGCTCACTCACACTCACATCAAAAGCATAACAAGGCAACTCTCAAATGTCCAGTAAAAGCAAGCAACCCTATCTCTCTCAACTCAAACACTAATAATATATACACTTCTTTCTGCTTCTGGCTCCTGAATATTTTTTCCTTCATCTTGTTCAAACTCAAATTTCAACCTTTTTATGCTCTTTCCAACGCCTTGGAGAGAAAACGTTGTTAATAAAAATGTTGAAAGTGGAAGTCTTGTAGACGCAGTTGGACTCTTTTCTTGGGAATCCTTCTCTGATGCCTTTGTTATGTTATGATTTTGTTGATACTGGTTTGTCTGCAAGTAAAAGGACTGCTGACTGAGCTGTTTGTTGTGTTGGTAATGGTGGTGAAAAAAAGATGCGATGATGAGGTCTGATCTGGTCTCTTTTAGGTTGGAATGGGAAAGGGTCGGTGGTGTGGTGTCAGTTTAGGAGCGGGAGTTTGCTCTGCAGGACCAGACCAGGAGTGAATGTTCAGGCTGGTTGGATGACAGATGAATAACTGATGTCAAACAGATTCCCTGGAACCCTACCTACAGCAGCATCTCAAAAGTCTTGTAACAAAATTTAGAAAGAGTGTTAAGAAAGAGTACAACAGATTCATCATGTCGTCGACGAGAGGCGGTCCAACACTCATACAAATGAACAAAATAAGAAATTGGTTACCCGAAATCACGTACTTTTCATTTTCTTCAAGATGTTTCTTATTTATTTCAGTTATGATGGCGTAAAATTTTCTGGTGTGAAGTTTCACAAAAATATGTTGCCCCTTCAACTTGACAATGAAAGCTAGTTTGAGGCTGTAGCCTGTGATACATCACTACAAGCTTTCCTTACTCTGCAATGCCTATGCGTAGAATAAGGTTTTTAGTTCCGATATCCAAAATTGGAATGCGGATCATGCCCTCACTACCATTTGTCTAAATTTCATCCGCAATGCAGCGATAGCTTGATTTGTTGGATTGAATCGTAAATTTTCAATGACCTGACGACATGTCAATAAATGATGACAAGAAGTGGGGAAGATGTATGTATTCAATTTATTATTTAGTTAAAATGTTGCTGATAGTTTAAATAAAAATGTATATATCTTTTTCCTTCCTTTCTCGTCTTCTCGAACACAAAATACTTCTCACTTTTGCCCTCATTTCTTTATAGTTTGATTGGATATCAAATTAAACTGCTACTTTGACTTTTTTATTGATACAAACAGTGGACATTTTCATGGTTCATCCTCTTCTTAATTTGGTTCGATGTCAACAGCACCACTTCACACAATCAAATAAAGTCATTCAATCCAGGTCACTAGCATCAAGTTAAGACAGCTACAACAAGCGGATCAGATGTTATCTGACCAGGGCAACACCACAACTAGCACCTCAACAAGAGTTCAAAATGATTTACAGCAAATGAAGTCGTTTGCTTACACTGCGCCCATATACGCTTCTCGAAGTGATTATGATTGACAGGGATATTCATTTCAAAAGGAATATTAAAGAAACCAGCCTCCAATTTAATACAAACTTGGTCTAACAAGGTTTGCCAATACTTGTACTATATTTAATCATTATAGTGGTGGTGGTGGTACGCATGGCTTTGTGCACACTCGTTAGAGCCTTGCCTTCCCTTGAAATCGGCTCCTTAATCCTGGTAATTTACATGAAATTATTCTTCATCAGAAGCCAAACGTTTGCCAGGCAAACTTTGGATTTTGTGGCTTCTCTCAAAGATCTAAGAAATCAAAGACATGTGGCAAAGACAACTCTTCTGCTTAGCTAACTAACTATCAGTTCAGCGTCACATATCTCATCTCGTTTTTGTCGAACACAACATGCATGTACGCATGCATACATAATGCATTTATCATTATGCTAATACAGAAAAGTATAAATGTTTGCCTACTATGCCAGACAGTTCAAAGGTTCACGATCAAGTTCAGGAAAAAGAAATTCATGCCACACAAACAACGTGTGCTCTTCTTCATCACACATGATACTACAATAATATAATACGTCATTCATAATACTCTGGTAGGATTTGTCATTTCTATTTTCAAATCTTTTAGCTTGACTGATAGCCCAAAATGTCATTTTCACATTTCATTTTTGTCAACCTTTCCAAGATGCGTTCAGATACATTTGGTTTAGCTTTCATATTATGTAGCAATAAGAATCATGTGCTAGGGTGTTCAGGGAGGTGGAAAGTTGGAGGAGTTAGTTGTGCAACGCAAACATTGAGATGTCACAGTATGAAGCATCCTGGTTGTCATCTCTGCAGAAAGTAGTGCGAAATCATATGAATGCATTGGGTTGTGTGTTGTGTTGCAGGCACCGAATGCTCTGCAAGCAAATGGGGATGCAGAAAGAAACATCAAAGATGATGATGACAATTTATTTTTTGGACAAGATTATTATGATAATATCACAGAAAGTTATTTTTCTCAGCAGCATCACCATCATCAGTTGTTGTTGTTGGGTTTATATATTTTTCAGAGCAGTGTCACATGTAACCACACGACTGGCTGTGCAGAAAAGAGATTTCAAACTCTCTATATCCTCTAGTTTGAGGTTTGCCAAGCGTGGATAAAAAATGCATCATTCATTCATACATAAGTATTAGAGTATTATAAGAAAAAGGTAATAACTTGAGTAATAACGAGATGTTGTACTTTGAATGAATAATAGCGTCGCATTATAACAGCAGCTCACTGATCAGTTTTTCTTTCTTATTATGTAACACAAAACTTATAAATCAAGATCAGTTTTCCTTTCATTGTAGTTTTCAAACTAAAGCAATCTGATGCAGCCAGGCAGGATATTGTGTTACATATATATTAGCCACGAGCTTCACAACCATCAGAAATATTATGGTTTGTGGTGTAATGTGTACTTGAATTTTTTCTGTATTCTATTTAAATATAATCATCATTTCTTCTGTAAAGCATTTTATTCACATTAAAAACTTTCTCAAAATTGTTCCCTGAGTTTACTCCTCACATTGCACATTATATTATTATAAACTTAGGTGGTAGCAAATATATTGCATTGTTTTGCCAACTTGTTCGCAAGTTCGCACGCTTGATGAGCAAAAGTAGTTTGAGATTTAATAGACAAGACAACATACATACTTATACTACTACAAAGTGTAGGTATATAAATTTGTTAAATATATATAAATTGTGTAATCGCATGGCAGCACTGCAACAGCAGATGGCCTGAATCTTTTTATATCTTTTCACACATTCACCATAACTGATTGTGATTATGAAAGAAGAAATAAAAAAATTGTTGATGCTTATTATCATTCCGCGTTTTCACTTTGGTAAAACTTTACCTCTTCACCACCTAACTTTTTTGGCACATCAATGTTCTTTAGGGATGCACTCAGGCACTGAGGTGTGTGCTACACAGTTTCTGTATCGTCATTTCATTATTATCACCTACAAAACTTTATTCTATAATACCAGAGCAGTAAGATGTAGTAGTTTAGCTTAGCTCTAGCCCTTTTCTTTCCAAGTTCATTCAACTAAAACCAGTGTGTATTGTGGTGGAGTTGTTGTTGCTATTAAAAAGTTATATATAAGCATTGTTATATTGCCACTGGTTTTTAGCAAGTCAGGATTTGTACTCGTAAGCCAGATGATACACGAGGATCAAGAGATGAGAGAATAAAGTCGAATTAAGGTATGAATTCATGAAATGCAGCTGTTGTGTTGTTTCCCTTGCCATTTAGCGTTCGATGTTCGATTAGGAGTAGAAAATGCAGACACATCTTTAGGTATTCTCCTAGCGCCTTTGGTCTGGCCTTTTACAGATAACCATGAATGTAGCATTTATCAATTCAATGGTACAGGTACTAACAATTAGACCTAAGTGCATAGAACGCAAACGGTAGTGATTAACAAATGGGAAATACAAGAACCCTAATGTACGAAACAAATTCAAAAGTTTGAACTACAGATTTAACTACGCAGTGTTGTACTTTGGTTTATATTGTGATAAGCAAAAAAGTAAACACAAGTACTGTTATTGATTACATATCATGTTTACACGTTTTTCTTCGACATTTCAGCTCACAATCAGTCGACGAATAGACAGTCAGTCTACTGACGAAATAATATTATGGTACCTTGGGCATAGCAAGTCATAGTGATTTCTTGTAACATATCAGCAAAAAATGAATGAACTCAAATTAAAGATTTTGGTACAATTATATTGCTACCTCATTTCCACTAGTTTATGATTTTTTTTGTTTGGTCAGCAAGAGTAGTACACAAAAGACATATAAAGAAATGATTTTTAAGACAAGACCACAACCAGTGAGAGATAAGCATTAAACATGATCAAAGGAGTAAAAGCTGCATTAAAGTCAATTTAGATATGAATCTCGGTTTGGAGATAGACAACAAAGTCATAAGTACTAAAACAGTGAAAGACATTTTGAGCAACAGATGCACGAACCCACTTTTTTATCTGAGGTCTTGCATATAGGCTTTAGCAAAAAAGTGGTTGGTCACGGCAGGTTTTTATTATCACCACCTGCCATTGCATTGTTTTCTTTTTGATTGCTATCGGGTAAGTTTGTATGTTGTGTACATGTAGTAGTTGGCAATAAAAAATTAAAGAACTTTTGAAAACCAGAAATGGGATTTAAAGAGCTCCTCCATTTAAAGTGTACAATACTCTCTTTTGCAAGACGAATATTGTGGTTTCAAGAGCTCAGTTGTATTTTAAGACAGAAAGATAATGGAGAGAAGCGTTGCAACTGTGTCGGTTTTATGTTGATGTAATTCAAGCATTTTTGGTATTTTACAACGTTTGCGATTAGTTAGTTGTTACTGGTGTTGGTTAAACTTGACGTTTGAAATTAGACAACTCGCATAGCAGTTGCACATGGTCGCTTTCAAAGATAAGAAATCCCCGTTTCCTTATTGTAAAAATTCGCAACACGAAAATATTTTCGGCATTTCAGCACGATTTCGTTCCACAAATTCCCATGTCTTTTCACATGTCTTAAACCACAAATCAAGGTGACTTCACAGAAAAGCAAAAAAAAAAATCTTGAACAACCAACGCATTGTGTTTAAAGCCCAATCTATCTAGTGTGAGTGAGGAGATGAGATAGCTATGATAATTCGTCTTCTTCCACGTGTCATGTCTCTTGAAATCATGACACGGCCAACGCAAATGAATGCAAATTATAAATCCTGTAATACGCCACCATTCATCTAACCACCTCGACGACAATAGCTAAACACACCCATGCAAGCTAAAGCTCAATGAAATATGCAGTTTAATACGTATCTTCATCATATTCTCAGCACCTTACCCTAAAAATCCTACCTCCACGCACATACAACATTTTTATACAATGACATTGAACGGGATATTAGAGTCATTTGCATTTTTGCAAGTTTCTTCGCTCAGTTACCAACTTGACACATGAAGTGACTTGCGATGTGAACTTTCTGAACGAATGAATTCCATTCAATCATCATCATCCTCAACTTCATCGTCTTCTACTAGTAAGTAGTAATAGCTTTTTTCTTATGGAATCCATTATAAAGCAATGTAATCTGTCGGATGATGAAAATGCATTTGAGATATTAGTAAGATGAATTCTTATGCATAATATAAAAAACCCCTTGCAGATTGCATTGCAGTACAAAACAGTTTTTTTCTGAAGACTAGGAAAATCAGTACGTAGCATGGTAATAAAAAATGATTTCATATGATATCAGTCAGCAATTTCCTTGCACAAATAATGTTCACATTATATGCTAGATATGTGCATAATCTAAACTCACGCAGATAGATACAAACTACACACGCTTCGAGTCTAGTCGATGATTTCCTTTGAAGTGAAATTGGTTTTGGCCCTTCTTGTCATGTTTTTATCATCATCACCAGGGATGCGTACAGTTTGCTTATTAGACGCTCTCTGCTTGCCACTACCATGTCATTATCACAAATTCAAGAGTAACATTGATGACTGTTTATTAACCATGTCTGTGAGTTATTTGCATGAGTTCACAAGATAGTATATATGGCGAGCAAGCGATAACTATATGTAATAAAGTTTTTTTTTATTCACACCAGGAGCGGAATAATATTATAAAAGAAGTACCAATTTTTTTGGGTAATATATCAAGTTATCGACGTGTTTATATACAAGTAAGTGCGTAACATGCATTATATATTCGGCAGTAATGGAGAAGTAATTTTGAGAAAAGTTTGAGAGCGGTACATCAGGAATGTGAATTGCCAACAACAAGGAACTCCATATTATAATGTTGTGAAGGGCGCCCTGAGGTGTAAAGACACCCATCCAATTCATTACTTGACTTGTGTTACAAAATATGCAAAGCCAAGTTCGACGCTTGTGTGCTTGCCCTGCTGAGTAATCAGAATAGCACAATGGCACCACTGGATCAAACGAAGGAATGTAATGAATTTTGTTGTATCATGTGCAGTTGTTCCCTTTGATACTCTGTGATCCCTATGAGTCCTATAAAATTCTTTTCCTATATCACGATTTTAATACATTGAGTTTAGATTAGATGGGCATGTGCATTTGTAATGCGTACATATGCTCCCAAACAAACGCAGTTTGATTCAGATGATGATGATAATGATTTATGAAGTATAATATTTAATATATATGATGACTGGAGTTCTCTTGTATGTCCATAATTATAACTGCAAGAAAACTATTAGATATACATACATGCATAGTTTATATGATGCGACAAGGAGGGCAGGCTAATTGCACTTTGTATAAGGGTGTTTTTGAGAATCACTGGATTGCGTTCATAGTATAGTTGCACTATAATTTTAGCCTAAAAACTGGTTCATTTAAGATGGATATTGCCCTTGGAATCTCCAGGAAGAAGTTGCAGCTCTATTTACTACTACCATCGAGGGATTGAAACTTTGTGTGAGTACTCGTACGTACGTACATACGTACACGTATGTTTTGCATCCATTTTCCAGGCAGGGATTCCTTTTTTAACTGTTTCTGGAATGCGTATTGAAACGAATGCCAACAGTCCAACCAAACATCCCAGAATTCCGACTGCTTCTGGTGCTTGTTTGTAACCACGACTGGAAGGGGAGGTGTAATAAACTATGAAACAGGCAGCCAAACTGGCAAGAGGCAGACAGCTCTAGACATGGTTTTGCAAGGGATATTACGTTTTTGCTTCTTTTTATAAACATTTCACTTCAAAAGTTACATGTTTTTGTGATATGTTCACTACCATCTCGCACCTTCATGTCACATAATATGAAAGCTCGCCGAAGTATTTGAATAGCATGTACCCAGTTGTAAGTGAACGGATGAGGGTGAGAAATATTAAATTTTTCTCGCAGCAAAAAAGGTTATTTTGAAATGCAAACGTCAAAATTTCTGGCAAAATCCAGTGGTGGTCCGTCAAATTTTAACGAGATGCTACAGCTTGTCTACCACTGTCAGTTTTTATACCACGAATATAATGCATATGGAAAGAGGGTACAGGATTAAAGGTGGAATATACACTATGAAGAAGGCGTTGCTACAAAAGGGGTAATAATATGCGTCTTTTCTCTAGCAAACTAGGTATGTTTTCATGCTTGTCTACTGCTTGTTTTAGTTGATTGTCACCCTCTAAAGAAAGTTATGCGTCCATACATTATGATGATTACACGTTCTAGGAACAATGTTTACACAAAAACAAATACAAAATTGTGCACACACAACACATCTGGTGTGATGTGCTTTTTCATTGTGATTTTTTTTGTAAGTACACCAAACACAAAGCGTTTTACTATGCTACTCCAGTAGTAGTGTAAGAACAGACACAAAACGAGCAGTAATGCGTACTCAATCATGTTGATATCTTTTAGGAAATTCCCTATTCTACAGATGAAACACGCCGGAATTATTATTACTACTACTAGTTGGTATTGCTACGCTTCGTGTTGCTGTTTTCACTTGTGGAAAGGGTTAACCAAAAAGGACGGGTAGCAGCAAGCAAGTAGTTTTCCCTGCTGCCAGTTAACTTTGGTTGACTCTTTCCCGGAAAGGAAATAAACACTAACTTTGACAAGCCAAAATGTACACAGGCTCAGACATATAGACAACACACTACGTTTGTTTTTATTGTAGGCGTTTGTCATGCAACTTGGCTCTTTCGTTTGTTGCCTACATCGTAGTGTGGTAAATAAAATACTTTTCCCATATGGAGAAATAAGTCTCAGAAGTACATACATACTTACGTATAACCGGCTTCAACGTTAGCTCCAGCAGAGGCAAATAGATTCTCTTGAAGCCCACTGACTCACCATCTCCGATTTCATTTGTATTGTCCACTCCGTTTCCGTCATTTCTACTCATGTTTGGTTAGAGTTTCTGAATTACAGCATTTCTCTCCAAGAAGGCAGTACGCATATACATATTTACATACGTGTGTATAAACCAAGCTTGCTAATAAATATGTAGCATATTGTTTTATCTCGAATTTCGTGTCAACTCCACAGTGTGTGGTCTTCCTATCTCGAGCTGAAGATTGAGAGAAAATATTTTATTTTCCTTTCTCCCTTTCAACCAACATGCACGTCTTTTTTATGTCATTCTGTTTTTTACCACAAAATCTGGTTATAGTATGCTTTTTGGTGGACAGGGGACAAGAAATTACACGCATCTACTTCAACGGCCAATACTACTTGACGACAGTGGTAGACATCTCGATCTCAGCGAGCAAAGAAAAAAGTTGTTAGATCTCCATACAAGTTTATTTTGGTAATAAGATGAAAGTGAAAACACAAAAGCATGTGGCCCTATTTCAGTGTGCGTATCCGGCCATTCTACATGCATTCCACGGGTTTTCCAATTTTGTAGCAAGGAACTTATAAAAACATACGCACCCTAGGTTGTACGCTCCACATTAGAAATGCGTATATTAGACTAAACAAAGCCGTATATATGGCTTGTTTGCGTGTGGTATCACTGGTGAGTCATGCTCCAGGATCATTGATATCTCCAGGAAAGTAGGTGCAGTAAAAATAAGCAAGAAGGAACGGAATCTCTCTCAAAGCTGATCTTATCCCCTTCATGTTGCTGCTGCTTTTCATGCCTGTTTTCCTTTTTGTGAGTTTTTTGGTGTGCATCTCGATGACTAAGTTCTGGAAGAGGAGAAAATGCCACACAACAGAATAGAGCTTTATCCATTCTTACCCAGAATGGGTGAGCTCAGTCTTCATATCAACCTTTGTGAATGAAAAGGAGTTAGATAACAAAACCTGAGGCTGGTGCATTGACTACTTGCTGTTTACGTAAAAAATACAATCGCAGCCGGCAACGAAAAAAATCTGTATTTTGAGCGTCAATATCTTCTAAAAAGGGAAATGTTGCTCGGATAAAGCCAGATAAAGGCAGACAAATTCATAAAGATAGATCCCTGGTTCTTTCACGGGTACCCGAAGATTTCAACTAAGGATAGGGAGAAATCAATGCAGCAGAGAATGCACGATGAGAAATCAGACAAATCGAAAGTAAACAGGAGATATTTTGAAGCTGGAGAAATATTTGAGTATGGATAGTATTTTCTTCATGGTATGGAACCTGAATCCTCATTGAACTAAATGCCAACAGCAAATCGAACGAACGCGATTTATTTAAAACAACAAGCAACTAACACTGATTCAATCCACTTCAGCAAGTGGATTCAATCAGAACAACATCAGGAGCATTCAATTCCAAAGGATTCATCGTGGTTTGATTACAGAAAATACGTTTTCTAGTTTGTGGATCATAAAACAAAGCCAGAACATGAACATTCTGTTACGCGTCATTCGTGCAAAACGGGAATGAGCACATCAACCTTAATATGCTCCGCATCTTAAAATGTCATTGGTTTGGAAGAAAGTTTGGTAAATTTAATATTATTTTCCGTTCCAGTAGTTTTCAAGAGCATTGCTATCTGTTGTAAATGAAGCTGTTTGGTTAAATATTTGGCTCATGCGATGCTTTTATTCAAATCTCAGTTGTGTATTACAGAAAAACGCTCCACTGAGCATTTATCCTCTCTTCTTTCCATTTAGCAACCACGATATTTGCGCTCCCAACGTTCCAATTAATTACAGAAAACTTTTCAAAAGTCCTAATGCTGCTAATAAATGCAGATGAGTAATATTCAAAGTGGTTACTGCTCAAGAATGCATAAACAACGCTCCCATTCTGAAAGCTTTGGGACAACGTATGTTTGAAAAACAGACGAATGGTCACACCACAGCGGTGGGATGAGCGACTATATTGCAGTTAGCCAAACAACTCATATTCTCATCTCCCATTTCCAGCACTACGACTTATTTTATAAGTCGAGTTAGTCAACTCTAATTTTGGCAAAAACAACAACACAAAAGCTTCAAAAACATTTCAGCAGAGTTTTAATTGAGAATTTTAAGGAAGAGCGGCGGATTTTCGGTAATTCTTTCATTATTTCTTAAGAGGAAACTACTTTGGAAAACTTTTTCATTCATCTCCTCAAAAACTTTTTTGTCTCCTGCTACACTCACACTTTCCCTTTTCCTCTGTGGGCGGACTTGGACAACAACGGAGTTAAGAAAGTGAGGAGACAGGAGAATGAAGCTTTGGGAAAACAAATATGTCCTAATGTTATGGGTCTCACACTGAAAATTTTGTTTTCCGTTTCTCATCATCATCATTTTTGGCTATCATGCACTAGAAAAAGTTATAAAACGGGCATATAGAGGTAGTACTTCCTTCTTTTTGTAGATATTGCGATATACAAACAACAACCATCAGCCTTTTTTATATTAATATAATACTTGCATGCCATTTATATGCCACAAAATGTATGTAGAAACGACAATGACACAAATATACTCCTTATTTCATGGCCTTTCACAGGAAAATGTTAAGAGCCAGACTGCGTTTAACTGGGAAAGAGGAGGGAGAAAGTGGTAGTAAAAAGGGAGACAGAAGATTGTCCTTCGAAAACTCTTCAATTTCCTAGATAAAATACATACCATTGAAGTAGAACTACGTAGTTTACCACCCACAAAGACGTGCATACACAGCAGTCAAATAATGTCGTTCGGAATTCTTCAAGTATAAGAAATACGGAAGAAGAACAGCAGGGGAAAATAACCAACAATATTACACAGAAAGTGCAAAGAAAGCGACACTGTAAATCCAGGAAAGGAACGAAACAAAGTAGAAACGAGGGGGATCTGGATCTACATACATATGAACGTATACACAGCAATCGTATCTTTCTAATACAGTGCATTTGGTCAATTCGGATCAGATATTACGGAGCGGTGGGGAATGGGTGAGTGAGAGTGAAGTGGAAACTTTCTGGTAGGGGGAAAGAAGAAAATACGAGTAAGAGCGATAGTTATGTAGTTAGGTACTTGTACCACTAGACTAATACCAATGATAATGGAAATAGCCAAGGAAAAGAGGAGACAAGAAAGATGAGGAAAAGCAGCTGCCAGATGTACTTAAATATTGAACTGTATAAGAGACTCATCATCAGAACAACGAGGAAGAAGTTAACATCCAAAAAACATAATAAGCATATAGATTCCTCCGGCTCTTCCCTTTTCTCTGGGAAAAGTAATACTTTTGATGAAAATTCATGATTGCATTGTGGTGCATCTGTGAGAATACTATTAGATGGTGCAGTAACATCGTTTCACCACTTTCATTTTGTCTGCGTAGTCTCCGTTTTTGTGCTGCTATGTGCAACTTTATGCAGTTCATCTCCCGTTGAGATTTTATACTGCGATGAGCCTTCTACGACAAGACAGCTATTACCACTTGCTCTATGCTTTCTCTTGCAATAATAATGGAGTCTTCGTCTATGTACGATTCACTAACTCCCAAGATGATTTCCAACCCCAAAGTTTACTTGCATAGGTACACAGATAACGCATAGGTTTTGAATAGTCTCAGACGTAGACGTCGTGTCGAGTTATCAGCATGTAGGCATATGAACTTGATGATAATATCGGATCAACCCTTCTCTCATTCACACAGGAGCTTATGTGTGTACGTTTGGTTGAATGGAATTACTCCTGACATGATGCAACACTGCTGTGACAGGCAGGGCTAAAGCCAAGGCACAAATGTTCCTAGTTCGATCGAACAGTGCATTACTTGTAGACGCAAATCGTATCAGCGTTTGCTTGAATTATTCTTAAAATAGAAAGTCAGTAAATATGACGTTAGTCCACACTATTTCGTAAATGCACAAACTTGAGCCGCTGCTCTTACAGACACCATGCCACTCTCTATTGGCTCTATTAGCTTAATTGGATGCATGATCGTATTCACAAAAAAATGCTACCTCAGCTCCACGTCTGATTGTATTGAATTGAAGAAGACACCATGAATTCAAACTCCACCAACGTGAGTCAACAAACCGTGTGTGTGTGTGAGCATTGAAGAAAATTGTTGTGACAAAATTGGAGCATTGAAAGGCGAAAGGTGAAGATAGGACTTTTTTGCACGTTTTCCCACACAAGTTTCGCGAAAAAATTCAGTGAAAGTCAGGTCTCCGCCTCAGTTGATAGTATGGAAATAAAAACAGATGCCGTAGAGTTTCCATTGCCTATTTTGTATTGTAATGAGAAGACTTCAATAAAAATTCAAAGCAATATCCGCTCATACCCATTTTTTGAAATGTGGGAACTCAAATAAACGAGGAGAATTGGATGCCTGCAACATTTTGCTATAAAATCAGTAGCCTTTTCTGCCAGTCGTAAGCATTATAAGGAGTGGTGAATGGGAATAGTCACGTGAAAACAGTGTACACATTCCACTCCACCTTTTTCTCGAGAAGTTTACCTGAGGAAATCTAGCGTAATCTACTATATCAGCTTACAGGCACGTATTTTTCTATTCCTCAAATTGGAAAGGCTCTACTTAAAACGAGTGATGAAACGAGAGACTTCAAACAACTTGGATATATTTTTCTCTCCCATCCTTGTTTACATAGCATTTTCCTTTTTCCTTGTATACTTTCATGTTGTTTGTCGTTCAGACATTTCTCTGAAATTCAATAATAAGATCGACAGTTTAGCCAAAAGCAAGTGCAGCCATGTATAGATTATATATGTACTGGAGTACAATGTCGAGGGACTGTTGTGAAATGTAGAAAGCAATTTTGTTCCTTTCTCTCTCAGTTTTCGTCGGTGAAAAGGAAGCAGATGTACATACTTTGAAGGAGAAAGGGAAAACGGAGATGGAGATAGAAATGAAAGATGTGAACATGACGTGGTCCTGATGCTTTTTTGCCTTCGTAAAGTTGCAGTAGCTCGATGATGTAAGTAACGTAAAGTTATTATACAACCTGCTCCACTGACTGGCATAAACAAAAACAAAGAGTCAAAATACTAAAAGGAATGAAATAGATACTTGCCACATGCTCATGCTGTAATTCACTATTCTCATTATCTTATTTAAGGTACATGGTTATATGGTGGAAGTATTCAGTAGAAGGAAAAGTACTAAGATTTTCCACAACTGTTTCAAAACTGAGAAGCCACAAAAGCTCTAAAGTAACTGAGTCAGCAAGCTGTTGTCTGCCATATTACAAGTGTAATTCAAGTTTATTTATGGGGTTAGCATCGCTATCGTGATAGAATATGTTCACCTGTTTCAAAAATGAATTTTAAATGTGCTCCTCTGTCTCTACAGAACGCTACATGTTACATACATGCAGGAACAAAAACGAGACCCTCTTCCACATCTGATATCACAACAAAACGCAACCAAGAATTGAGGGAGTATATAAAGTACCAGCTACTAGAGCCAGCAGCGCAAAAGGCCGGATTTTCAGTTGGAGTTGTGAATTCAATGCTTCAAAAAGATACTCATATCGTGTTAGCGCAGAAACCTAGAAACAAGAGGATCCCTCGAGGATACTTTTGCATATTTATTTATGAGCTGTTTTATTTTATTCACTGTTATGTAGGCGACTTAGAATTCAGGCCAGTTGGGATGCCATAAGAATTGTATGAATTGTAGAGAGGAGTATAAGGTGCGCTGCGGACGACCGCTATCGAGAAACCCTGTAGAATACTAATGCAGACGGTGGATTCGACAATAAATATACAAAATACGAACTAGAGTAAACTCAAGCTCCCTTCCGAAAACACTACACAATCAACTCTGGATCCTGGCCGTCTATACTGAGCATTTGATCCCCTATAGTTGCTGCCTGCATAAGAGTTTGCTGCATACATTACGAGATCACATACATTTTTCAAAGTTATTGATTTATATCATGGAGATGGGCCCCTGCTAATTATTTATTTACACGTAGACTTCTTTGAATTCTTACCACATTCAATCCCCCGTTACGGAAGGTTATGGCATGTGCATGGCACACCCAAACAAAAATAATAAGATGCACGCATAAGTAACCCCTCAAGAAGTCGTTCAACCCAGTTTTATTCGAAAGTGCGTCTGCAAATTCCTGGCTATATGGCTAAAATAAAACTTAATGACACCCATTCTACATACCAGGATCTGCAGATAGATTAGCCGACTTCATTTCCAACAACAACGATCATCTGTCTCTTCGCTTAAAGTCGTTACAGATTATCCGGTGAGTGCAATTTTACGATAAACAATTGGCACTCACAGCTAATTTGTAGCAGCAAATAATGTGTCAGCGTGATGTCTTGTAAAATCTCCTATTAAGCTCACTAGCCCCATGTGTCTGTGGTAGGTATAAGTGGGCTGGTAATGCCTTTTTGAAAAATCATTACACTTTCATTCTCACTTTTAATCCCACATACGAGCAGCCATATAGACACCATCATCTCATTTGTCTGCTTGAGCAAATTACTCCGCTGGTAATACTTGAGTACACAGTACATTATCTACATATGTGCAACCCTGCATTAGGCAGCCATCCCAAAGAAATCCGAAGCGTACTTAAGTACTAGTACTGCCTTGAGAGAGACTACATAATAGTCAAAACGAGGAGCCGAAAAAGAAGGACTCGTCGCTGTCTTTGTTTATGTCGCTTCTATGTTTGCGTAATGGTTTCTGCAATGGCGCTAACTGGTCTAGCAAATGAGCTCATAAAGTTCACCAACTGGGAAAACGCTAATGGTCCTAATAAAACTATCCTTGTTGAGTAATTTATTACAAATGGTGACTAGCAAACCGTCTCATAATTCCTTTAAACTGCGGTTTTTTCACTGCTTTTTATTTAACAACAATGACAAAAGCTAATAGAAAAAAAACTTTTGAGATAAATATATGCACATTACATTACAAACAGAAAAAAAGTTACGCAAAATAGTTTTGCATCCATTTATGTACGCTCCATTAATTCCCCTTTCTCTTGTTCTGGCTCAAATGGCTCATTGTATCATATATATTATGATTGTAATGTAATGTGGGGGAATAAAATGGCAAGTCAGAACAAGTTGAATGAAATCTTTGCAAAACACATTAACATATTAAAGCACAGATGCAACTGATGTTCGTACTTACTTGTTGGTAAGTACATTGTGCACTTATTATTTGCATAGTTTCCTCCGTTTGTAATTTGCATAAAGGAGGCAGCAGAGGCACATTTGATTAGGATGACTATAGAAGGGTTTCTGATAATGTACGACCAGAACCAGTGCCTACTTAGTTTGGTAGTTAAGTATTCAAAGCACAAAACATCATTACGGCATTGGTTATGCATTTTAAATCATGTTATATCAGATGCTAACGAGCTCATTTTCCACAAAAAAGTAACACATTTGTTTCATTTCATGTATTTTTACTACGCTTCAAAAAATGAAAAAGTAAAAGTTTTCACAGAATTTGTTTAACTGTCGAGCAATCAAAAATGCGCTAATGAGAAACAGGAAATTCATATAATATTGAAACCTTGAGTCTCGCAGTTTGTCACATGAATAAGTATAATGATCATAATCAATGCTCATGTTATTCAGAGGCTACTTTCGTTAGCACTGCTGTTACCGTTGCCGCACGCGTAGTGGAAGCTTGTGATGAGGTAATGTAATAATATTTGTATACTAAAAATCCCATTTCTTGTTTGTTATGCGTTATATTATTGTATAATATGTAATTACGTTTCGATGTTCTTTGACAAGAAGGAAACCTATAATTTCGCTTAATTGTCATGCAGCAGCTATAGTTATAGAATATCCGCCGAAAAGTTGCGAACAATTAATATTGCAATATACGACAGCATTTTATTACTATTATGAATTGTCTGAGGTGAAGTTGACAATGGGAGGAAACGATAAGAACTTGAGAGAAAAAAACTAAGAATGTTCGTTCCTGTTGCCTTATAAAAATGCAAATAAAAGTGTATGCATATATAAAAGGTACATAGTACACATGCTTGTATTTTTTTGTTTGGTATGGTTGACTAGAGAAACTTTCACTGAATTAATGGAGTGAATCTACAACTGAGGCATCTGCTACTGCCACGGTACATGCTGCCGTTGCCAGCACCATAACATAGCATCAACCATTAACATAATTTAGCAAACGTGTAAGGGAGGATATATACTAACTACCGCAACAGAAATAGTCAAAACATACCAAACATGACAGCATAGCAGATTGCATTGCAACCTCTTGTGGAATGAATGGTAGGATTTCGCATGCCTTTTCTGCCTGAATAGCGATACGTCTGTAGGAGGAAGGAAGAAACAAGACATGAATTCTCAACTTGTTCGCAACATGTCTTTAGGGTTCATTACGAAAAATTGTTAATGGGGAACTGTTGCTAATTACCCGTGTCCAAGGGCTTGTCACATCAAGTCACCAGAACAATTCAGAATGCATGAAATGCATACCGTTAAAAAATGGCAAGAGATTAGTGATATAGTTCTACAAGATAACATGCCATCGGCGAAGGATACATCAACATATCTTTTACGCATTTTCCTGTGACATACAATACGATACAACCTATAATTCCTATGATGCTTGGGATAGTTGGGATGTTTATTAGCTCTGGTACATTGTTTATTTTCGTGGGACGAGACGGCATGACTGCGACATTTATTTTCATTTCTTTCATTCCAAAGGAAAGTAAAATCAGGGACGACGGAACACGTACATATTTACAAAGTACATACAAGTTTACACCCACTATAAATTTAATATGCATATACCTATATTTTTGCACCCATCCCCCACGTTTGAGTTCGTGAGTCGTTTAAAAATGAAATTCTTGACTTTTTTGTTGTGCGTACATTTCAATACTTTTTAGTTGGGTGCGTTAAATCTTCTTGCACTTTCCTTTCCGATGCATGTTTATATAGGCAGTGCACCGCTGTTTCGTTAGACTATTACCGTACCGAATGAGTAGACACGAAGTTAATTGGCACAGTAGGTTGGATTTTTTGTTCGTCCTGTCGATCCGTAGAAATTATCGTTTTGCCTCCCATTCGATCGTAATGAATCTGATGAATACTCATCATAAACCAACGTGCAGGGCATGTCACTCAATATCTACCACCCATTTTGTACCAAATACACATGCGGCTTATAATTGCTTTCAAATTTTTTTTATACCTGTAAAGCAGAATTTTCTAAGCTCGTGCTTTTTGCTCCAAAGTCATAAAATTAGAAACAGGTTTGGTATGCCACGCTATTACTCCCAAATGGAAAAGAGAACAACGTGGGCTCGGATAAAAAAAGCAATACAACATGTGACCAATTCAGAAACAATTGCTTATAGTCACGGCATGCAATTTTCATTTTGGTGCTATGGTGGTGTGTGCACGCGTGTCATCATTACTTGCAGCTTTATATCAACCCCTGTCCTTATAAGTCATGCAGATTTATAATATTGATCTCCAAGAGTGCAATATTGGTTTAGCCTCAATCTAAGAGTAATATATCAAGCTGTTTCACAGCATTTTTACATTGTGAACAGTCGTTTTTTTGTGAAAAAATTGCACAAAAAGTATAATACACACTTGGTTGGATAAAGTTCAATGGGAGTACAATTTTATTTAAAATCCTTTAAAACAATGAGCCATGGTCATGAGTTGCACATGGCTTTTTCAGCATTTCCTACATGAACCTTTTTGAATTTTTTACGATCGTTTTTTTGCATAATACTCATGAAGAGTGACGGAGTGGATGAAAGATAAAGAAAAACGCTTTCAAATTTCCTACTTGGTTCTTGTGAGTGAACAAAAATTGTCAAAGCATCTTTCTTCAATGAGATTCCTTAAACCCATTGTAGAGTTGAAGAAGATCACGAGGAATTTCATTTTGATATGGAATCTAAAGGGATTGAAATGAAAGGAAAAAATCATCTCGTTTTATATGAATATGCACTAGCCTAAGTAGAGATGAGGGATAAGACTATTATTCTTACTCCGTTGTGCACGTACTAGTAGAAACAGCTAGATAACGTATTGGAATGCTGCTTTTAGTAGGATGCTCTATTCTATGCTTAAGTGCAAGTGGATGTGATTTATGCCGGTGCCCAGATGGAAAATGGAATATGACGATTATTAAATCTGGAAATAATGGAGAATCCCAGACGTACCTATTCAGTCTTGGTAAAAAAAACCTTCAACTCGAAACTCTATGGTAAAATGAATGAACTGGCAAGTGTATCGAAAATGCAATTTCGTATTTAGGAAGGATGTGCTAAAATTCAACACTCCATATTATTCAACATCACGCCATAATAAACCCGGGCAAACCGGCTGGGAAAGAAGTGTGCATTAGAGGTTTGGAAAATATTAAGTTGAACGTAAATAATGGAAAGTTGAAGTGAAGCATAGTATTAGCGATGTAAACCTTAGACTTAAGTTGGAACTATATAACCACTCAAATATAGTCGTATCCGCAAAAATGTCGTCAATTTTTCGAAACTTATTGTTGATTGACGGTAAAAGATAACACAAACGTTTGTTTAAACGAGAAAAGGAACACATTTTTAAACATAGGAGAAAATAGAAGAGAAGTAGGAAAACAGTTGTGTCCCGATTAATAAAAACCTCAATTGTTATACTGCAATATCTTATCCTCCTCAATTATCAGTTAGTCCCTCCGACACTTCTTCTGTGGTTTTCCACAATCCAAGATGGAATTTTAAATTGTGCGGTTCTAAATGGGGGCACTGTGAGACTTTGTTGCAACGCATTAAAGAATGTACTAAAATGTCGTAAGACAAACGTAAAAAGTTCCGACCGGAAAAGTGATTCTTATTAAAGTGGCTGCCACCACTTAATAACGTATGGATGTATTCAAGTATGAGTGTACGCACCAACGGAATTGTTGTCAGTAATTCATATAGGAGATTTGTATTGGTTTGCAATGTATCTAAGTAAATATTTCAGGAATCGAGATAAAAACATTATCTTCGTGCTTTATTGGATGTGGCGTAATAATGCTGTAAGGCAGTGTGTAGTAGGTGCCATGATTGTCATTTCTCAAATTTTTGTGCGTGAAAATCCTTGAGCAAGAATCATTAAAGTGATGGCATTTCACAAAGCATTCTAATCACAAAAGGCAGCCACGAGCTTCATCAGAAGTACGGTTTTCCGTTAATTTCTGCTGATTCTTCGCATCCCACCCCTTCTTCCTCCACGCCACTTCCATCATTCATTACCATCACAATTCATTTACGCTCGTCTCATTCATTCAACTCAACTCATCCTCACGAAACGCATATATAAATGTTCGAGTGATATCCCCCAAAGTGTAGGCACAATATCACAACTCAAAACAAAACTCTGATGCAATACCCTACGAACAAAGCTCAAAGCAAAATAAGTATCTTGGTGGGGAATGATTCATGAACGTAATGATCATGAGACAAAGCATCGTTCATTTTCTGCATCGCATTCATTCACCCATTATCTGTCGGGGAGGTTTAGGAACTGAAATTCATCAAAATGCTTTTTAAGGCTGTTTGCATCAAAATTCCTTGAGCTCACGCAGTTTCTTGAACGCGAACTAAAGATGGTAAACATTCAGGCATACGCATCAGAAAACGATGGGGTGCGATACGATAAAGGATACATTTTATGAGTTTTTTAAGAGACAGATCATCATAAACTAATGACTACGTTCCAGACGTTGCGAAAATTACTTTACTCAGCTTGGCCCTCCTTTTCTGGATAAAACTTTAATGCATTACTCATCCGTCAACGTTTCAACATTTCATTCCATCGAACTGCCACTTAAAAAACGTCGTGAGTGTGAGTCTATTTGGTCTTTGGTACTTGTGGTTCGCTGTCATTCTTCCACTCAGCGTCATGAAGAAAACCGTACAATTATAAGATTCCAAGAAATTCTGTGATGAAATCTCTAAAGTTCTTCTTTGAACTGGTCCACATTGATTTGGCTGATTCACTCTTTTTTTTTTAAAAATAATCCATGCTGCTAATAACTCTACTAATATTCATCAGCCACGAGAGGAGAGCATGACTTTTTCAAAATTTAATATCCCTTCTTTTCAATATTGCTTACAAGATGTCAATCAATAATGCGGTTTAGCATTATGTCTAATGTGGCCAATCATGACTTTTAGAAAGTCATGGCCGATTATCCGACTTATGAACATTTGCTCTTAAGAATGCTTTGAATCCATTTTCAGTAAGAGGATCATTCAATTCAGCACATAAATGGTTTACGTATATTCTTTTAGGAATGAATCATCAATTTCTTATGAAATTGAATCAGTACAATAATGACAACTGGTAAATGCGATTATTGAATTAGCGGATTAAAACGACAGGTCTCTTTCATGTGCACTCCACTCGTCCAATGTTCATCGACAGATGAAAAGTAGTCAGATACGATTCTATTATCAAAGCAGCTCTCCAATGCAACCGCAATCCCTAAATTAATTAACATTGTGCGTCAAACAGGGATAAAGTTTCGTCTAAAGTCACCTTTTCTGATTAGCCGTTATAAGTCTTCGGCTCCCTCACCAATACGTGTACAATACAAACGCAGTGCATTTCGCAATAATTGAGTTCATTGCATGCAGAACTCGTGCTCTGATTACGTGCCCAAATGTAAGGTTGAAGTTGAAGTTAATTGATGAGCTTACGCTTCAGCTCAAGCATAAACTTATTCCACCACACATCTCACCCTGTGACGGCAAACATCCATGAGTTAGATTAGGGAGGATGTAAGACAAAACGCAATTTGGAGGGACCAATAAAATACATCAATTTAGCTCGCTATCCTCACTTTAATTAAAACTTTAATGGGATCTGAGTCCGAGTCATGAATGTAAATAAGCGATAAAGCTATAGAGCAACCAACTACTGTATATTGTCTTTGAATGCTAAAATTCATGTTGCATTGAAACATCCCTTATTTGCATACAGATACTTTATTTATGACTTTCTTCAGTATCAACAATGATAGGCACTTACAGACCAAGAGTGGAAGCGCTTGTAAGATAGAATCTTTACCTATTCCTGTTCTAAAGTCTTTGTGAATGGAGTGTAAAACTATTTAACGATCATGTGTTGCGCTTAACCGTAGACAGAAACGAGCATTCAATTCAAAAGAGTAATTCCCAGACAATTTAATGCCATTAAAGATTGACTAACTACCAATAGAATCGAATTAATCCAGCCCATTGATGCGTATTATCAGCTACGAACCAGACTGAGCAACCGGATATTTATGGCATTGTGTGGACAAAACTGTCGACACAATGTGAGTGCTACATGCGTGCATATGCAAATAGGAAGCTGTTTATATTGTCATCAGACCGTATTGGAAGACATTGTTGAATAATAATGTCATCTTCCCTTTCAAAGCTTGTCTCCCTTGTTATCTGTTAATGTAATCCGTTTTTTTCCTCCTACACACCAACTTTTTCACCCACAAATATTCATGATGATGCAGTTTATTTATATGTGACGAGCCTGCTTTGTACCACCAGAAGTAAGAAAGGGTATTTATCTTCCAAACCCTGACGCAAATTAACCAATTTTCATTAATTAACTTGAGAAAAACAACCCTTCTTTCCAGTAATTTAGTTAAAACAAAACACAACATGACCCTGACATTACACAGAACTCTTTTCTTAACAAAGCCACACCAACAGTGACAATGGATGAGGATGCACCAACATCTTCCATTCATTTCACTCAATTGAGTTGAGCAAACAAAGAGGGCTTCATGAACATTGTATATTCTCCGAAAAAAGATAACCCCCAAGTTCACCTTCTTAACTACGAGCCTCCATAACTTTCTTCATTGTCTTCGCTTCCTGCCATTCTCTTATCTCCATCTTTTATCAAACGAAAAGGAAAAACACAACTCGGTAGGATATAAAGTAAGACCCGGTTTGGGAGTACACAAAAATAGCTTCTCTGCTTTTCCTGGCCATTACCCCCTTTGTGTAGCTTGGACTGAAATTAGAGATATCTGAGTGCATGAAACCCCTCTTCTCTTGTCTCCATCTCATTTCCGCTTTTCTTTCTTCCTTATCGCATCGATTCTCCCGGAATAAAAACTTTTTCCCTTTTTGAAGAAATCCGGGATGTTGCAGCAATATCAAAGTTCGGATGCTAAAAACCTACAGATAAAAACTTCTTTGCTTGAAAATAGCTAAAGAAATCACGTGGAAAAATCAGGATATGATTTTTTGCTCTAAAATCTTTATTCCTGAAAGCAGAAAGTAGTCACCCGTAATATTAATGAAGTTATTTCTTGTAAAATGTACGACAAAGAGCTGGAAAATAATTCGACTGTTGTACAACGATTTGAAAAGGCGATACGATGAATTTATAGCTCGCTTTGACTTTTTAAATTCTCATTCAGAGTTTCAGTCGAACACGTCCCACCTGCTCTTTTCCACCACACACATTTACAGAATTAAAATTCAGATATCATGTAACAGAGAAGATAATCTTGTTCCAGTATTAGCAGCCAGAAAATATAGATGTGCCGCTATACTGAATAATACCGTTAAGTTGCCCAGTTTCCTCCCAAACTTTGTCATTGTCAACCATATACAGAAACCAGTCCAGAATATGTTCTTTTGAGTATGGATAGGTTGTGTGTGTGACAATGACAATACCTCTCAGTCTTTTCTTAAGTCCTGTTTAGGAAAGACCACTTATCTTCTTTACCCAGAAATAACACAGATCCACAAACAAACTCTCGACTAATTTTGTATTCAAAAGCTTAAGTTTAGATCTCACAAACACACTTTTATATAAAGACATTAATGCTGGTAAACAGACCAAATTCTGCCACACAGGAAAGAGCAGTAGTCTTACTATAACTCCACGACATCAAGCCGTAGGCCTTTGTGATGGGAGGACTTGGAATTATAATGCTCACTCACTTTGATTCATACTTCAGGGTTTGAGTTTTGAAGCGCTGGAGTCTGCTGATGATCTTGATAGGAGACGGTGCCAGGAAACGCCTTGTTCATTTAACACTGTCATTCTCTCTCCCGGTGTTCTCCAACAAAGTGTTCCGTGGATAGTTGGCTAGACATATTACGTACTTTACATTACCTACAGCAATAAAAGGTAGTCAAAGTTGAACATTTGGCTTTCTCAGAAGCTCATTTGACAACTTCAAAGGTAACATTTGAACTTTTACCAAGATTTTATAATTCTATAAAAGACGACTGCCTAGTACATACATAACATATAATAGTCTCAGTGCACAAATAAGATCTTACTACTTTTTGTTCGATAGTATCAATCGCATTCGGACCACATACATAAACGTCGGAAGATCCAAGACAGCCACATTTCCTGGAATATCTAGAATGCCATACTAGAGTAATAACAATAATAGTAAAACCAACCATTCATCCGCATTGTCCACAAACATCAAAAGAATTTCCTTGTGAATTCACAACTTTACATCATATTATATTCACTGCTATACTTTGTATTATTCCCTGGAAAAGACTGTGAGTTACCATATTTGGGTTGGGAATGCACGGCCTTTGAGTTGAGTGCAACAAGCGACAGCATATAACCACACAATTCTCCCAGATAATTTTCAGCATTCAAAACTAACGCCTCTTCTGCCCTGCCATCCGAAAACATCACCAAAGTTCATTTTGAATGGGCCCATTATATGCATTCGAGCATTTTACTATCTCATCTTTTATTATTATCATCATCACCATCATTATAATCATGGTGCACGTAGTAATCATCATCTTTTCAAGGCAATTCTCCATCCCTATTTAACGCTTTAGAAAATTATTACAAATGATGACAATGATCTTGTCCCAGGAGGAGCAAGAAAGAGACGGCATAATAGACAGAGCTTATAGTAAATGGAATGATACATACAAGGAATTTACCACTTGAAGTACCAACTGCCGTCCTCCTCAAAAAGTTGCGTATGTCATGGGTTTAATACCTCTTCAAACAGTTTTTACTTGATTAAGAACAATATACCCCAATACACAAGCACAACAAAAATATAGGAAAAGCTCATAATGATCATGAGGGGTAGAATTCTGATTCGACAGGAAAATAGTAACATTTTGCCACAAAAGGAGGAATGGGATGGAAAAATCCTTTTGTATATCAAATTCAGGGGGAAGCATTTTTCTTCAATTGAGCCCAAACCTACTCATTGTCCAAACATAAACACACCAAATGTATGAGTACTCTTGGCTAAATCCATTTATTGCAGCAGAACATGTCCCTGATTATGATTATCCTTCTCTTGGAGCTGCGTGGTGCGTGTAGTATTGCGTACGATACCATACAACCACCAAATATGCGCTCAAGTGGTGTATTGTTCAGAAAATAATGATTCTTTTTACGGATGTTGATACAAGAAGACCATCCGGGTATAATATTTTATTATTACAACTGACGGATTATTATCATCGTTATTACAGCCAATTGTCATTATAGATATTTGTTTTTTGGATATTATTTGCTTGATGATAACGATGATGAAGGACAGGAATGACATGACGGGATGCATTATTTTGTAGGGTTATGCGTCGTAGATGTAGGAACCCGGATGCGTGTCCTTCCAGTTTCCTAATTCTGGAGGCAGTTGAGAAATACTGGTTTCGCTCAGCGGATATTCCAAGCACATCATGGTCATTTCTTGACAACACTTCGTTTCAGTTTTCACAATTTTGTTTACGGTTATGATTCTCCGGGAAGTAACATTCAACATTGAAACGGATGATGATAATTCATGAAGGAAATCTCTTTTGATCTTATGCCCTTTGCTAGTCGAGCAGGGCTTGTAAACACTCGTGAAAATGGACAGAAAGCTTGACATATTCCGTCATTTTTCACTAGATATTTCTCCAGAATTTTGGAAACTACTTTTGGCTAATCCGCTTAAAATCATTGAACGCGATACGACAATGGCAGCCATAACACAGCAGATTGGATAGGAAGCACGAGGACGTGGAGGGGAAACAGCAAAGTTCAGACAGATATAGGCTACATCGAGGTTGACAGGATTTTCGGGTGCGTGTGCCAACATGATGTACAAAGAAGAAAATTGTAGAGTTTTACGTATAAGAGCATTATGTCATGCAATCTTTGATATAGATATAGTAATATTTTCCAATAATCATAATAATAATAAGCTTCCGTCTTGTCTGGACGTAACAAACGCTTTTTATTATAACTTTTCAGAGAAAGAGCATGCATTTTATTTAGAATGTTTCCTTTTCTCTACTTACAGTAAAATGTGTACGGGCTCAATGTTTCGTCTTATAGTATCTGACAAATGAAAAACCGTCTAAGTGCACACATATTTTCATGATTTGTAACGACATGTGACGTGATATTTGAAATGAAATGGGGGAGGGGTGTGTTTTCATAATATAGTAAAGTAAGAAAGAAACATGAAAACCCATATTAACTTGGACTCACATTAAGTTCACTCTGTCATAATTCACATTTTAGTTCCTGGAAGTCTTTTGTTTCTGTAGGATGTAGGGAGGGTGGTTGCACATTTTGTTCCCAGAAAAGATTGAAAGTTTCCTTCCAAGCCATTTAAAGAAAGGTCAAGGAGGTTCAGAAGCAAAACCAATTTAGTGGAGTCTACCGGATGAAATAATCATTTCGTTTAAAATATGAAGTTGAATTTCTCAAAGGAAACTTTTTCCATTTTATTTTCTCTTGACTTATTTTTATTTCAGTGCAACAAACTCCAAATTTATTTTTGGGAAAATGCTGCGGAAATGAAGTACATGTTTTCTGAATCTCAAACCCTGAAAATCTAAACAACAAAATGCACCTTGGGTTCTTTAAATTCTGAGCATTTAGTTCAGCTCGTTTTCTACGGACTTTCACCATTAGCAAATGGTTTTTTCTATTTTATCAACGTCATTATCGGTATATTTCGATAGCGGAACAGTCGTATCCTCCCTCTCCTCCTCATCAGCCAACATGGCATCACTTTAGCATTCAACAGAAGGTTGAAATCTACAAAACTTGAATGCAATTGCCTTACGCTACATCATCATTTGCTTCCGGCATCTTTACATCCCTTCTCTTTACATTTACCACATACATGTCCATGCTTACTCCAGCTTTACAACAGTTCAGTCATCATTTCCTTCGCATTGATAGTGCAACAATGTCGGCTCAAATGGGCTCGTTTATTCTCTGAAAAATGGGGAAGGAAGTTCTTTCGGAAATCAGACTGAATAGCTATTCTAAAATGCCTTGAAAAAGCAGACTCACTCACTCCATATAGCTGTTATTATATCGCTTTTACTTATATTCTGTCGAATCGACACACACACTTTTTGAATGAGTCACTCTCTCTCTCTCGCACTTTCCCACTCGTTCTAAATCAGAAGCGGTAGTGCTTCGCTCCCAAAAGCATCAAAAGCTCTCTGTGAGAATGATAACACGTAAAAAAGATATACAAACGGAGGCATTCATAATTTGTGAAAAGGTTGTCACTATGCTTGTACAGCTTTTCCATAAATGCGTTCTTCCTTTCATAAAACTTTTATGAAGATTCGCAGTTTACAAGTGAACAATATTACACTGAGCAACTATGTCTATGCAGACGAAATAAACGAATGTTTAAGAGCGGCGGACGAAATGGAGAAAAGATTCTGTCAAGTATTGTGCATTGTATAAAGTGGTGGTGGTGCCTCGGTGAATGCAAGAAGGGAGAAAGTTGCGTTGCACTTCCCGGTCTGGTGCAGCTGTTGGCATTATGGTATCACAGACAATAGTAGTATATAACATGCAAACCAATATAACTTTGAATACTGGTTTTTTCATCATAGCACACTAGACCAGAGCTCTCCATCAGCATCTTTTATGTACGACGTTATGTATACGTCGCTAATGTTGTATTCTGAACAGAGATATTTGGCTGGGAAGGGAGAGATTTTTACCCGAAATGTATGAATGAAAGGCAAAAAAGGGATGAGTAGTTTCTGGAAAAATATCTCCACACCACTTTTTCCTCCTCCGCAGGGAGAAATGACAACAGTAGGCAAGTGAGTGAGAGAAGAGCCGATTCTTAGCTTAGTATTATAATGAGAAAAAGTGGAGGGGAGAAACTTTTTTTTGGAGTTTCTCTGCCTTTCTCTCTACACTCTTACGTGCATACGTATGCACTACCATATAAATACTTACGCACTTTTATTTTACATGGATGGAGTTTGTACTGTAGGAAAATGTGAAAAAGAGCACCCATTCCAAAACAAGTGACTTTTTGAGGTATCAAACATTACAACTGCTGCTGCTACCACTATATCCCTTTTCCTAAAAATACAACCATCCAAACTTCCTAATCTACAAAAAAAACTTGCTTTTACCCCTCTTTTCTCTTCTTGTCTCTTTTGGGTGTATTTTTGTTGAATACTCGTGTCGAATACAATGCAAAGTTATTTTTCGGGGCTGTGCATAGCAAATAATAGATTCTTCAGCGAAACGAGAAGACAATGAAGTTTAGCATGGAAATTGGCTTTTCATAGACACTTGTCATATTGAAATTAATAATGACTTTTTATATCAGAGGGGAGGGGTTTGTTAGTCTTTGTTTTAATAAAATTAACATTGCAATAAAGGTTTTCATCATGCAAATGTAAATGTGTCCTAATAGAAGGAAGGGAAAGTTTTGGCTCCAGCTGCTCTAGCATTGAGTGGACACCTCCACTTCTTCTCTGGGATGCCAATTATTACTCACATAAATTTTCCTAGTTTGGGGTTTAGCTCCCCGGTCCTCACATGCTGTTATCGCTTCAAGATAACAGACCATATCGAATTTGGAAGTTTCGTGTTTCAAGTAAATAAACTTTTTTTTATAAAATGGCTTTGGTGAAGGTTGAAGTAGTTTTGGAACTCAGTTGGACCAGACTAAATCCATGTAATTTAAGCCCATCACGATTCCAATATTAAACGCACAATGGGTATCCCATCCCTTTTCCCTGCTTAGAATAAAAGTGTTCACTCTGTGACTTGTATTATTTGATCAGCAGCTGGGAATGATTCGTTGGTCGGTGGTGGCATTTATTTTTCCTTGAAAGTTTTGTTCTAATCGAACAGCAAGGGTAGATGTGGACGGTGGTTGGTTGGTTCATGGTCGTGTTGAGCTGGACTGGATGTAATACATCTAGTTTTATCTTTGCTTTCCAAGCCCCATTTGGAGAGTCGAATTGTCTCATCCATAACTCTGGTGAAACCACTTACTTTTCGCTTTCAATACTAAATTGTAGGAAGTGTGTGGACGTATCTGCCAAGTGAAAACCAATTTCTTCCTTATTGCTTTTCCAATGGCTGTCACCGACCGCACAGTATATTTTGATATATTTTGACAGCCATTATGCGTCTCAATGTTTTCCCAGAGCGTGTACTTTCATTTATGTCGCATAAGACGGCCTGACTGATAACTCACTCCATGAATGGAAATCTTCCAGATAAAATAATTTTTGACCTGACTACTGACTTTTTCCATGCATAGTACATCTCTATTGTTAAATTTAAAATTATGCTTGAATAGGTGGCCACTAATATTGTTTTAAAATTACTTTAAGATGTATAGATCTAATAAACGTATTAACATTCCATAAAAAAGTAAGCAAATGTGAATGGTACCTTACACGGTGATCAAATTCATCAATCACACACGCACTTTTAGCAAACAAAATAATGCCTTAACACAACGATGAAATACTGCTACTAACTGCTACATAGAAAAAGTCTTACAACACGCCATCTCAGACAGAATGTACGTACTTCTATCTCCCTAATAAACCCTACCGTTTTCTCTTTGTTACATAAAGCATAGGTATGTATTCATATGATATACACATCCTCATTCTGGTTTCCCTTCTCTCTGCAACACTTGTTGCTCATACACTTAGGCATCTCATGTTATGCACAGCTTCGTATGCTTTCAAAACGCCTTCCTAGATGCAGCTACTGCATTTAAAGCTTTATATAGGGATTTTGTTTACAATTTCAATGCATAGAAATAAGACCTCCACTCCCGTAGTCTGAAGTTTTTTCCCAAAATTGAACCATACTACACCACAAGCAGCTTATATTGTTGCGCATGTAAGTAATACAAACAATAAAGTGCCAAATCCTTCAATACTTTCGGAATTCTACAGAATTAAATGCTGTAAGTGCAAGATTGGATAAAAAAGAACTCATAACCAAAAGCTTTTATGCAACGTTTATGCTTCAATCACTCGTGATGGCTACACAAATTGACATTTATTGCCACACTTCACTTTTTTACGACCTCGATTACGTTAGAAAAATGTTGAGAGAATGACATCGCGCCTCGAAAAAAGTGACCATCAAAACCATGCAAATGATATTAAAAATGTAAAATGACCTATCTTCTGATGATTACTGGCCTCTATAAAAAGTAACTTACACTTGCATAGTGTATCAAACCTCCCAATAAATGTATTCGCTCACTCATTCCCTCTAAATACCTTTAGCAGTGACATTTTTTACGAATGTCAAGTGGTTTTACTTTTATTATCCTTGAAAACATCATAATCTCTAGTACCCTTCAACAATTAAGATGTCATGCGTTTTAAATCAACTTGTGTCTCGTTCCTTGTTTCATTTGACAGCTTCAAAGTGGCAATTTAAAAGAGACGAGACAATAAAATCTGAAAATACAATGCCGCTTGGATGATGATGATAAGGAACGGAAAACATTTCTACGCTGTAGGCCTTTATTATGTAATATTCACGAAAACCAAATGATAAAACGACAACGGTTACATTGAGAACAAGTTTTATGTAATCCGCATTGTATAAGCATATCTCCATTTTAAAGCAAAAGTCTGATCAAACTTTTATTTTCTAGGTTAAAGAGAATTGAAATGATAAGTACATTATTAAAAATGACGATTCAAATGCTAATTTTGATTGGATATAAAATATGCGTGTCCAAACCAAATATATTTTGTCGTAATGCAAACATGTAGGTTCTAGCAATTCTAATATGGTCGGCAAAACGATTTTCTGTTGCTCTGAAAGTACGACTTTGTCCCAATTTGGAAATCACATCAAATAAATAATCATCAGTGTATGGAATCAAATGGCTGATGAAAATCTGCAATTATGAAGGCAAGCCTTTTACAAATACAAACGCATCAACATCAAACTTGAGCCATTTATATAGTTCATGTAATACATTATTCCATTTAACCAACTGTTCAGATTGCTCCCCTGAAAAGAAAACTAAGCCAATAGCATAACTTTTTTTTTTACAAATTGCTTCACTTAAGGAATGAATGGAATGTGTGATCGAGCAATCACTATATACATTCAACATTTACCAGTAGTGCACTTGTCCTTTTGTATGTACTCCGCTGCCATATTGCTCTTCAATCGTTAAAGTAATGAGGAAAAGGTGTTACAATATGACTATGACCTTGTTTAATAGTAATTCCACGTTCAATTCCAAATCTTTGATCTTGATGATGATGATGACGGCGTATTTAGCAAAATCTTTATGCACCTTCGCCCGATTACATTGCTATTGAAAGCTGCAAATTGAAAAGGGATGGATGGTACTTGAGAAGAATGTCGAAATGTTTTCTGAATTATACTTATCAACTCTTTACAGTTACACTCAGCCACTGCTCAATAATACTACGATGTTGAAAGAATAGCTACTTATATCATGTCCAATATCCACCGTCGCATCGGACACCTAATTTATTCTCATTACACCATGTAATTTCTGCGGCCTCCGCACTATCCGTACTTTTGTGTCCCACTCCATTCTAAAGTTTTTACATTACATGCATTTTTGATATGCACATTGAACATGTCATAATAAAAAGGGAAACATTATGATTTCTATGAATATTTTAACGGTTTATGGACACTGAAGAAGGGGGTACACGCATGCACAAAGCACACCGTTCATGTCTAGTTGCCAAGAACTATTATTAGCCATATTTCCCATTCTCCTTAATCTGCAAATTTTTTTGCCTTTCTGTAGCCTTGTCAAATCGCACTTAAATGGGAATGGGGAGACCACAAAATCAGCTAGAAGTGCGTACATTACATATTGTATCGTACACTTACACACAATGTTTATAAAATTAATAATAAAAATACTTTTAAGTGTATTAACATTGAAGCTGATATGAATGATGATTATTGCATGGACTCTGATGATATAACGTTTATAATCGTGTGGGCACTTTGGCTGACTGACGGTGTTTGCCCATTGAAATCATCATGAAGTGCATTTTTATTCCACCTACAAAAGCTAATTTATGATTCATGAAAAACTCATTAAAATGGCTAAATCCTACCAAGATTGCTTTTAAATTGTGTGTAGTACACATGGCTAAGCTATTTCAAACAGGAGAAGACCCCTCTTCAATTGTTGTGACGATTGTGTTGGGATTATTGCGAAATAAAAATGTTTAAAACATTGATGATGATGACGAATGAATGTGATGATGTGCGTGAGTTGGGTAGAGTATATGGTGATGAAGGGCTGACTGAGTTGGACAACTGCTCATTAATATTTTTTGCCTCTTCTTTTGGAGTCGATACACTTGCCTTGTGTGAGTCAGTTCTCCAACGAAAAGTTCAAGAATGCCATTTGTCAAAGATGGAGAGTTAATCTAGCAATTAATCATCGAGCCTCAGAAAACCTTTCATTAGCAGTTTTTGGAGTAGCCATACAACCCCAAATTGCAGTGTACTGTACATAATTTTATGAGCATTTATTCCACAATTTACGCACTTTACTCAAATTATATAGGAATGAAATAGCTTTTTAAAGATAAATTTAATTTTGGGAGGTAGGCATATCATGTAATACTTACAGCATTACTTACAATTAGCTCCGATTCCCTTTCAATTTTCATTTTCTGTTTGTCACGACTTTATAATATGCATGTATATAAAGATTAGTAAGTAAAAGAACGGATATCTTATATAATCCGTTAGTTTGCTCAGCCGAAATTGCACATTTTTGTCCACTTCAAATCATTATTCGACATTGTTCAGGCCAGATGTAACAATAACCACGAAGTAATTTATTTTTTCAAATTTTGTCCTTAATTAATACCTCCGGCTGGCTTCAGATGTACAATTTGAGTGATGGTTATATGTACATGCGTGTGTGTCCTTTTTCAAATTGCGTAATCTAATGTTTACTTGGGATTTGAGTACTTTTTACGCTTTATCCTACTTAATAAGCGTGCTTTCGTAAGAAAAAACTTAAATGATCATCACGTCGATTTGCTGGCTCACAAAGATGTTGAAATGAAACTTAAATTCTCTTCTTAACTAAAATTGTCGTTTATTTGAAATGTTTGCTTAACAAGCAAGGGAAAAGAGTGCATACAAAATAAGGACGTATGATGTGAAAACTATGTTGTGGATTTGAAACGCACTCGTCAAGTTAAGTTGACAGAGTGCTGATTAGTCTTTCGGAGCACTTTCGCATTAGCAATTATTAACTTTCAATCATGTTTATTCGACATGAAGACTTCATTTAGGGGTGTATGTATATTTGCATTCAAAATGTTAGTGCGTGGATGTCGATGACAAACTCCTTCAGAAGCAAAAAGCAATTATGGAAGAAATCATTTTGGCGTATTTGCATTTTCCACCAAATCAAACACAAGTAGTTAAACAACTTGCTGTTTGATGATTACATTTGAATTCGCAGCTTTTCCTTACACTTGCCAGTGATCTGATTTGTTCTATTGAAATACGCCAAATCCATCATCTTCACCAAATCAAGTGGGTTAGCACATGTGGTTTGGTTTGATGTGTGGCCGCGTGCAAACCAAAACAGTAGAACAGCCTTCTTTAACAACGAGTCATTAGCAAATATTAGCCTTTTAACAAACAGGTTGTATTACATTTAATTTTCTTTGACCTTGCGTACATATATGTATGATGATGGATGGTTTTCATGTGCAATAAATTTCACCAAAATTAAATACAAGTAGTTTTCGTTCTCACACTATACAATCACGGCAACTTTCCTTCAAATTTCCAATAATCATAACAAGAACTTCAATTACCTCTATTTAACTAGCCATTTGCATTTTTTATAGTGTGATAGGATGACTTGTATTGAAAAGCGAAAATTCTTATGATTAAATGCAATAAAAAAAAAACGTTCGGCAGAGTTTGAAGCACGTGAGCAAGCAGAAAAGAAGCAAAAATTATATACGTTGGAAAATTCTCTTACCCGGAATTTAGGGAGATACTTTAGACCAATTGCTGGTTGACTGCGGTTGCTCTGAAAAGAAAAATAAGGTTTTAAAAAATTAGAACTTCAATATCTTTCTTCTTATAGCATATTTTCATACCATTACTTCCCATATAAAATTACACGCGTTCTAAAGCGTCCTTGTTGATAGCTTAAACTTCTTAACTTGATATAGCATCCTCATTTGCATTAAGTGTTATCAACACTTAGCTAGTCAAGCATGACTTTGAAAGTCACATACATACTCATTCAATGAACTTGGATTATCATATTATGCGTAAGTGTGTGTGTACAGTACATACAGTACAGTACATACCATCTTCGGAATTCCGAAAAATTACCTTCCCACAAGCGAGAGTGAGTTGATTTCTATTCACCTATGAAGAGTACGTTTGCTCGACTAATTTATCAGTTGTTGAAGGAGAGGCTGCAGTGAACTATGAAATAGGTATTTCCTTCATGCAAACACTAATAGAGTAGATGGTAAAAGAACTTTCAAGTTGAGTCTTTATATAAAAGCTTTTGTTGTTAACAACTGTATGAGGTATTTATTGTTTACAAACACCTAGGGCAAATATGGTTTTGGTTCATTTTAAAATCAGAAAAATTTACATCTGATCAAGCATGCAAGCCTTCAATTTCATGGTTGATGGTTACGAGTAATGCGATTACCTACATACCTGGATTTCTGTTTTGGAAAAAGTGATCCATATTATACATACTAACCGAGAGCTCTTAACGTTCAATTGCTTTCTAAACATTATACAAACATTTGTTGACTAGAGCAAGGCACCACACAACAATAAGCTCTTGTACAGCTATAAGCATTCAAGTATACACCAGAAGTGCATTACTGAAGAAAAACATTTTAAGCAACGAATTACATAAAGGAAAAAAGTCTAGACCTTATCGAACGTGTCACGCTATTCTTGGGCATCAATGGATTTCTAAAGCCCCGTGGTGCCATTCATTCATTCATTCAAAACCTGAGAATATATTGAGTGTTCAAAAATGTATATAGGTAGGTAATAGGCAAGCCAAATTATGCAGCAAAAACATTGACATCACATCTCAACTTTTGTTTGTGTTTGTACGACCATCATCATCGCACCGTAAGCTACACGTAAGTAGGTAATGAAAGTGAACGCTGTAACGTAACCTGGTGCTTGTGCGGCAACTCATCTTATTTGCATGCCCAAATAGTCATGTTCGTTATGTACGATGATATATCACTCAAGGTAGTAGCCTACCAAACGCATAGCACGTTGTATGTGACAACGACGACGTCGACAAAAGAGCTGAAAGCGAAAGTTTTTCTTTTCATTACGACAATCATCATCACTATTAACAAGAAACTTCAACTTGAAGTCTGTTATCAAATCTCATTTTTAGATCATTGATTATTTGAGCTGTTAAAACGCAATGCTGTCAGGAAAGGGAAAGACATGTGGTTTTTTTAATCAGCATCGCTACCGGGCATTTTTACAGATTATGCATAACAGATATTATGCTCACGTTCACACTCTTTCTCATTGTTGTCTCTGTTTACTAAGCATCTAGTCGTATGAAATGTTATCATCTCAGTTTCTTATATAAGTTTTAGCTAGTTAAGCCTAGTTTTAAATTTATTGTGATAGAAATCATGCGAAACTATTCTATGACAGTTTCAAAAACTAATTAGACGTGTGGACTGCGTTTAATACGCGTACCTTGTTAGTAGTAATGATGTAAATGATATTTATCAATATATGAATACAAATATACCTATCGTTAGTTACTTTATATACAGACTGCCTCAATAGTTTCTACTAATATATTTGAATAAATTTAATCATGATATGAACCCGTGGTCTGTTTATGAGGATGAATGATTTGTGGACAGAGTAAATTCTTTATTTGAATTACCTTCCCCGATCCACGCAAAGGAGCTGCTTTAAGGGCTCCAAGTGCATGAACACGATACTCACGCTCAAGTTGATCGGCTTGGGCTTGGATCCGTCTATGGAGTGACAATCAAATTAAAAATTATTGGTCAGTCGAATTTTATCAAACCAAATGAAATATTTGCTGTGATGAAACATTATGTAACTTACGAAATGGCGAGAATCAATTCCAACTGTTGATTTTCAAATTCCTGTCGCTGCTCCGTATCCTTGCAATTCTCTATTATTAGGTTCTGTGTTGATTCCAATTCTGCTTGGAGCGTTGAAAGCTTCATCAACTCTGCTTCCAAAAGAAGACTTGTCACCTAAAACACAAAGATAGGTATCATGTAACATTAGTTAAAAGGAGCTGATGATGATATTTGTGATTATGATTAACTGCAAGCACATTTAATAACAATTTTATCGTCCATTCATTCAGTCTTCTTTTAGTCATTCATTTGGGTGAAATGAAAAACAAAAGAATACCTTGCCACTCTCTTTTAAGTCACGATCTTTTGAAAAGAATGAGCTAATTAATGAAGGATAAATACACCGAGAACTTCCAGTTGCTTTGTAAATTATTGTGTAGATTAAAAAAGGTGGTTGATTGTCTTACACTGGCCAGCATGAAAATCAGCGTGTGCATAAATATACGTATAGGACTTTTTTTCGACAGCCAATTTCAATGAAAGTTATTTAATAAAAAATTTCAATATCCTCACTATATTAAGTACCATCATGATTGGGAGTCATTCATTGAGATTTTGGTTTCGTTCAACATGTTTTGTCGTTTGTGACCCACTTCTGTAACCAGATAACATGCATGAATTGGTGACAATAATAAGCCACGTGTATTCACGCAGGTACGTATTCAGTAACAGGAACAGAAATTCTGTTACAGTAAGTTTTCAAAAAAATGCATAATGACAAGTAACAAGACCTGTTGTAAACAAAATAGATCATCAAGAAACAGTTTGGATTTTATCCTACAAAACGGTATTCTGGCGCCTTTCGTTTTTACTCCTGTTTTCGCAAGCAAGTTTTTTTTTGCTTCAGGATTACATTTCGTGTCAATGATCTTCTCAACTTTACCGAATAGCTCATTAGAAGATTGTTGGTGGTCGTTTTATGCAAAACGATCTCATGTTTATAAACTAGCAAGAAGCAAAACAAAAGCTATAAGCTCCTAGTAAAGTAGCTCATTGTCACTTCAAGAAATCAGATCAATGAAGACTGTTAAAACAGTTTCTCATTCACATGTATGCAGCCTGTCGAGATGCATAAACATAAACTTCACTTTCGATTGCACTTATGCATCAAACATTTTTTCCTGACATGAGGTATGAGGTACGTGAACGAGCTCTGTGTATCATCGTGTATCTAGCAGCAAGCCCATTCACACCAAAGGGAACATGAATCATAAAATGTAAGCGATAGGCTGTAAACGGTAACGTAATAATGACAAAAAACTATTTAGCATTCCTGTGAATTGTTTACAATAAACGAACATTTCCACACCGGCAAGTAATAAAGATTACGTGTTCAAGTCGGCAGCGCATTTTTGTTACTTTTTTCACATCCCAGTAGTATAAACATCGAATACGCACTTCAAACGCTTTCGTACAAGGCCAGGGAAGTGTATTGTTTATAATTTGTCGACGAAAACAATTCAATCTCTTTCAGTGCACTGCACTTGAATGAAAGAAAGCCAAAGGGTGTTTAGCATGCTGTACAATGCAGCACGCAAAATGTAATTTCATCTGTGTTACTACATGAGAGAATGAAACAACATGGAATGTTTATTGCGCTAGTTATTAAGCAAAACAGAGGAAAAAATATAATTACTCCTTTTGTCATTTTTTAAGTCTCCATCCCATGTTTTCCTATAAAGCTTTAGCTAAGCTACTTGTCTACGCAAGCATGCAATCATGCAAACTCTGGTCCTGATGATACAAACATAATGCGACCACCGCATTAAGCTAGGATGTAAATGCTAAAGGAAATCCACCTCACTGCATATCACCGCATATTACCTGAAGACAGCGACAGAAAAATAATCTCTGGCCTTTGAGATGAAGATGAATGATAAATGCTCGCGTAAATCCTGTAGGTGGTTTTGTACATGTTGGAATGGAATGACAGTCTTCCTTTTCATTTTTATGACATGTTTTCACAAAAAATAATGATTCTAAACCAAAGATTATTATTAGTTTTTTTTTCAAGTCTAACTCCAACCTTTCCTCTCCCTTACTTCGTTTTTTAAAACTTGAGGCGAAAAGGCAAAAAAAACATGTTAGTTTGATTTTTGTACTTACAAACCTCATTTCTTAGCGTGCTTGATGACAAAATGTAACTCATCATGAGCAACGAACCACAAAAACCAAGAGCATTGTTTCTTCTAATTCTCGTGATCAGTATACACAGCATACTTTTGCTTTTTGATATTTTTCGAAGCAAATGATCACAAAAAACATAAATCCTCTGCACGTATTCACGGTGAGTTGACTAATTCCTTGCAGGTACAGGTAATCGCCATAATTTGAAAAGTTGCATAGGTATTGGCATACTATGGGTGAATTCAGTGGTCCTGAATGGCTCAATTTTTGGGTCAACCGAAGAGCAATTTGAGCAGATGAACACATATCGTAAACAACATTCAGCTCAAGATTGATATTTGTCACGTCATCGAGCTTATTATTCAAACGTAAAGGAAGTATGAATTCATGTTTTATTTTTCGTGGATCCTAATGGTAGATATTATCACAGGAGCATAATTACAATGTATCTGTGTAGGGGGATGAGCCAAGTTTCTTTCAGAAATTAGCCGCTAAAAGTAATTGCTCGTTTTCCTCATGCATGTGTCAAATGTCGATCTGAACTGCAACAAGGTGTGTGCCAAACAGTTCTCCGACATTTGTGCCAAAGTTCATATAATGGTGATGATCAGTTGATGACTATTTTATTTCAAAAATTGTAGCTATAATTTCTTCTCATGGTACAATGTCTGAAGGGATCTTCATCCATCACTTGATAATGTGAGAATGTGATACTGAAAGTATAAGTGCAATGAAATGAATGACGAAGTGATAATTACATTTATTACCGTGGTATACTATACTATACTCATCCTCAGCATAATTACAAGCATTAACAGGGGTCAGGTGCGAGTCTTAATGGTGCTCCCATGTATACATAATATTATTGCCTGTTTTTTCGTGACGATAAAAGGAGGAAATGCAGTTTTTTTACACATTGTGTGTGTATTGTTTGAATAAACAAATGAGAGTAAGAGTTGTGTCCTTGTCTTTGGTGCAGTTATATCGCAGCAAGTTTTGCTTTCGGCTTTCTGAAAGATTCATTCTGTTAAGTTGAGAAGAAATGTTAAAATGTTCTTCGTTTGTGGTCCTCACTTCAACTTTGGAAAGTAAAGTTGCTTACATATAAGGCGTGCAGTCGTAATCTGTCAGAGACACAGACAGAGAAATTTTGTGATCATAATTTATAATTTATGTTTGACTTGCTTATTTGTTATAGGTTGACAGTATTTTATCATGATTTATAATGTAGAGAGTAAAAGGTTTAAGGGATTCGACTATTAAAATATTGCCTGCATTTCCGGCATGAATGCATTCAAGTTTTTTTTGTCATAAAACTTGATTTTATTGGATATCAAATATCATTGTCAAATGAAAAGTATTTGCCAATTTACTACGAATTTGTAAGCTAATAATTTCCTTTAAATAAGGGGATAACGCTGGAAACTGCTGCTCGTGCACCGACGTGACATGTGATGTTTGATTAAAGCCAATAGAAGCATGTAATTGAAGGATAACTATGATGTACATGTGTTTTAGACATTTCTCCGGCTTCGCCCAGGCGTACAAAATTGGCTTATACTACCAATAATCAACTTGCTTTCATTTTGTCAGTATGGCAGGTATTAAAATTTGGGTGGAGAACCTATCTTATCATATAATGTATAATATCGAAAGCTTTCCTACTGAATGTCAAGCTGGACAATAAACAAATGGAAGCGTGTTAAACTGGCTGGACTGGATGTACGCAACATGCAAAACTAGATTCACACACACGATCAACGATGATATATATCATACTATTTTACATCATCATACATAATATTAGCACCGGTAGACTATTGTTTAGTTAAGTATTGGGCGCATCAGGCTTTTTTGGTAGCGAATCAATTCGTTTCAGATCTTTGAGATTTCCGACGAAAGCTTATTGCCTTATTATTATATAGTGGCTATACATTCTGGTTCTGTCGAAAGATTCCCATTGTTATGTAAATTAATTACTAGTGCACTACCCAGTCAAAATAATAATGGAGTCCGTCGGTGCATAATATTTTAATTGTGACTGGAAATGGAAACTCCCATCGTGACATGACACATTGAATCCTGAAGAACTTGCTGACCTTGCAAAGTTGCAAACTACAAACTGCAAATTATACATGAAGTATCTGGAACTCTGCCCCAGGTAAAATACACGTTTACTAAACTTGGTCAAAATGCCATCCACTTATTTGTGGAATGCCTGTAACGATAAATTTGCAGATAGTAACAAGACAGACTAATTTTGCTGACAAAATACTTGCCTTGTAGGTCCATATTTTTTGTTAACTTATCCATAAATAATCATCTAGTTTGCTTACCTCCAACTGAACTCCAAATAAATCCCTGGGCTTATACGGTCCTTTCGTGGAATTCTCACACATTTTGAAATATGACAGCAAAAGGGATATGAGGAAACGCCCAAAAATTGTTTAATATAGATCCGAACGTTTTGATCCAATATATTTTATAAACTCCAATTCACTAAAAACCACACTGAATCAAAAACCAAACTGCCACACTTTGTAATTCGGGATTGTAGTCTAGTTTCAATGCTAATTTGTTTATGAATTTCACAATCACTAAACTGATAAAGTTTGAATGTGATTAAATAAGTATTTCATTCAACACGACTTCCTGTAAACTCTTTGTTTTTGTTCTCCAGGTGAATGTTTACTGCGAATTCCGAAGGTTTTTCTCAGAAATTGCATGATTCCAAAATGAAAACCAATTTAGAACTGAATCACGTTTCTCTCAAATGTGGATTAATGCATCAGCGGAAATTCCCCAAAATCTTCTTCGCTTAGCAGCTCGTATCATAATTATCTTCAATTCTTTCATTGTCGAAAGTGCTGAATCCAATGTTATCGCTAGCACATCATGCCAAATGGCTGGAATTTCTTGCACACAGCTTGTATTAAACTTACATGCAGCAGTATGCAATCATAAAGCTTGAAAGCATATATATCATCACTTTATATTTTCCGAGGCTGGATTACTTAATAACTAAGATTCACAGTCTGTAAAAGATAGCTTGTGGTCGATAAGACTGCACACAGTTTTCCCTTAAAAGTAGTTAATTATTTTGCTTGTGTATGTACAAACTACAGAACAGAACATATCTTGGTGTCGGTATTACATACAGCGTTTTACTTTTTACAGCATCCTTGCTCATTCAACCATGCACTTTAGGTATCTCCAGCAGCATTCCGGTACCTGTCACTATTTCAAGCTTTACCACAATGAATGATACAGATATGTACGTATTTTGAATCACAAACATCAAAGACAACAGTCACTCTCACTTTATCTCGGAACGCTTTATGCTGCATAACACTAGTTGTAATGCCTAGAATTCAATGTAAAATCTCATGTCATTATCGGATGTGTCTGCAAAATTTCAATACAAATACAAAAGTAGGATGCAAGGTGACCTTCTCACGATCATTTTAACTAACAAGGAAGGGAATATAAGAAAGAACTTTATGAGAAACATTTGAATGTTAGGAAAACTGGATTGAGTGGTTCGCAACTGACGTGCTCACCAAGTTCTCACATGAGTCAAATGAGGTTTTATTGAATCACAGGGAATAGTTATAATTGGTACACACTCCTTTGCTTAAGCTTTATATGCAAATATTCATGAAGGATTCACTTTTCTAGAATTTTTTTATCAAAGTTCTCAATCAAGTGTAGCAACCCATTTGGAGTTTGATATGCACATAACTTGGATTTCCATAAATGCAAGGTTGCAGTTTCAACTATTTGGAAACAAAATTTCGGTCACATTTTTGGTTGCAAAAGTAACAATTTGTGTTTGAACATCACCCTCCTGAAACTTCAATGCAAAGGGAGCAAAAACTACGTCATATAGTCATACTCAGTAAGATATCACAAAAACACATTCTCACACCATCCGCTCCGTTCTCAGAAGTTGCGTGTCCAAAAACTTTGTGTGCCGAAAATCCACAAATGAGCCCCTCGGTTTGAATGGAAGCAAATGATATATAAATATTAAGCTGGCTCACCACCGGGGAAACACAATAAACAACGACAAACTGCAAATCTGAAATCTGTCACAGTCTCATAATCGCCATTTACTGGGTTGAGAGCACGGCATAATCGGTCAGATGAAACAGAATGTAGTCTTATGCACGTACAATTCATTTGAGTAAGAAAAATAATATTCCTTCCACTACTCTATATTGTTGCACTCCAAATATCAAAATTGTATTAAGGAACTCAAAAGAACCCTATATCACTTCACATTAATATTGCATTGCCATGCTGCTGCGGTATAATGCTTTTGGTAGTAAGTTAGCAAAACAAAACTGCTTTGCTGCACTCCACAATGAAATGTAAGCAGGCACATCTGTCCCTGTCTGCTCACTTCAGACTCACTGGCTGGTTGGTGTGTGTACCCTTCTTCGTTTCTAAACGAGCGACAACTGTTTCACTGACTCACAATCAGGCAAGCTCACTCCTTGTTCAAAACTCTATTGCAGTGTTTTATATACCGAGCTTCTGCTGTTGTTGGGGGAAGCCCATAAAATGTAAACATTTTATAACAACGCCGCTTCCACGTTGATAATGACAGTGGTGATGATGACGATGCTTAGTGCTATTTTTACACACCTAAGGTTTCTGATAGAGATGACGATGACCAAAGCGATTACAATTATTATAAAGGTTGAATTGGAGAATGATATCAGCACATATAAGACGACTTGGGCAGCTGGGGAAATATGGGAAGAATAAATCGGTTTTTTATTCTTGCGCAAACAACCAGTCAGTTCATTGTTGTTCCATTGAGAGGAGAATTTTCCTACAATCCAAATTGCTGCTCACTCATCATGTACAACTGATTATCAGGATATTCCATGGTTTTTCACATTTTATGTTTGTCATTACCACAGATTCTCTGCAGTGTACATTGTATATATGTGTGTACCTTTGAAGTTAAGCTGCAGAGGTATTTGGCTTTTTACCGGTCGGTTAGTTTGTCAGCGGATAATAAAAAGTTTTTTCACGATTATTATTGTCCTTCTAGGGTTATCCTGAAATCTCCTCCCTAACTGTATGAAAAGCCAAAACCTGCTACTTTTCAGACAAACCAAAAAAGAAACACGTATGAAAGTTGTTATTGTGCTTATAAAACATGATCACACACACACTTTATGTTATAAGAGCCCGTTTACAGTTTTCGATGTCGCAACTCTGCATCCAAAAACATAATATCTGTATTGTATGGTTGTGACTATGTCGGCATAATCGAATATTTCGTTTTGTTGTTTTTTATTTCATTCATTTCATCCCCCCTTTTTTATTTATTCTGCTACTGTTACAAGGTTGCACCTACGTACATTGTCAACATTCATGAATTAGTGAAATGGATGTATAACTATTTGTTGGGAATTCAGTTTCCCCGCATACATTGTATGAAGCAGGAAGTTGAAGGCTGATGCGAAATCCTGATATATAGGTTACATTTGCACTTCTCACGTACGAAACAAGAACAGCCCATTAAAGCACGTACGTTTGATGTCTAGGGGCACAAACCCAAATTCGTGACACAATTTGGTTGATTTTTTGTCTCCAGCAACGGAACGGGATGCATTTGCCAATGTGTTACGGTTCACACGTAAGATTCCTGGCTCATTAAAATGATTTCTGGATAATAATAATAATGATGAAATGGATTTTATTGTTGTTTTTGTCTGTAACGCACACACACCAAGGGCTTCCGTAGTTTTGGGGGTAGCAATTGACTTTTTGACCGGTAAACTTTATTGCGTGTAAAATATATTTTGGAACATGGACCCCAACTGGTTTCGGGCGGAAGGAAGAGGATCCCGTGATTGTGAATAAATTAAGATTCTCCGGCAAATGGATTACATTTCCCTTTGGAATTATTTTGTCCGTTGTTACAAATCCATTGTAGCACAACAATGCACGCACACGTGGACCCTTTTCATTTCAGTGTTTATCCTGATTCCAATCAATTGCTGGCTCACTTTTCTAGTTTTGTCCTGTCAATTCTCCAGAATCCATACAATGATGAATAACTGCATTCACGAACTAAATGTTTACTTGAGCACTTATTACTTTCACAATTTCATGTATGCTCTTCTAGTCTGGAGCTCTGCAGTGCGTTAGCATGAGACTTTATAAATAAATAGCAGAAAATAAAGCAAGTAGCTCTTGCAATGCAATGTCTGCATCAAACCGTGCTGCCTGTACAAACGCATGAGAGAAACTGATGCAAAGGGTTGATGGATACATACATAGCGTCATACAAGACGAGACTATTTTCAAGACACTTCTTCTACTATTGTAGATAGAGAGATCCGTTTGAGCTTGTTAAGA
This sequence comes from Orchesella cincta, assembly GCA_001718145.1. Classification (NCBI taxonomy): domain Eukaryota; kingdom Metazoa; phylum Arthropoda; class Collembola; order Entomobryomorpha; family Orchesellidae; genus Orchesella; species Orchesella cincta. The sequence continues at coordinate 137,496 of LJIJ01000181.1, read as the reverse complement.
TCTTAAGTGTCTGTGTTTGTTGTTGTGTCTTCACTCTCTTTCTTGGTGGCCACAACCAAATGCACATGCTGCGTATTGGATATAGCGTGTTTTGATGCGAGGAAGTATACAACAAAGGGATAGTCAACGGCCCTTTTTGCCGCTAATGAAGGGGTTCACTATCTTCCAGTACAATGGTATGGTGTAATGATTACGGCTAAGGGCTCAAGCAACCAAGACACACTGGAAAGCTGTTTTTGGCTGTTAAACTTTTTATAAATTTTTATAGCAAAGCCATACAATCAATGAAACTGTCGCAAATTGGATCCTAGAGATTTACATGCTGAATATATTGCCCAAAGTTGGAAACTGGATCAGTTTATTAAACCAACTCTATGAATGAAGCAACTACATAACAGATTCTTCTTCATTCTGGCATTCTTTATCAACTCGGAAATGGATGAACCCGACCTGAATCAAAATATTGATTAGCATGAGAAAAGGTATGACTGATGCAATTCTATTCGAATGCAGATGCATTTTCCACAAAATGATTATCATTCTTTGTGTCGTGTGTACGTGTACACACAGATCAGATATATGTGTGTCAGTGAGAAAAGTAATATGTAATGCATAAAAAATGAATCTGATTTACATACCTACTATGTACCTATTATATGGTAGCAGATGTTACATTGCTGATGTGGTATGAGCTTACATAAATATTAAACCTACTGTATTACCTTTTCCATCCATTATAAAAGCACTCGTGTAACATGCCGATAGGATGAAAGATAATGTTGGTGTGGGTTCACTACAATTATGTGAATATGAAATGCAAAGTGGTATAGAGAGCATTTGGCAGACTGATCCGAATCGATCGTGCTATTATAAAAAAAACGTTTTGAATAATATAAAGTACCGTTGCTTTCATATTCATATATGTCGCATTAGCATCTACTCCGCAATTTTCATCTGTGCAGGAACTCACAGTATAAGAATTATAATTCATACTTGTGATATCCTGCAAGGTTTTTATTTACTTCCTCCTCGGTTCAGCACACTGGTTAATAAAAGCGTTCTATAAATCGATTGCAATAAGGCATCTCTATCCATCCATCATGCTATGCAGGAATAATCTATAAAACCCCTATATGTGCAAACAATGCCAGTATGATATAGCATGCATCACGAGAAAATTTGCCTAAAATGATATGACAGCAAGAATGGAACAATTATGGTTTCTGGTTTTATGTGAACTCCTCATTGAACCATAGCGGTAGTAGTCATTAGGGTTCCAAATCCAACCATCACCCAAAAAAACTGATTCAAATGTCGTTTCGTTGCAAAGATACGCACTATTAAGTCAACTCGTTATTGCCAAAAGCATCATATTTAATGCAAACCATAAAATGAAAGGATACCCGATCTCAGCTAATAATAGGTCTCATTCGTGACACCAGCAGGACCTCATCATCAGAATTTGACGTTGCGTTACGCAAGATTTTGTATACCATATAAAATTTCACTGAAGGTTTTTACATTGGATATTTATCCAAAAAGGAGAAAAGGTCTCGCATCATGTGTCGTAATCATAATGTCCCTTTTCTGCTACGCCAAACTAGAAAACTCTCTCTGATGACATTTGTACGTTTTACCCGTTTTCAATTAGCCTTCCGTACAGACTCTTTCACTAAAGGGGAAGCGACCCACCATATAAAAGAGAAAAATATCTATAAACCTGGTTTTCTGCTGTTGACTACGTAAAATATGCCAGCTCTCACTTTTACATTCGTCACCGTCATCATTAAAATTGAAAAGGGTCGTCTGGCTGGACGGATGGGCTTTCTAGCTTATGCGAGTTATAATTATTCTCGTTTACAATATAAACCTACCTGCCTCAAAGAGCAGGGATGAAATGAGTGAGTGTGAGTTGTAGTAAATAGTGAAACAGGAGAGCCCTTTAGCAACTTCTAGCAAAGCTGAGAGGGAGACGCAACGACAGTTAATAATAGCATAAGGTAATGGAATGGAGTGTTGTATTGAAATGTATGGACTATGGATATGTATGTAACCATTTTTATTCACTCATTCAATCGCTAAAGATAGCAGGCGGTTCCCTGAGGGAAAAAATAAGATGCAGTGCAAGGTTTTTGGTGTACCTACCTTCCTACCTCAATATAAACATCCTGGTTCCCATTCCCAATCATGAGGATGTACTAGGCATGGACTTTTACAATTTTTCATCATAACTCAGTAGCAGTGGGACTGTCACCTGAATGCACTTAAAATATGACAAGCGGACATAAAATGAGTAATAAAAATTTTTAGCTCAGTTTTTGATCTCCCATCCTCTACTTCTTTGATCCTGAGAGTAAAGGAAGCTATAGCAAGAGAAAGACCTTCATTTTTATTATTTCTTCTTTTCGTATTTTTTATGACTGATGAAATATAAAAATGAACATAATTTTTCATAGCCACTCGTAATACTGTCAGTGAAGCTCATCTTTTTCCTTTTGCCATTCTTCGTCATCTCCTTCCCATCATTGTGCTGTTGCAATTGAAAATGCAAATGTTGCCTCATAAACCGACCGACATTCAAAGACAAGACATGCCGTATCGAAAGGCAATCCCGAAAGACTACCCATCTTTACGCTTTCATGCTTATGTGCACCCAGCTCTGCTCTTTAACTTGAATTAGGTGTTAATGCAGATTTCACAGAGGAAAACCTCTTACGCTGGTTTTGGAAGCAGCTGAAACTTCAATGAAAGTTCAGATCCATAAAAATGCAAGCAATAGCACGCCAGGCAATAACCTAGACTGAAAGGCAGCACAGTGGTTTGAAGAATATTCCTGTTCCTCCACTCTAGCTTTGCTTTGTTTATCATGTTGGTATGTAAGGGATTTTTTGATGCTCGTAAAAATGCGATATGATTATAAGAAAAATGCCTGAGATGGACGGGAAAGCTCTTGCAATCCTGGTTGAATTTCTGGTTTCAATGGACTTGGTTGATTTTCTTGTTGAAAGCATGGTGTGATGTGATTTGGTCCCTTTCATCATCAACTGACTAAAAGGCTGTGATAAAAATAGATGACAACAATCGGAGAAACGAAACGTTCACCCCGTTTACGGCATCATTCGATACATTAATTTTCTTGACTTTTTCAATACCCTTGCTTTGACTAGCTGAAACGTTTAGAAGAATGGGTTTGGTCGCTGTTGAGATAATAAAAAAAAGTGTTTGAAAGGAACACATTAAAATGATCTAAAAAGTTTCACGCAGACACATCGTCTAAAAAAATAACTCTACTTTTTAATTCCTCCTGGGGATAATAAAAACCAATCCATGTTCGTAGAATTTTGTTGAAGATACATAACATGTGTTTATGCAGACTGATCGACCATTTTTTGAGAATAAGAGAATGGAAAATGGAATCGCATAATCATTTCCTGTCTTCGTGGTACCTTGCCGTGTGTGACATAATACAGGCTACACCACCATCAACCATTCAATGAAAAGAGACTGAATCATACTGAAACTTGGTGAATGAAAAACTGTCTTTAAGTAAAGGTAGTTTCGATCCCACCCTATGGGTATGCATGTACACGGAAAACATGTCACGTAGCGATGTCCCTGTATGCATAATATGACAATCTTGCTCTCAAGTGTAAATCATAATATAAAACTAACTCAACTCCAATGCCACACATTTCAGAGGTCCACGTACACGATTGATGCTTTTCGTTTATGTAATTACTGATCCCATGCATATAATAATGAATGCAATTCCACGAAATAGGCATCTTCTCATGAGTAATTGGGACTAGATAAAGACCATTATGCAAGACAAGAACACATGGAATCATTTCGTAGCTATTACCATCCATTTCACGTCCGACAAGATCTCAACATACAGAAAAAAATGAATGTATAATGATACATGGAGCAATTAAAGTTGAAAGAATACACCCTTCGCTTCCTTTCATGTTCCATTGTTGAATGTTTATTAATATATACATACAATGAGTACAATAACGTTCACACACAGCTCGAAGCATTTCCCATGCGATTTCGGAAGGTTACTTTTTCGGGAAAAAAATGCTCCTGCTCATTACATGCAGGAAAGCACTTGTATTGTAAATCAGCATGTCCTGAAGGCACTTCATTTCAGATTGTAGTGTAGGTACCCCACCGAACTTTAAAGCTCAATTTATTTCCCAAAAAAAGTTAAAATTACGATTGTAACAGTGACGCAGGAAGACTGCATTGTTATACTTTTTATACAGAAAATCGCTGCAGCAGCCGCCTCTGTGCAATGGATTTTTTATCGAAAAGCAACTGTACCCAGCCCACCTAGAGCTATTTGTCATTATTATTATGGGATAATTTTTTTGGGGAAAGAAGTGCGTTCTCAAATTGTGTCTCAGCGAGTCAGTAAGTAAAAGATGTAACAGAGTCTGCTGTTCGTTACATAAAATTTCATGGACAAGTGACTTTATGACTTACAAAACTACAGGAGTGTAACGGTTCACCCTCTTATTAGAAGTACCCAAAATAGTAGAGTGTATGAAACCGGAAATGAAGCTCTTATGCACATCGCGTTGCTCCCATCCCATACTAAATCCTGAAACATCATTCTTCGAAGAACCAAATTACGATTTCAACCAGTTTCCCCTAAAAAACGCATGTTTGCTCATGGTGCACATCTACTAACCCAAATAACGATAAATCCAGCTGCCCATCATCATCATCATAATAATAAAGTACAATTGGGCGAGCACACAATCCATTCAGTTAAAAAACATTTGTAGAATTTTGATCAGTAAAAAATATTATGCTACTCTTGTACCAAGCCACTTCAACTTGACACAAGTTGCGCAACTGTATCTGCTACTGGCTGTGCTCTATTGTTGTAGTTGTCGACAGAATGTTAGGATGATAGTATAGGGATGCAAGCGCAGCAGTTATGCAGTTCATAGTTTAGTAAATGGCTGTCATCAGGAATTTCGCAACGCATGTTAATGTTATGTTGCTTCGTTTTTGCCTGTCAAAATTTCAATAACAACGCACCAACCAAGAATTCTACAATGGAGATCACTGACTGCATATAAAAATATCAATCGCCAAATTCAACAGAAGCTCGCTGACTTGCTCAGTCTGTGTCTAACAAAAGCTCCCTCAACTAACGGCCTATCCTAGACCCCTGGAGATTTAAAAAATCTTTGCATCCATCTCCTTGATTACTGTGCTGCAAATTAGCAGCGACAAGCTGCTACATGCACTGTTTCTCACACACAGATCATATCCGACCAAGAAAGATCTCATAAACTTCCTTTTGAATGAATGTATAAAGAGCTGTCGCTTCATTCATTATGTTATATGGTCTTGTTTCTCTGGTTTTATGAGGTGTACGGTACATCTTGAAATTACAAGTTTTATACGTTTATCTCTAGTCGATGACCGTTAACATGTCATCAAGTGCTTTTAGAGCTGATGGCACAACTAGGGGGAGCCTTCAAGTGACGGTTAATGTATAAAAGTAAAATGTTTAAAGGTAACAATGGAAAAGCCTGCGTCATTACCACCATCACCACCATTTCCACCAACATTTTCAGTCATCAGTTGAACTTGGTCAGCAACCATGCCTCAAAAAGGGAAAGACAAAAAGGAAGCACATTTTTAGTGGTTTTGTACAGCAATCATGAAAAAAGAAATGCTCGCCATAGAAAATATGAATATTTTGCCATGTCATATGAGATAGAACCCCTTCTATTTTTGACAAAAGGAAGACAATAATGCGACGAAAGTTTTTCTCTTCTTTTACAAAAAGGGATGTGCATAGTGTGTGCGTGCACGAAACGGTTTCATTTCATTCTTTTTATTTTTCACTGTCTCATCAAAACAATAAAATGAGCGGCATATTATCGTAAAAAAGAGCAATTTTGGAGAGCTCTACCTGTAGAAAGGTAGGGCAGAAGGGGGGTCGATCGTTGACGAGTTTCTTTTCTGAAAACTGGAAACGGCATTGTGTTGTTGGTCTGAGAAGAAAACACATGGCTCTTCATCATCATCATCTTTCATCTCACCTGACTAATTTCACCTGACACCCTTGAGTTACTTCCCATTGTTTGATATTTAGGGTGGGAAATTGTGCAAACGAAAAGGAATAAATTAGAGTTGCAGTCAAATCCAAGCAGTTTGCGTTGGAAAGACACGCTTTTTGTTTGTACAAATTGAAAATTCAGTTCAACTCAGACTCAACGTTTCATGTTTCATCTTACTGGTGAGCATGTCTCAAATTTCAGATCTCATGCTATACTACTATTGTGTGCATCTGGCCAGAAAAAAGGACGTTTTGGAGTGTTACCCCATTGCCTATTGACTTACTTCCTGAATCAAGCCTTCTTGACTTAACCCCCTTTTTCACTTTGTTTAGCAGCTGGATCTTTCTTTTCCAATGTTTCTATGTAATGGAAGCTCTGAGGAAGTGGAAAGCAACAGGTAAACGATGTAAAGTAAATGGTAAGGAAAAGGCAACCCTTTTGAGCCAATGTTTCATTGACTAACCGTTGAAGCATTTCTGAATGGAGCTATTCATGTTGCGGGAGTCATCTTTGTTTTAGCGATGCATTTTGTCAAAATTCCATTAATAGAACTTTTAGTTTACGTCAATTTCAATCACAAAACAAATGTAACTCTTTCCTTGAATGAAAAGTGAATATATAGCTGACTGTTTTCCATAGGTATTTTTTCGTACCTGTGCTTATAGAAGGTAATATAATTCGCATCACACTGAAAAATAAATTCTTTCGACAATGTTACAAAAACTAATCGTAAGCGCAGATTCGAAATCGTAATCTACACGTCCCATAAAAACACACGTAAATTGTTTTGTGGTTTTCAAATAGCAATTTGAGCATTTACGAAACGGCATATATTGCACAGAAAATCGTTAGTTAATGTCAGACTATTGATTGCTTAATCGTCATCCCATCTCATTTCATTTCACGATGTGTGAGCAATCCAATCCTCTAATCGTTGTTCAAAGTGCATATTGTGCATACAAAGTATGAAAAGCCACTAACCTCTTGTTCTTACACATTTCAGAGAAAACAAAGAATCTTGCAAGAGAAGACGATATTGTAATTGATTTGCTTTAAATTCGTATTAACTCTGACTACCATTCTTTCCATTAGCTTCGGTTATTAAGTAAGATCCTTTTTTGTTTCGACCATGGAGCTACAATGAATTTGGATAGCAATCGTATGCAAGTACATTTAGTATTCGCACATACGTTTCTAAATACATACAATCGAATGTGGTGTGATGTGATAATAATGACAACGGCGACTATTTCAACACGGAAGCATGAGCTGAACCATTTTTTCATAATTTGAAGTAGTACATTCTCAATAAGAAGATGAAAACGTAATCCACGTATACAGTTTAAAAAGTCCGTCAAGTGGCAGCTCAAGGAAGCCTGAAAGATGTTGCAATAAAAGTGCACTCGAGCCCTGATTTCAAACCATTTCTCATAATTATCTCACTCCGACATATATGTCTCACCATCACCATTTTCGTTGAGGAAACGATCGATTGCCAATAGATATGCTTTGAGAAATTGTTGAAAGCTTCGATAATCAAACATGATTAAGTGGCAATCCATTAAAGTACAAAAGCTGTCTCTCTTCAGATGAGATCACCTATCATGAGTCGAGTATTGGTATTGTGCGAGAGCGTCAAAACAACAAAATCTCTGGCGATCAATGAGATGAGAGTCAACAGATATTCTTCATTGCAACAATATCCTATCACCACAGCAAGGCCCTAAAAGAGGAAGAAATTCCGCATACAATATTCAAGAACAAGTACAGCTTACTCAGATACAAGCTATATGGTAAAGGAAAGTGATACGATACATGCAAATTCTAATGATTCGGCATAAAAGGCGGTATTTATCTTTTCGGCAGTGTGTTATTATTATTACGAGTGCAAATTTTTTGAAACATCATCAAATCATCACCACCACCATATTATTGCAAAAAGTTTTCACTTGTGCACACACACTCCTTGTAAAACTTGTCTCATAGACAAGGCTTTTCCACTTATTAACCGATGTTAGAACACCAATAATGATTGTCATCATTCATAATCATCATTATAATCACGGTTGAATAATAAGAGTATGCAGTTTTCGGACTCTCATCTTCATGTAACCATTTCACCAAAGCGTGCTTGCATCTTCTTCATCTTCCTCCTTTTTACTTTTGCTGATTAATAAACGCATTTCTATACTCACTCAAAATAATGATATCCCCCACGCTTTGCCACCTATTTTCGAGCTCGTGCTGAGCATCTGTCAGTAGTGTACTATATAGAGTGCGAATGACAAATTATGAGTCGTTGCAATTTGTAGTTGGAGGAAGAGAGGAATTCGTCTAGAAGATGGGCCATTAAATTTTGATCATCATTAAGAGTAGTGCCAGCAATTACACACAAAAGCATGTCACCTCACACACAGGAAATTAAAAGTAGTAACTTGCCTTGTCACTGTCAAAATATATAGGGGTATAATATGACACCGACAGCAGACGTAACATGTTGGAAATGTATATTATGAAAGTGTATGCTTGTTTGAGTAGTGCATCTGCAATTAAAGATATAATATGGTTCGCGAATCAGGTGCCAAAGGAAACATGAGAAGATCATACATCTTTCTTATTTGTTTCAGTTTGATGTACGACCACGCACAATGCTTGTTTTCAATGAAAGAATGGATTGAATAACAAGAATTCAGTGCCAAGAAATGTGGTCAAATCAGTATCGTAACATATTTTATATTAACAATTGACAATAGGCCAAACATAAAGTATTGTACTCTTGAACATTTTTTAGAATTTCGTTATCGAATAGTATTTATAAGTAGGCACTGTTGTGTTTGTTTGTATGCATAACACTGGCTCAATATTTTTACCAGTTTTCTTTGAACAATATATAAAGAAATACTTTTATGTATTACGTAGTCGCTATACGTGTGCTGAATTTGTGTTACGGATTTAAAAAGGAAGCACTTGTACAGAGTACGGACATCACTACTCATTGTGTCATATCACTTAATGTAATGTGTGAATAAGAGATGTGATGTGATAGCTGTTTTTTGATAGATACAGGCTTATTTGCATATATCCATACATACTTATATTGCTACTTCTTATTTCATCTTTCTAATCAACTGATTCCTTTTATTCTTCAACCAATGCAGGATTCCTTTTTAAACAGCATATTGCGTGCGTAACGCAAGAATACAAAGATGCTGCTGCTGCTGGTTGCTTGCACATTGCCTGTTATTGTTCGTTTAGGTACACATCTGGTTGAGCATCAGATTTGTTTCACCTCACTGATTTCAAATGCGAGCGACAGAGAGAGGAGTAAAAAACGAAATCATTTGAAAACTAAAATCTTACAAAATTTTAAGGAAAAAAACAAGACATGGGGCTACTTCTTTCGCAATCTTTGATAATCTCTGCATGATGTTTAAATGCAAAATACAAGGAAAAAATATCCTGTGCCACTTAGTTTTGGGTTTTCACTTTTCTTGTGTCATTATGTTACTACCAGAAAACGTTAATCATGTCGCGTGGACGTGGATACAAAAGCTGCAAAACCATGCTGCTGAAGAAAAGTAAGAAAGGTAGATAGGAATTTTTGTGTGAATATATGATTACACGTTAGCAACTAGGAGCGAACACAGAAATTGCAGCAGAAAACCAGTGTAAATGTGTTAGGTGCTAAGCTGTTTATAGCGTACTATGCGTCCATATCATACGTACATGTGAACGAACGTTCAAAAAATTCATACTTCATTGTGGCTTTACGCTTGTAAATTCCTCAATTTTAATCAAAGAAGTCCCCTTTTTCTGTTTAAAAGTGAGACCACAAGATTTTCGAACAAGCGGCTCTAGTAGCTCAGATATTTTATTGCTTATCTACCTCCCTATAGAATTTAGCAATCGATTAACGCATGAATGAGCTCGAGCTCGTTTCGTATGGTAAGCCAAAAGGGCTGACGCTGACCCAATAACGACAATACCTAGAGACACATCATCGTATAGGTATATAGTGAATCCATGTTATAAAAGAGCTGCATTAGGAAACGAAAGTTTTACGCTTCCTTTTTCCGATTTAATAATCGTGACAAAAATATGCTATTGTTTCTCGTTTCTTCACTTCATCAACTGCTGAGAATATTTGCATGCTTAATTACAATTTTACAATCTTCCATTCACAATGTTCAACAGATCTCAAAAAAACAAATTGGAGCACAATGCCCGATGATATGCCTTTATATATTTTTAATCTTTGCAAGAATCTAGTTTGCCCTTAACAATAGCAGTAAAATTAGCATTAGCCATTTTCGAGTGCCACAGCGTCTGTGTTGCACGCACGAGGTACACTTCAATTTTAATTATAAGGATTTTGCTTGACGAAATGTCGGACAAGATTGGGAACCAGTCGTGTGGATGCTAATTTGCGAAACATCAGTGAAGAAGGACAGAGGACAGATTGCTGCTCGTTTGCCTAATACAACAGATTTTTTAAAAAGTTTTGTGCTATTGATTGTTGGTTTTGTACTTAATGGTTGTTCATTAATATAAGTTACATTTTTCCTCAATTAAGTGCTGTGGAGCAGTAAACTAACAAACTAGTTGCTTCAAGACGAGTGAACTCTGAAAGTAATGTGTAATTATTGTAATTTATAGGGAGCTCCTCAATTTGACAGCCAACTCCATATAGAGGCAAATTAATTAGAGCAGTTTCCCCTTCCAGATGAATAACATAATTATCATGGAGTTCGCATTACTGGTCGATCATTGGCCCAACATAAAAGCTGCAGGTATATTATATTATAGGACTGACAATAATCATAAAAAGGTTGACGAACGTAACCAAATAGATATTCTACATAAGCTAACAACAACCGGTAATATGGGGGTGGTGGCGTTTAGCTAGATTTGTTGGCAGACTGTATATCGTGCTCATTCACTAGTGTTGTTGCTTCCTAATTTGGGACCAAAACATGATGATATGATGACCTATCTGGAGCTTGAAAATGATGGGCTTTGCATAATGTGCTTCCCATTGGATTCACTTTGAGATCTTCAGCAGGTATAATATGTATGCAATTTAGCTTTCCATCTTGGGAAAGTGGAACCAAGCGTAAGCTTCAATGCAAACCACAAAGTATAATTAATTGCTGTTGTTGAAGCTTAAAGGAAAACACCACATAACACTAACGACAACCACCAACCATCATGATCCTGCATCATTATGAACCGGCCAGAATGTCGCCAATGGATGAAGAATGTGAATCAGAAGTAAAAAATATTGAGTAATTGTGCAGCGTGCTTCTATAGCTTTTATTGCCACTGAACTAATATTTTTTTTTTTCAATTCCGGAGGGTATTTCAAAGACCAAAATTTTGATTTCGTTTAAAATCACATATGTTTGTAGAGCCACATCAAGTTTGGTCACTGTGGCCAAGTTTTCACAATTTTAAAAATTCAAATTCCGACATATGACGGTTTTTTAAAAAAGGGGCATAATTCGTCTTGCCCACCCCTTTTTACGGAAAAAATGGCTTAACTTAATTTATTCCTTTTGTATATGAAGCTAACTAAAATTTTGCCTAAGGTAAGCGTATCTTTTGCTTTTTTTGAGAATTCGTCCTAAATTCATTTTTTAAAAATTATTGAAAATAAACTTTTTTATAAACCATTGTATCTCAAACATTTGAAACCCGCAGAGAAAAACTAATTTGCCACAGGCAGAAGCCTCCCCCAGCGACCCAAAATACGGGTACTTACCGTGCATTAAATTTTGAATTCGAAAATTCGCCCGACCATAGTGGGCATTTTCTAAGATTTGCTTTTTCCCCCACTTTTCCTATCCGCGACCTCTTGGCCAGCTCATCTTACTTACTCGTTTCATGATAAGTGACCATGGTGTGCCGGGGTCCATACCAGCTATCTAAGTCTGTGAACTTCACGGGCTGCAGTTTTAAGTGCCATAAAGCATTCTCCCACTAGCGAGGGTCAACTAGTCTCAAGTGCTTGAAAGGCACTCTCACTGTCGCAGTAGATAAAAATGGCTGACATCCCCGGATGTCAGCTATATCCTTCGCCGTCCAACTGATTCCCAAACCCTTCTCCTGAAAACAGTGGCTTAAGTTTCAAGTGGGATTGACAGAGCCATCTGCTCAACGCCCAAGCGATGGAACCATGGCACCACCCATCTGTATATGTAAAGCAATGTGCTTTGCGTGAAGTTGCTGGTAAAGCCAACCACAGATGGTTGGCTTTGCAGTTTAATACCATTGGCTTACTGCTATGGCAGTAACAATAACTGCGAAAAATTGCACTTTCAACATGTCGAATTTTGTTACAAAAAACAATTTCCACTTTGAACGGGGATTGATTCGTGTACGTTGTTCGCTTGTCAACAGTCAAGGAACTTATGCGCTGAAAAAATGACGTTACAGCCCTTTATGTCTTTAAATCTGTTGATAAATCACAGGTAACTCCACTCAAGCATACCATGTAAGCCGAACACTTCATAACACACAGTATGCTTTCAAGAAACAAATCTTTGAAAGTCAAAGGGTTTCATAACAAATGAAGAATGCTGCTGGTCAGCAGACAGCAGTAATCAAAATCCCCTCGCCGTCTATGAAGAGGCGTTTTGATATAATCAGTTGGTTGCTTAAAATCGATTAGTATGACTGCTATTATTGTTATCGTATGCAGACAACGTATGCAGTATAAGCTAAAGACTTACCTAGTGTTACGGTTACAAATAATTTATTTTTATTCTGTTTTAATGTTAAAATGTTAAAATGTTAAATGTTAAAATTATGAACATTGATTAAATTAAATTAAGTAATAACACTAAAATTAAAAATCATATTGATATTGATCGTCGTACGCAGGCGTGTCAATCGGGTAGTCCGATTGTTGCGGGTTGACTATGGTCAAACTAAAATCACGGACACCAATAGAAGGTTTTCTGAGAGGGTTTCGGCTCTTACGGTTTTTATTGTTTTCCTCCTTGGAGCGCCTCTGCTACTGGACCCACCCCTTCTTCTTCCTCCTTTGGGCGAGCGTGGAACTCTCCAAACGGTAGGAGACAGACCAGTGACATTTGGAAATAATGTCCGTGTCATCCGAGGCTCCTACTTCGGACCCCTACATGAGAACTATTTTATTACGGAGAATGTCCGATAACAAACATCAACGCAAATGCTGCGAGTATGATGGCCTGGAATTAAAAAAAATTATTAAAATTATATAACATTAATTTTAAAGAAAAAAAATTAAAAAGGACTGGAACTTAGTCTTCATGTTAAAAATTATTTTAACAAATAATTCGTTGTAATACAGTTGCGAATCTGTGGTTGAACGTTTTCAACCGCAAAGTCACTATATACGACATTGCCATGATTAGGAGAGCCTCCTCGATTCACATTCCTTCCTGGTTGGGTAATGAATAACAAAACCACCAAACGGCATTAATGCCCTAAGGTCACATGTCTACTTAGGGATGATTAACTCGCTGCTCTTTTCCCAAATCGTTAACGTGGTTACCCTGGCGCGACGACCATAGTCCCCTTTGCCTTTCCAAGCAATCTGCCCCCCCCCCCCCCCCCGGTGCATTGTTGTCAGCGCTGCTGCCCTGACTTAGCATGATTGGCAGGATTCCCGTAAGGGACTCAAGTGTATTAGTTGGTGTGATACACAACGCCACTCGTCTCCTTTTTAGGCTTTCCAATTTCTGAGAAAAAGTGAGAAAAGCAAATCGTAGAAAATGCCCACTATGTCGAGTTTTCGAAATTCAAATCTAAGAATGGAAGTACCCGTGTTTTGGGTCGCTGAGTATGCCTGTGCAATCAGGTTTTCTCTGCAGTTGCAAATTTCTGAGAAAAAGTGGGAAAAGCAAATCGTAGAAAATGCCCACTATGTCGAATTTTCGAAATTCAAAATTTAAGCACGTAAGTACCCGTATTTTGGGTCGCTGAGTCTGCCTGTGCAATTGGTTTTTCTCTGCGGTTTCAAATTTTTGAGATACAATGGTTTATAAAAAAGTTTATTTTCAATAATTAATTAAAAATTGAATTTAGACGAATTTCAAAAGCCAAAAGATACCTTACCTAATAAATTTAGTTAGCTTTCATATACAAAAGGAATCAAAGTTCTAAAGTTAAGCCATTTTCCCGTAAAAGTGGGAAGACCGAATTATGCCGCTTTTTTACAAAAACCGTCATATGTCCGAATTTTGAATTTTTAAAATTGTGAAACTTGGCACAGTGACCAAACTTGATGTGCTCTACAACATATGTGATTTTAAACGAAATCAAAAATTTTGTCTGAAATACCCTTCCCGAATTGAAAAATATTAGGTCAACTGTGCAAAGGCACGCACAAGAATGAGCAATACGAGCAGCCTATTGAATAATGCTAACATTAGGAAGACATAACTCAACAACATCGACTCGATGACTTTTTTTGTTGTCACTTGTCACATCAGAAAGAATCGATAAGGTGGACTATTTTATGGTACTCTGTTATAAATTCTCATTAGTATTAAAGGACTTTGCGTATGCAGTAGATTATAGCATTAAGTCGAACTTTCGGCGACAGCACGATCGAATTTGGAAATTTATTGCATGAGCTTGATCCAACCCAGCCCAGATCAACAGCCTCTCTCAATCCAAAAGAAGATGGTAATTGTACGTGGCCAAAGTGGAAATAGAACCGATGTGTAAAAATGCGCTAACAATACAGAGAATATTGTTGTTCGTATCCTTTGCTTATAGATTGTTGACTACTTTTCTAGGTACTTCATCATTACCTGTATCTTATATTCAACATTATGCAACACTTAATTCACTTGATCCTTGATTGATAACTATAACTGCTCGCTGAATGATGCAAACAAAACGCAGGGGCCAGATTTGGCTAGCTTTCAATCAAATTAAAATCGATTTATATCTCTCTGGGATCTCTGTGAATGGATATTGTAGGAGGAGAAATTATAAAGCAAAGTTAAACTATTTTGACTAATGCACTGCGTGCGTAGATCAACTGATATGATGATTTCTCAATATCCATCACATAATCCTACTTACCAACCATTGCATTTCAAACTCTAATGTTATCATAGAATACTAAATAGATTTGAACAAATCATCATATTAGTCACCTTTTATGTCCTCTTTCACCCTGTGCCAGAATACTGCAAGCAATTATAAGTAGTTACGCCTTCATTCAAACAATAATTTGTGGGGATCGAAGATCATAGTAATTTAAGCAGGCAAACATAAACTAATTTTATGATCATCTCTTGGGTCACTTGAATTGAACTAGTTTTGTTCGCGAGAATAATCATCCTGAAAATTTGCTAACATATTGATTTCGGTATGAAACTACTATAGTCATCATATTATGAATGTTAAGGCTTTATAGCATACGCATGGGCTCCGACATTTTCAAAGAAACTTACCAAGCATTTCTCTAAAAAGAAAGAAGAGATACAATACGTTGACAATCCGTTTACATATAATTTACACTGATTTTCTGCTACATGTAAAAATACCTGTGCATTGAATTTAGCCACTGTGGTATTGCAAGACTAACTTCATTTTTTTAAAAATCTGTACAACCTTCATTTCTGCAAAAACTCGTAGAACTACCTACCCAAAGTTGCGTGCAAATAATATACATATGTAATGCGACAAAGTGCCTCTCAAAAAACTATTCATGAATGGTAAAGGTGATGATGCGAACTGCATTGCAAACCATATTATCTTGCTTTTTACATGATACAAGCTACAATGTGGCACCAGCAAGAGAACCACAATGTCGTCGTCACTAGCATCTACTTCTGCCACCGCCATGCCACCACCATCATCATTGCTTTAACGATAAAAAGATGTGGTTGGCCTTATCGGAGGCGTGAAGTAAAAGTAAAATTCTTTTAAAGCAAATCCTCTTTGTTAGCGTGTATATACAAAGACACGGCAGACACCATATAAACATTTTTCTGTATGATCTTCATTGTTGTAATCGCTGCTAATAGTAAAATGGTATTTTAAAGGCAAGTAAGTGGTAGGTAATCGGTAATTTGCAAAACTTTTCAATAACAATGCACCAAGAACCTCACGCTCATTGTCAGAGAGCGTCTTATCATAATAGCAAAGGTGGCACTACTTGAAGATGAAATTCTTGTGAGCACTGAGCAGGCATACATAATATACATAATAATATATTGAATATAGTCGCACAAATGTACAGTAGACAAGTAGCTTAACTAAAATTGAAATGGTGAAATTGGTAGGTTTTTTTGTACATTTCATTGCCAGTTCATTCATCCAGCTACGTAATAGTCATTACCGATAACATTTATGTAGTTTTTTTGCCTAGTCTTGGATTAGTGATTCTGCTCAGCTTTCTGTCTCGTGGCTTGAATTGGATTGTTGACCACATATACATAACTAAGTATACACGATTAAAACGCAATATATCGGACGGGAAAATGTTGTTTGATAACTTTTCAAAAAGGTATGCATGCATTCGCTTATGGAATTACAGAAAAATTCAATTGTATCGAGTGGGTCGTGATATAACAGATATTTTCCTCTAAAGAGAAAATTTTTATTCTGCGGATAACACTGATCAAAGCTGATTTCAATAAAAAAACTCTGCTAATCAGTACGGGGGACGTAATACTGTAGTCGTTGTCCACGAAATAACACTGCAGTATTCCCTGTAGTGTTTCCCTTCACTATAGGAAGATGAAATGTCGCAAAAATCCTAATAATAATGGATTAAGTCGACCCTGTGTTAATCAATCAAATCCTATGGTAATGCTCTGAAATAATTCACATGTATCATGATTGCTGTAAATTTACGCGAAATGGATCCTAAATTTAATCGAAATGGACTTTAATCCGGCTTAAATAATGCTCGGAAACGCAGAATGTAACATTGTTCTTCACAACTGAGCGAATTAGATCGTCGTAAAGAATGAAATATGAAATTTTTAACTTGCATTCACGGATGGGAAAATAAAGGATGTCGGTAGGTATGCATAATGTTATACGCAGTTGATCTAATGTGTTAGTCATGTTGAAACGAGAAAGAATAAATTTTGGTCATAACGGCATAAAATCACTTTTTTTCTTCATTACGCCTAACAGAACAAAGTTTTCGCAAACATTATAAAACAGATCCTCATGACTTAATGCATGCATCCGGATCAAAAACCGGCAGGACGACAAATCTTCAGATACTGCATAGCGCTTGTACATTGAACACCACCGGCAATCATCACGGCACAGGCACAGCCTCTGAATCGTTTTACTGAAGCTGTTGGCCACTTCGTCATCGTCATACCTTCATGATCACGAAGAGATGAGTTTAAATTTTAAATGTTGGGTGATGATATTATGAGTACGTGAATGGATAAATCTTTTTTGGGGTTAATGCTTCGAGCTTCGAAATAATCCTGACTTTCAACTCATCGTGGCTACAACCTTCAACCTTGATTGACTAGCTACTTCTAGTTGAATATACGAAGTAATATACTACGCGTGTTACATAACTTGGTTGGCATTTCCTACACTAATTACTACAAACTGACTATGTGGTTCTTTGTTTGGGGAAGATGCAAAAAAACGAAATACCCCGTTTGTATTGACTGCTTTGCTGCTGGATTCAATACATTCACCGTGTTTTATTCATTTTTAAGAATTAAAATGACCTTTACTTGTCACCTGCAAGGTTTAAGAAGTTAGTCATTTGAAAGAAGAGAAGGCTACTTATTTCTAACTCGATCTAAGATATTATGTGCCTTGGTCCATTATATTGTTTTATCATATCTTAAATGGTATTTGATAGTATCTTTAATTACATCTACTTTCTTACTTCCGCTAATAATTAGTGATATTACTCAACTGAATGAATTAGAAACTAAATTACGACAGTACGTATAAGGACAAAAGTTTTACGGAAAATATTACAGAAAGTTAGGAGAATCTGTGATGTACAAAGTGATTGTGAAAGTCGGCTGCTTGGCTTGTTCGCTGCCTATGAAAGTGAAGACAAGAAAAGGAAAGGTTTCATGGCAGACAGAATGACAACAGCAACATCACATAATAATGATGTAAGGTTGGATGTACCTGATATTATATTTATAAACAAAATAGGTGGAAGAAAAAAATACCGGTTTCACTTACACCTCCCAAAAATGTCTCCTGACAAAAACTTGTCGGGTTAGATAGTTGGAAGGAGGAGTAAAAAATTGCATCATTTGGCTTTGGCAAACTGCACATTACGTCAAGAATGGAAGACAATTTTTTATGATTAATGTATATGATATGATTACGAAACGAGAATACATTGTAAATCGTACTGCACACCAAGTCCGTGTTAAATAAAAAATGTTAAAATTGGTAGTCGTCACTTAATGACAAACGCAAAAATGTTTTTTGAACTTGAGTTATTCGCTGCCTAAAATTGTTCTTCTTCCATTGTTGTCCAAGATGTGATCATATATAAATTATTAAAGTACTACCGTTGATGGTCAACCGTTGTTTGGGTGGAACAGCCATGTTTCGTTTCAGTTCAACTTACATTTTCCACCACTTTTATCATCAGCGTTCAGCTCATTTTTATGCATATAAAAACAGAAAAGTCATTATCATTAGGAAAACAGAATTCAATTCAGGAGTCATTGCCTTTGCCAGGCTAGACCTTCCTCAAAAAAAACTTCCTTATTCACTGCACCGTAATGCAATTTTTTTGCTTTGTATATTTTTAATTCCTATTATGCCCAAATATGCGTATTTAAGAAAAAAGTGAGTGAGGATAAGAGGAATGGAAAAGACATCTCAGGTAGTGTATTTAGTCGTATTTACAACTAAACATACTATTTGCTATCATAAATTTGGATCTTCATCCCTGCTACTACAACTACATTTAATTTACTTCATGACAGAAAAAGTGACTTGGATGGCAGATTGTGCTTCTAAGTTTGCTGTGTTGACTAGCGTCTGACATAATTTGATGCCGCGCATTTCATAGTCTAGATCACACCTTCTTACGTTTATGATAACTATGCATTCATTCTATAACTATTACACACAGTATTACACTAACAGTTAGTGTAACTCGAACTCGTGTTATTTTTGAATTGTTTCACTTTCCATCGTCAACTCAGCGCGGGGTTAGCCTTAGATCAGATCGCGTTCGAAAATCCAACACATTGGGCACTTTATGCAAATAAATGAGTTGTACTCACAATACGTACACATAAATGAAAATGGATTATAATTGAAGTGCGGTAATAGTAAATTCATTATAATGCAAGCTATAATGTAATAAAGGAACATACAACAAACAGGAACTAAACGATTCAAGTTAAAACAAAAACTACCATTCAATTAACAAATGGTTACCCCTACAGGAAAAATTCTAATAATAGTAATATAAACTACTAGGCTACACAATAATTTACATATGTAGTTCATCAAAAATCGAAACAAATGGGAAATAGACATTATTTAAAATTTAAATACTATACTAGGAGAACAAAGCTTTAAGGCACGACATTGCCGGGTGCGTCCACGTTCCAGCCTGCTCGTTTGGCGAAGTACTCTATATCATTCGCTGACATTTGGCCCCTTCCAGTCTTGTCAGCACAACGAACAATAGTAGTTCCGAAGATTTGTTCGGCACCTTTCTTCATCAGTTTAACTGTGATGTCATTGTAATCGGCCAACTCTTTATTAATAATTTCGAACGTAAATAAAGTCAGCTTTTCTGTCCGGATATATGCTGTGACCGAAGCCAGTGGCTCCTGCTTAAGTTTCCCTCCCCTCCTAAAATTAAACAATTAAAATTAAAAAAGTTAACGAGAATGTAATATTAAAAACCAACGCAATTCTACACAAAACAGACAGCGAAGCAGAATAAATAGATGTAATTACTTGTAAACCAAAGCACAAATCTCGAAATAGATCTTAAATCCTTCTGGATCTTCCAGCACAGTCAACACTGGTCTCACAAAACCTCCACTTCCTGCCTTCAAAACCGACCAAAAATCATACTTCATGTTGTCTATCGTCTTTTTGGTTATGTCTTTGGCATCCTGTATATTATACAACGTTGTGCTGGTGTACGCCCAGTCAGGGACACTTTCTTTGTAGAACGAAGCTGTTATATTGCCTCGTGTACGTTTGGGAAGAAACACGTACGACTGATTTCCACGACTTGGACCCGCTATTGGAGCATCAGCATGAGCTGGAGATTGTTGCATAACCAGCGTAGGAGGCTCCAAATTGCTCACCTCGAAGCTCTCATGTGGACTTTGAGGTTCATGTAGTCGTGGCATTTCTTCACATTCTTCGTCGGTGGAATGATATAGTACTGGTAACGGAGATGACGCAGTTTTCCGAGCTCTCTTTGACTTTGCTGGCTTTGATGCAGTTTTCCGAGCTCTCTTCGGCTTCGCTGGGTTTGATGGAGCTTTCTTTCTTGAACTTTGCGGTTTTCTTTCAGTCTTCTTCTCCTCGGTAGTCTTCTTTAAATTGAATAAAACGATTAGCATTTAGTATATGTTAATGAAAATTTAAATACCTATAACGGGTTGAGTGATAGACATTTTAAGCGGTTTTTAACTTTTAAGTGTAAAAGCATCACTTAATATGCAATATAATTTACCATTGTCGATTTTGGAATAACTTCCTTTTCTTCCTGAACATTTTTTGGTTGGGCGACAGTAGCGGCTCGGGACCTTGTCATGCGAGTAGGAGGAGGGGGGTGAGTAGGAACATCATTTTCCGGAACTCTACGTTTTCTCGGCATTTTCGACTACTTACTCAAAACTGACAAAGAGGAATCTGAAAACCATCAAGACCAAGACATATCCTTTAAACATTCAGCAACTACATGACAAATTAACTCAGGTAAAACTGAAAAACTAACAACTGCCACTACCAGCAAAATTAAATTAGCATTATACATGATTTAACAGTAATGTTAACTACAATTCCAGTTCTACTGCCAGAAACCTCAATAAAATATAACACAACTAACTAGAAAACAAAACAAAATAGCAGCTTACCTTTGACTTGCCTACAATTGACAATTAAACACAAACTACCTACAAACACAGTTAGAAACTCCGTTGATAGTTGTTCAATCGATGCTGATTTGGTCGGTTGATTTTGAAAGACAATGCACGTCGCCTCAACCAAATTCACTTCAATTTACACTTCAACGAAATAGAAGAACGCGGCACAACAGCACACAAAAATATACGCAAATTTCAGCAGTCTCTCACTCACAAGCAAAAGAATTATGAGGAAGCTCAATCAAACAAGACAACAACTCGGCTAGCAGTCCGATCCGCTCGGTGGGCTGACTGTGCGTTGTGCATAATTTCTCGTTCCAGAGACCTTCCGTTTTACGGAAATCTATATATTTAAAGTTGTTAGTCATTTTATGCAAATCGAACGACGTTGAGTCAACGCAAACATTTCATCCATACATCTTCCAAATTACGAATTCAATTATTAGACATTTGTACTTCATTTGAATGCTGATTAATATGGAGAAAATTTTTATGAGACAGCTAACAACATTACTCCTACGTATATCAAAGGAAAGGTCTGTTTTTATGCATGTTTGAGATTCTGATATGGATATAAAAGTTACTGATGTTGTCAAATGTTGAATAGAAGTATCATCAATGTTATTTTCATTGCTTCAATCAACATGATGTAAATTGCGAAATAAATCATTAGAATGGTACAATACATCTAAACAGGGAGGCGTGAACAAACACAAACAACTACATTCTACATTGTAGCTTTTTTTGTACGTAAAAAATTGATGGGTTGGTCAGTTGTAAAAATATTATTGAGTTGACTTGACCTATTAAGATTTGGTCAACAGTTATAATATGAATGCTTCGTTTGTGTATAAAAGGTATGAAATAAGATGAAATGAAGGGACTGATCTGATTTTTATCCAAACTGTGAAGTTTCTTCTTCCAAACATAATGCACTAAATTATTTTTTTCCAATTGACTAGAATTTAACAACTCAATTTGTACGTAAGATAAGTAGTCAATATAAAATGTCGAATGTTGAAGTGACATTCACAGGGTGTGGTGGCGGTGTTTGGGTTGTTGCAGATTTTTTTGCAAAGGGCATATAAGGTTAATGCATTATTGATGTCATGTCATAATAAACGATAGAGTCCCTTTAAACCTCCCCAACGCTCATATATTTAACGTTGGATTTTGATATCTTTGTCAGGTCTGCTGTTTGGTCTTTTGTTGAGAGAGTGTCATATTTTTAGATAATGGTAACAATAACGCAATTTTTCGAAATGGTATCAATGTGTGTACTGTGCACATTTCACTGCAAATTGCAACAGTACATTTTCTTTGTGTGCTTAGATTTATCTGGTTCGATTGTTTGAAAACCCAGAGAATAAAAATTTATGAAAAATTTTAAGAGCAGAACTAATCATTTGTCTTGTCTTGTTTCATAATGGGATTGAATTTATTACATAATTTTGTGGTATGCATAATGCAGCACAGCCACACTGCAGACTGTGATGACATGTTTGATAACAGAAATAAATTTCAAATAAATAAGTGTTAAGGACCATGTCGTTAATGCAGCGTCCTGTGAATGTAAGTGTAATATTCTCTTGTAAGTGTATAATTTACAGTTTCTTTTAATGTAATTATAATTCTCCATGCATTGTTTTCCTGTATAGCCTATCCCAATCCCGCTTGTCACTGAATTTTTGCAAATCCAGCTTTGAAATGTCCGGATCCTCCTCAGGGGGCTTGAGAGGAAGTGTTCCATTGAACCCTTTAGGAAATCGGAACTTATACCATTTCGCTTTTGCAAGATTATTCACAACGGTTCCAATTCTCTCTAATTGTTGGTTGGTCAGCCACCTAAGAAATCTTCCGACCGTCATCTATACATTTAAGCAGACAAGTTGTATATGATAATTGGTAATTTGAGGGTGTATTTATTATGATGAATAAACTTCTGATTCATTTCATGTATGTCTTACTTGGAACAGTCCGGATGTCCTGTGATATGCAATTTTCATTTGGAATTGGCTTTGAGTTTTTGTGATGCTGCTCACCACAATCACGACTTCAGTTTTGAAGTAGGATTGGTCCAAACGATCTGGTCGCAGTGTGATCCAATGTCCATCCGTCAATTCAGAAATCCTGTAGACAACCTGATGCTGTCCAAGGAAGGGTAGGTTTATGATGGCATCATATCGTTTTCCAATGGAAACATTCCGCTTGTCAAACCTACTCTCCCGAAACTGAGTCACCCATGAAAAGTACTGGAAAGTGGAAAACCGAATATTCAACATTCCTCATTTTTTAATACAAAATAATTGCTCTCCATAATACCTGCTTGTTATGAAAAACTTACCTTTGGCACGTTCTCAGGTTTGGTGACTAAATCAAAGAGAAATTTCCTCGGAGTTTCAACCACAACGCTAGTTTCAGGCTGTTTGTACCTTGGATTTAAATTCAACTTGTACAGAACTGCTAGCCCACCCGTCAAGAAAGCCACTAAAAGTCTAATTCCCAATCCGTATCTCATTCTCAAGCTTATTAGATAATTCTTGAACCATTTATGCTTCAAGTAACTTTTATTTCACAAAAAAGCATTTACACCATTTCAAAATGGCAATCAAAGGACAGGTTGGAATTCAGACCTTTCCAAACAGTTTGCATCGCAGTAGTGAATATTTGAATACAAAGTTTTGTCTTCGGACAAAATGCACCGTGTACATATTCCGTGGGAAATAGCCATAATGTAAGCTAATACTAACACGGTGGTTGGTGGCGAGAAAAAAAGGCATAAAAACATTCTCCTTCGTGGTAAGAAAATCGATGAGCCATACTCATTAAAATATTTATGCGTCAATATTCCGATAATCCAGACCACTCAAAATTGCCGTTTGTACATTAGTAAGACGGAAGTCCAGTAAAGTAAAAACAACCTCCATGCTTCTTTTTTCCGCTTGAGTTGGTGTAGTTGTATAATATGGACAATGGATGTAGAGTTGTATTAGAAGAAGGAGAAACCTCCAGGATCAGTGGAGAAAGTTTAGTCTAAGACATGAAAAGAGGTCTATCTCTGTCGCATACAATATGTTGGTATTTTCGGGGAGATTAAAATGATTGAATTTGATTGCAATGCTTCTGTAGCAAACTATCATTAATTTGTTTGTTGTGTGATTGTACGAGTAGATTAATTTATGAATGTGTTAGCAAGCTCTAGAATTACGAGTCGAATCTATAAGATGACTTTAGAAGATATTAGTTTATGAATGAATGATGATGAGCTTAATCAGGTTGAACGTACCCACTAACACAAATTATGTACCGTTGCGATACAAATTCTTACAGTTGACACATAGTTTGTATATCTCCTATAATGTAGCAAAAGATTAATATTAACTCCACTGCATAATGCTGGAGGTAACGTGTGGGCAGGGGTTCCATGGTCTGATTTTCATATCAGGTTTGGTTGGAAATATTTAGAATATGCTTACATGTAAACCAAATTATTAAACTTCAACTATAGTGTACATAATTTTGGCTAACGAAGTGGTAACTTCAACTATATGTAATTTGTTTTCATTGAAGTTTTGTCATTTTCTGGAACAATTTTTTCACGAACGAACATAACAGATCTCTTATAAGCTAGTTTAGTACTTCAACAGTTGAATCGTTATCATTTGGATTTAATGATTTCCCTTTGCAATAATTATGAGGACTAAACGATTGAGATGATTAACGAAATAATATTTCGTATATTTGTATATTATACAAAATCACATTCTTATATGACTCTAGAGTCAGTACCTTGCATAGTTCATAACATCGTAACGTAAATATACTGGTTGAGCAGTCCCATATATCACTGGTATAATGTAGCATGTGTTCAGCAGACTCGCTGATTGGTAATCAAATCATAATCATTGATCATGTAATTTGATCACATAAACGCAACTGAAAACACCAAACGTTGACTTTGATCTTGCTATATACATATTAGAAGAGATGGTTACTAATGATTAAGAAAGGAGACCATCCAATCCAGGCGTAGGCTCAATTTACACTTAATTAGGGGTGATGGAAAATGTATTCAGTGCGTTGTTTTTAGATTTTTTGAAGCTACAAGCATCGAACGATCCTAACATGTAGCAATAGATCAATTTTGATAAACCTCATGAATTGCCAAAATTCGTAATAAACCCCTCTTATTTTGCAAACAAAATGTCTAGAACTACCTGGAATGCGTAAAGAAGGACAATGTTAGAACCCTCAATGTTGTGTTTGTTTGTAATTAAAGAAATTATCGATAACAAAATTACAATAGAAATGTAAGATTTCATATTACTATAAGCCGCAAACTATAACTTTTTGCGCACTAAAACAAACGCTAACAATAATTTTACTCTAAAGTTTGTTCCCTTTTCCAATTATTGAAACGATACTTAGCGTTAGAATCATTTCGAGTCATCGTATTTTAACCTTCTAAATCTCCTCAGTCGCATTTGGAGCTACTAAACAGAATGCCCGGTTTGGCTGGATGGAATAATAAATTCTTGGAAACATTATAACATTGAATTGATAAAAGAAACAGGTAAAGTCTGAAATTAAAAAATTTAAAACCAACTCATTAGGTGTTATAGTAAGACAATTTTGGAACTTTTGAATTATCATTGAATTCAAAACAATTATCTTCTGTACATTTCATTAATTGTCAGGCGGAACTTCATCCTAAAATATTTCTATACAAATTATTATTATTATTATACATGCTACAAAATATTATTTTAATAAAACGTCTAGATTACCAAAAAGCAAGCAGTCTTCGCTGTAATTTGTAATACGGGCAACGGGAGAACACACCTGCGTCTATTTAACTGTCAAGTTCTCGTATTAGTAAATATTGAACATCCGTAAATACAAATATTTATATGTAACAATACCAAATAAATATAGCCACAGCCTGGGCTTTGTCATCAATTCAATATGACACCTGACCTTCCAGATAAATTCCTTGAATACTCGTAGTCACTATAATTAAGTTTTATTAAGAAAATCCATTGACGTTTAGAGTCCAAATTATTGCTTCAAAACTCAATTAAATTATACTTTATATTAGAGGTCTTACCACTTGTGCCTTGAAAATGGTTCTAGCGGTTTAAATTCTTTAAAAAAGATTTTTTTTCATTTTCATCTCAATTTACAAACATGTATTTTGAATAGTTTATCAGACATCATTCACGAATTAATACTTCATGTCACCAATGGTTTGTATACTGAATCTCAGTGTCAAGGATGAGATTTTATCAAGTAGTCCCTCTTAGTTGTAATTAACCAACTTTCGCTGTGTGTATCAGAGATATCTAAAGTCGTCCGCAATCAGCTAGGTTGATTGACTTTTGTTCAACAATAAAGGCATGTGAGGTAGCATTCTGAATATCTGTTGGACTTTCTCGGGCCTCCTAGAATCACTAACTTTGCAAACTGAAATATGAAGTACCAGATTACATTAGGATGAAAATAGTCAACTAAAATATAACAATTCAAGACATCAAAGTTGATACACTTCTGCATTTATCTAGTGAAAGCAAGCTATATTGTTATTGTCAAAAACGATTCTTACATAGCATTAAAGGTTTGAATACTGCAGCTAGCTTGAATAATTTTTTTGACTATTTTATTTCCCCATCAACATGAATTTAATAGCAAGGACATTTCAGAGAAGGGACATCATGGTGATTGACTTCACCAAAGCAGTTCAATACTTTTCCGCGACGAAATGTATTCCATACAAACACGTCTTGGACAAGTCCAGGATACTACTTTTTGAAAGTCCGAGGTTCCAACAACTTGGATCGGGCCTAAATCAATTGATATCCTGGTTTCAGATAGCGTTCGTTTTGGGCAGCTACTGGGCACATATTTCCGATTATGTCGAAAATATGAAGTTGTTTGAATTAGCATTGCACACAATTTGGGCGTTTGCCTTTATTTGTGTTGCAACAATTAACGTGTTCATGACATTGGAAGTGGACAATGTGCCCAAGTTTTTTGAAAACATTCAGAAATTGCAAAATCATCTTAAAGGTACGTATAATTTTCATAATTTCAGGTGAAGTGAAAGCAGTTTTACCTGTTGTAAGTTTATTGTATCTGTAAATAACGAAAGTTTTTATGTTTAAACTTAGAGAGCTTGGGACGTGCCCCATTGGAAAAGTCAATGCGTGTTTTGAATTTAATATCCAGACTCATGTTCATGAGTTTTGTCAACAATGTTAGCTGCATAGTTCTCATATTTCTTGTCTTTCCAACAAAACCTTGGTATCTATTCTCGTACTTCCCCGAAACGTTACAAAAAAGCTGGATTTGCTATTTTCTAATGGCGTTGTATGAGCTAAACGCGTTTCAAGTTCCTTGGGGAATATTTTTCATAGCTGGATACATGTCGCTGTACTATCTGACAACAGCCTGCACATCTCTCAAAATTTTAATGTAAGTAACAATGGAATGGCCAACATTCTCTAAAGTATCAGAAACTTCTTGTAGGCAAAGACGGCCTTTGAAAAGATACAAGTTAAAATGTAAATTTTGATTCCTTTTCAGAAGAGAAAATCTACCTGCAAATGAAAAAGCGGCATTACGTCGGTTACGAAAGATTGCCCTGCATTATCGCCAACTCGTGTACGTAAATAACGAATACAGTTGCATATTTGGACATATTCTCATCCCAAGCCTAAAAGTTTTGTTTGGGATGATGTGCGTTGTTAGCACCGTTGGGCTTATCAAGCTGAGCGGAACGAACGAAGTAGTTATTATCCTGTATCTTTCCATATTTTCTCCATTATCTTTAGCCATCGTTTTAGTCATTGTAATGTTTTCAGCCGACATCAACCATTACAGTACTAAATTTATCTATTTACTGCACAAGAAAACGTCATGGAATAACTACTCCAATCCACAACTTCGCAAGGAAAGTAAAGCGTTGGCGGACTCTTGCAACCCGATAGGAATCCAAATCAATAGCTTTTACACGATAAAGAAATCTACCGTTTTGAACACAACTGCGTACATATTCAGTGCTGTTATAAATGTACTTTTAGCAATTTAAGAATTTAACCAACAAAAATCGCCATTAGTTCCAAAGAATGCTTAAGAATGTAGTAATTAATGAACGAGAGTAGTAATATAATGCATGTTTGGATAGCTATGAGAATATGACAGAAGCGTAGGTTTATTATCAGCATTACAAAACCATACTAATAACAAGGATTAATTAAAAATTTAATTCGGTAAGCACGAAACTGCCTATTTAATGAGTTCTTAAGTTTTGAAAATTATAGCTTGATATTTCAACTCCGACTTCTACTTGGAGTTCCATCAGTTAACGAACGTCAACAAAACCAAGAGTTGTAAAAGTTAATTAATTTTAATTTGAAGAAATCACAAGCATCCATTTATCATCAAGAACACGAATGTTTCATTTGGGCAATTTGGCGTATAATTTATAAAACCAAAATAAGGAATGAAGTGAAAACATGTCTCCAACATACAACGTAACCATTCATGTCACATACTGAGCGGAGAACCAATAGATAAAACCTTCAGCAAATGCTTTCCCTTAAATTCAGCATTTGAACTTCATTTCTTTCGGACTCACCTCGACATAAACTCTGTCAATAGTATTGACACAAAGGTAAATTAAAGTTACGCTAATAAGAAGCTCAATGTTTTGCCAAGTCAAAATTAAATCTATTTAAAAGTTGTTTTTATTGGGCTTTTCCATCCTTCCACGGCATTCCTCCAGTTTCTTTAGCGTATTCTTCAATCCTTTTCAATTTCCAAACAGTCTCGTTAGGATTCAGAAGTTGATTGCCAGTTGCGTTAGAAAAATCAAAGGCTCCTTCGGCAAACATAATCATAAGTAGCTTAACAAATGGCTTAGCGGACTTTTCATACTCAGCTTTAAACTCTTCTAAAGGAACTTGTTCAATCTGTGTCACTAGACCAGAAACCTTGTCGAAACCATTTGCATATTCTCTCATCGTTTTCATATCACTATAAACTTCGATTTCATCAGGACACTTAGCAATATCCGAATAAGCGAGAAAAATAGCCTCCAGTATGAAGGGTCCTAGATCTCTTTCAGCAGTAACTAGAAATATTTGCAGTTTGAATTAGAAATGACAGTGCGATAACAGCTGCATAATATGCCGTTATAGTAATAATAGGTTTTCTTACTTGCGCATGGAATATCTGCTGCATTGCCCGCAAGAGTTAAAACTCCAGAAACGCAGTCTAATTTACCAAATATGGATTCCATGATGCCTCCAGTCAGCATTCTGATTGTATTCAAACCTCGTTCCTTTGCTTGTTTGAAATGTTTTCTCTTCCCCTCAAAAAGGGGGTGGTTGTAATTAAGGAATTTGTAATGGTTGGCTCCATACTCTGATGGAAAATAGAGTTTGACCTTGGCAGCCACTAAAGCATCCAGCAATTGAGTCCTTACATCTTCTACGCCTTCACCTAAGCCCAAAGTTGAAACTACAACATCCACCCCATTTAATGCAGTAGTTACTGATGAAACTTGTTTGTAATCGACTGATATTGCCTGTATACTTATAAAAACTCCCAATTAGGACACTGGATTGAATTTAGTATATTTTTATGTTTGTTTCGTTAAGCAACTTGGTGAAAGTGCCCACCTTTGCACCTGCGGATACGTATGACTGTATTATCTCCGAATTCAGTTTTTCGGGAGCAGTCAGAACCCGCAGTTCCTTCAGCTTCCCATCTTTAAGGCTATTCAGGAAGGAAGGCATTACACATTTTCCAACGTAACCTGTTGACCCAATCACAGCAACAACTGGAGGATCGGTCATCTTACGTTTCTGTTTACAAAAGCAGTTACCCATTTTCACGCTGTTAAGTGTTAGGTGCTTCCAAGAAAGGGAAAAATTTTAAAAATTGACCAAAATCACAGATTGACGTGTTGAACCAATAGAAATAGACAAACTACTATGGTTTAGAACATCTTTTGTTGAACCAGTGGATCGTTTTCTACCCGTTTTGATAAGTTATATTTGATAAGTTGTTGTATTTCGATGGTAATCAATAGACCAACAGTTGAAAAAAATGGATGAGGTGGAACGGGTGGAACGCAAGGCTGTTATTAATGATGCAAAGTACCATGTTACAGAGTTAAATATTTCAACATTTAATCTTTTTATCATATTGATGCCAACTGACTGACGATGAATATCTTTATAAATTTGAATTGATGGGTAATTGGTTATCATTTTGAATCCTAGATTTTCTCAACGCTTTGGTTTGAATCTGGTTTGAATACCGCTGAAAAATTTGTTTTACACAAAATAATCCAATATAAAAATAAAAATGAATGCAAGTTTTTAGACAGTTACCAATATATTTAGAAGATCAAATAAAGGTTTATTGTAAGTATCACACAATTAACTACAAACATTTCGGTGAAAGCAACTAGCTGTCTAACGTAATACTCCAATAAAACTGAGAAATATATGTTTATAGTAATTCAATTAAGACTCCTTGGTGTTCCACCAGTCTCTTTAGCGAAAACCTCAAACTTTTTTAATTTCCATACGGATTCATTTCGATTCAAAAGTAGATTACCATTGGCTTTAGTGACGTCAAAGGCACCTTCAGCAAACATAATCATAATTAGTTTAAGAAAATCTTGCGTTGCTTCATATTGGGTCTTGAATTCCTCAAGTGGAACTTGATTAAACGTAGTTTCTCTCTCTGAAACTTTATCCAACGCCTTGGCATATTCTCTTAATGTTTTTATGTCACTGTAGACCTCAATTGCATCTGGACACTTGGTAATGTCTGAATTTGCGAGGAGAACAGCTTCCAATGTGAAACGTCCCAAGTCCCTTTCAGCGGTAGCTAAAATTTGTATGAAGATGTTAAAATCATATTGATTAAAGTACAAAAAAAAGTACTACTGCTGCATATTTTTCTTACTTGCACAAGGAATATCTGCGGCATTACCCACCACGGTCCAGACTCCAGAAACACAATCAAATCCAAACCATTTCCCGAACGTGAACTCCATGATACAACCAGTTAGCATTCTGATTGTGGTCAAGCCTCGTTCTTTTGCCTGTGCAAAGTGCTTTCTTTTTCCTTCAAAAGCTGGGTGTTTGTAATCTAGATATTTGTAATGATTGGTTCCAAACTCTGATGGAAAGTAGAGTTTGACCTTGGCAGCTACTAGAGCATCCAGTAATGTTGTCTTTACATTGTCAATTCCTTCACCACCTGAACCCAAAGTTGAAACCACTGCGTCCACGCCACTTAAAGCTGTTGTCACGGATGAAACATCGGTGTAATCTACCGGAACAGCCTGTAAATTTAATTAAAATATGTAATTGTCACTTTTTACAATTACGCAGCTTTTTCTTTATTAACGTTGTATCCCAATTTTGGGATTTCATTGCATACTTTTGCTCCAGATGCTTTATAACCCTGAACTAGTTGCGAATTTAGTTTAGCTTCCGAAGTCAGAACACGCAATTCCTTCAGTTTTCCATCTTTCAGTCCTTCGAGAAACGCAGGCATCAGCATTTTCCCAACGTAACCTGTTGACCCAACTACTGCAACGACTGGAGCGCCTGGCATCTTGTTTTCGTTATATTATTTCCTGAAATTGTATGTAATTTTCAATGTTGAGTGTTATTTCAATTCAATCAGATTTTCTTCTTTAAAATGCTGTTTTGAACTGGACCGTAAACGTTGTCTCTCTTGCAAGCATATAATTTGAATAAGGTTTCGATTAAAGGGTAAGTAGTAAAACTTTTAGTCACACCTTGCACTTTTACTATAATTGCAAATGATATAACATATAACATAAAGATAAGAGGAGTACACTACTTTGGTAAACTCATTGATTGCTTTTAGCACATTTGATTCTTATCTCACTGCACTACCTAGATACGTTGGAAAGGGAGTGGCATGTATTTTATGGGGATTATTTATTCAAGTTCATTGTATAATGAATACTAAATAATTTGAAACAATGAAGCTGGATCAAAAAAGTTCATAAATATTATTATTACCTTTAACCTTAGTAGAACTGAAAAGGAATACTTTTAGTTTTGGTACTTAATTTTCTCCAATCCTCCTCACAAATATAGGTTTGATTATGTATATCAATAGCTGTGAAGTTGTTTTAACTTGAACGAGAATAATGCATGGAATGACTGGTTGAAATTAACTTTTTCATGTTTTATAAACGTTATACCTCATGAACTAAAGTTATCAATTTCAGTCAATCGTAGATTAGACGGTTACAACCTTTTGTAACATAACAAAAATATACTGCAGTTTCTTATCATACACTTGAAGTTGATTGGGTCTAACTTATCAGCATCGTCAGTTTACTAGTATCAGCAACACAGCAACGTAGTCACGAGGTCTAATAGCTAGTTGATTTAATTGCAATTGGTGAAAGCATTAGTGAACATTAACATCCTTTCATGATCACTTATTGATAACGAATTGCTCATTATAATTGTCTTAACGTATTAAATTATGTAACCATATTGTATCTAGTAGTCGAATACGTAATCGTGTCTAAAAATAGAAAATGCAGATGTACTCTACAGTAAATATATGCTCGAAAGAAACATTATGTAATTGGCATATGTAATTCGGCAATA
This sequence comes from Orchesella cincta, assembly GCA_001718145.1. Lineage (NCBI taxonomy): Eukaryota > Metazoa > Arthropoda > Collembola > Entomobryomorpha > Orchesellidae > Orchesella > Orchesella cincta. The sequence goes on along the minus strand of LJIJ01000181.1, from coordinate 104,649 downwards.
ATTTTCACATATCGGTATGTTATTCGATAAATCTGTATTTGTAATTTATCGGTTGAAACATAAACTTTGTCAGTAAAATTATCATCAGTTTTAGTTTTTAATTAATGTTACATTGTAATACTAAAGAAAACACAATTACACACATACGTACATTGCTTAAGTCAGAACTTAACTCAAACAGTTACATTTACGTCGACCTCTGCATCCTTCCACGGAATTCCTCCACTTTCTTTAGCATATTCTTCAAACTTTTTCAACTTCCATACCGTCTCGTTGGGATTCAGGAGTTGATTGCCAGTTGCATTAGAAAAATCATATGCTCCTTCCGCAAACATCATCATTAGTAGCTTCACAAATTCCTTATCAGCAGACTTCTCATACTCAGCTTTGAACTCCTCGAGAGGAACTTGTTCAATCTTTGTCACTCGGCCAGAAACCTTGTCGAATCCCTTTGCATATTCTCTCAACGTCTTCATATCACTATAAACTTCGATTTCATCGGGACACCCAGAAACATCTGAAAGGCCGTGAAAAATTGCTTCAAGTATGAAACGTCCTAGATCCCTTTCAGCAGTCACTGAAAATAATTAAATTGAATAAGAAAGTGGTAGTACAAGCGCAATACTTAATACATCGTCATAATTCTGTAATGTGATCATAGCAGTTCTTACTTGCACAGGGAATATCTGCTGCATTACCCACAAGAGTCCAAACGCCAGACACACAGTCTAATCCCAACAATTTACTAAATGCAAATTCCATGAAATCTCCGGTCAACATTCTGATTGTTTTCAAGCCTCGCTCTTTTGCTTGCTTGAAATGCTTCCTTTTACCGTCAAAAAATGGATGATTGTAATTGAGGAATTTATAATGGTTGGTGCCGAATTCCGATGGAAAATAGAGTTTGACCTTGGCAGCCACCATAGCATCCAGCAATGCTGTCTTCACATCTTCGATTCCATCCCCTGTGCCTATGGTTGACACAACTGCATCCACCCCAGTTAATGCAGTAGTTACTGTTGAAACCTTTTTGAAGTCGACTACCATAGCCTGTGTGTATGTTTTAAGTTTCCCAATCAAGATAGAGTATGAAGAACGTTTGTGTTTTGTACGTTAAGCAACTTGGTGAAAGTGCTCACCTTTGCACCTGAGGTTACGTATGATTGTATTTGCTCCGATTTCAGTTTTTCTTGAACAGTTAGAACTCTTAATTCATTCAGCTTCCCATCCTTAAGGCCATCCAAAAATGCTGGCATTACAAATTTTCCAACGTAACCTGTGGACCCAATAACTGCAACAACTGGCGGCACGGCCATCTTGAATTGTTTCTGTTTGCAAAAGCAGTTACCAATTTTTACCACTGTGTCATTTAACGGTTACATGCACGAATACGGCATAATAAGATTAAAACGTAAACGAAGGCACAATGTGAAACCCAGTAAGTCTTGCGTTGACGAGGTGTTTAGAATTTCAAACAAGTTGAATAATATGACAAATTTTTAAAACCTGAGATAATAAAATAGGTGTGCCAAATGGGGTAATAAGGTAGTGAAAGAACAAATAACTACTCCAATGTTATGAACTAATAGCCAGTAACCAAAGAAAACTTAGTCTTAACTGCAATGGTATGTTATATTTTTAAAATCAAAAGTTTAATACTCTCAAAATTATTACCTTTAAAATGGAGAATTTATATTGATGTCAACTGGCGATAAATACCGTTGTGAAATTATTTTGTAAATAATCCTTCCAAAATATATCTGGCTAAGTTAGGTACAATATCCTTACCTCACAAAAATTAATATAACAACGGCGATGTAAATACGATGTAGGGATAAATGTAACAGCGAATTGTGTCGGCGAAAACTGAAACTATACTGACATCACCACCTTGTTTTGCGAGCTCGTATGGCTTGCTATGAAACAGTTGGTAAATACAGATTATGTAAGTTCAATTAAATCATGGGTGTTTCCAGATAAGGGTATGACAAAGCAGAGCCACTGAGATGAGTAATTCGATTTTTCTCGCATTATTGTATTGTTCCTTTGCAGACAGTTTTTGCTAGTATTTTCTTTAAAAAGGTTAGGTAACAAATCGTTTCGTAATCATTATATAGTACGTAAGCCTACGGCCGGTTGTCTGCTTTCAGTGTTTTGTGCCGGCTTGTCTTTCTGTTTTTACCACTTTGAAAATGTGTTTACTCATGCTGTCCTTCATTATATAATAATCCATAATCATAAGTATGTAGAAGTACTTTCGTTATGAAAAGTTCGTATATTGTCAACTATGTTATGTAGCATGTAATATCCATAAGTACTTTATTGGATGTTGCAACGATTCGAGTATTCCAGATAATGGAATGTTTCATATATGTGCGTGGTTTAGTTATCTTACAATGTGATCCACGTTCTTTCAAATTGTCTTATATGTTATAGAATGTTCTACGGATGCTCATTTGTAACTAAAAAATGTTTCACTTATATAACCTTGAGATGACAATTTAAAAAATAATGCCTTTCAAATTGCTTTAATGATTCATCCACGAGCATGTTCTTTTGGTGGGATATGAAATTTAGAAATTGTGCATGGTTCTCCTTTTGTTCAGCTAAAGCTTCAGCGTTGCGTTTCTTTAAGCCTTCAATGTTTGCTAGCTTCAATGTTAATAGACCTCTATTTTGATTCATGGAATAAATGTTTGCAATGCCATCCATGTTTTATTAAAATTACCTTCTTGTTGCTACAATTCATGAAATAGTTAGCACTGCTAACTTAGCAGTCCAAGTCAAATCGTGGATATTATATAAACCTTACATATATTTGAACGGTTTTGGTCACATCAACAAACTTTGCCAGTAATATTGACATCAATTTCAGTTATAAATGAAATACATTTTTATTTACAAAAAGAAAGCACAAATATATTTTGCCAAAATACAGGAATTATCACAACCCATTCGCTAGCCTGTATAATCCTTCCACGGAATTCCTCCAGTTTCCTCAGCATATTCTTCAAACTTTTTCAACTTCCATACCGCCTCGTTGGGATTCAGGAGTTGATTGCCAGTTGCATTAGAAAAATCATATGCTCCTTCCGCAAACATCATCATTAGTAGCTTCACAAATTCCTTATCAGCAGACTTTTCATACTCAGCTTTGAACTCCTCGAGAGGCACTTGTTCAATCTTTGTTACTCGACCAGAAACCTTGTCGAATCCCTTTGCATATTCTCTCAACGTTTTCATATCACTATAAACTTCGATTTCATCAGGACACCCAGAAACATCTGAATGAGCTAGCAGAATAGCCTCCACTGTGAAACGTCCTAGATCCCTTTCCGCAGTCACTGAAAATAATGGAGGGCAAAATAAGAAATTGCATGGCAGTGCATAGACCGTATGATGAGCAAATATTTTCTTACTTGCACAGGGAATATCTGCCGCATTACCCACAAGAGTCCAAACGCCAGAAACACAGTCTAATCCAAACCATTTGCCAAACGTGGCTTCCATGATATCTCCAGTAAGTATTCTGATTGTGTTCAATCCTCGTTCCTTTGCTTGTTTGAAATGTTTCCTTTTGCCCTCAAAAAGGGGGTGGTTGTAATTGAGGAATTTATAATGGTTAGTTCCGAATTCCGATGGAAAATAGAGTTTGACCTTGGCAGCCACTAAAGCATCCAACAATATTGTCTTCACATCTTCGATTCCCTCTCCTGTGCCTAAGGTCGATACTACTGCATCCACCCCATTTAATGCAGTAGTTACTGATGAAACTTGCTTGTAATCGACTGACATAACCTGTACACTTATAAAGATTCAAAATTGGAACACTGCGTTGAGTTTAATGAATGAATATTTTTTCACAATTTGGTCGGTGCTTATGACGTTACCTTTGCACCTGCGGATGCGTATGACTGTATTTTCTCCGAATTCATTTTTTCTGGAGCAGTCAGAACCCGCAGTTCCTTCAGCTTTCCATTTTTAAGGCTATCCAGAAATACTGGCATTATAAATTTTCCAACGTAACCTGTTGATCCGATAACTGCAACAACTGGCGACTCGGACATCTTGTGATGTTTCTGTTTACAAAAGCAGTTACCCATTTTTATCACTTCAGTAAAAACTTAAAGTACAAAAATTTGAAATAGAAAAGAACGAGAAACGTTGAATGCTGAGATAAACCATGGAGTGAGGTTGGTATTTGAAACAACGTTGGTTTGGTTTGGAATTTGGTTTGTATTTTGCATGCTGCATTCAAAATCAAATCTTTGTTTGACACTCACTGACAGGGTCATTTTCTTACCTCGTTTGTCAACTGTATTTCGATGGTAATCCAACAGAAAATTAGGCCAGGTGGGGCAATACGGTATACGATAATCAAATCAACCTTCAACTATTACTGTTAATATAAAGATTTACATTAATGATAAGTGACGAAGAATACCACTGAATTGATGGCAAATTGTTTAAAACATGCTTTCCTAAGAATTGACCGCATAAACGTTTCAAAGGAATGCTGTCTGTTTATCTACAAATAGTTTTCACCAGCAGCAATGTAAGCACTGGACAACGACACTGACACGACCTCTTTGTCATTTACCAGTTTTTTCCGGCTTGTCATGAAACGTTACATAAACGCAGGTTATGTAAGTTCAATTAAAATCATTACGGTTTGCAGATAAAGATGGTTAACAAAGCCACAAATATGAGTAAATCAATTGCTAATAATATTTTCTAAAAATAATTTTATATAACAAAAAATGCTATTTGGACATTATTACGTAAACGAACAATAGTCTCTGTTCATTTTATACAAGAAGCCACATATTATCAGCTGGAGTTTTTTATATACCGGTTTGTCATTCTCCTTATGAAAATGTGTGTTCTTATGCCGTACTTTAGTATAGTGTATTTATAAGTATGAAGAAGTACTTACATCAACAATTTATATACCTAATGTATGTAATATGTACCATTTGTACCAACAGGAACGTTGGTTGCCTGTTGTTGCTGCGATTTGGATATTCCAGAGAATGAGAGAATAGAATGTGGCATCAGTCAGTGGTATGGCATGTGTGGGTATTAATATAATGTTTTCTTGCATTATTGTGATATTGTGAATCTGTGAATCACAATTTGTGATCAAACCTACCAAATGCTTGTCTTTGTAAATGATGTTCGAATTATGCTCTTTTGTCAATGAAAAATGCATTTCAGTTGCATAACTATGCAGTGGCAATGAAAAATAATCACTTTCAAAATTCTTTAATGGTTGAGTCAGTATTAAGGGTAAATCCTGATGGGATATGAGAGTTGGAAAATGTGCATGACTTCCTTTGATTCAGCTGAAGCTCTGGCTTTGCTTTGAATTAAATTTACAACATGTGTCAGCTTCTATTTTAATAGGAATCGTATACTTAAGTTTGGTTTTAGAGAAACAAGCCAAAGCCACCTTATATGTTGGCAATGTCTGCACCTGATGAGAAGCATGGCATTTTCCCAGATATTTATAACAGAGTTGAAAGTATGGTGCAGTAACGATGAACACATTTTTGGGGATCTTACAGAAACTGACGTAGGAAATACTTTACACGTATATTTCTCATTAAATCAAAATATTTTAGTGGATGACTCATTTTAAAATGCCTGTAGCTTCTTTATGAAAGAAAGATATAGTTGAGAAGCGTTCGTGTGTCGCACAACAGGCTTGCATCATATTTCATTCTGTCCACAGCATTAAAATGAACCCTTTCTTTCTTACAACTTTTTATTGGATAAGTTAATCATATAAATATTAATATACTAATTTACCAACCATTCTGTTTAGTCATAAGTCATGATCAAGGTCATATGCAAACGACACTTTCTCATACTGAGATGAGATCCCACAATAGCCTCAAACTGAACAGACTCTGCCAAAAACAAAATACAAAATTCGTATTGTTTCTCAACCCAGCCCAGAACTAATAATACACCATTTTCATCTTAGTATACTATGCACATCTACATTGTGTAGACTTAATCAGCTCATGACTACTATTCAAACGTATTCTAACCAAAATAGTTTTTCACAAAAGTCTAATTTTGGAAATTGTTTTTACTACATGTTTTTGTTGCATTGTTATCTTACTACAACTACAGTACAGTGACATTCATTCTACAACACACAAAATGAATCAGCTTGCATACATATTAGTCAGATGAACATGGAACCTCATTGGAGTTCATAAAAACCCTCTCCATTAATTAAACCCTCATTGATGTCAGTCATCTCAACCCATTTCAACCACTCCCTCGTATCTTCAATTAAATGTCGTTAGGGCATCCACGTTTTAATCTCATTATCAAATTATTATCAAACTGTGAGACTCGTACAATTTTATTATTCATTCCACCAACCAATGTTTACCAGTATGTGCCTTTGCGATACTCAATATACTTCATGATACTCATTACAGCGCGTTTGATCATACATAAATTGAAATTGCAAAGTAGTCAAGCAAAATATCCAGCTTGAGTTATTTGACTTGACGCGTATCATATCATATAGTACAGCCATTATTGGGTACGAGGAAGGAAAACATCATTGTGTGATAGCGCTACACCCACATCTGCTTGCACATTTTGTCTCATCAGTTCTCTATATGAAAAGGAGACACACACATTACACACATGAATCCAATTTTGAACTGTCAAAATTTTAACTCACTTCTGCAGTACATTAACTTTCTACTCCTTGACTGTACAAAATATCATCCCACTATAAAGCAAAAATATGCAAAATCAACGAAATATTTCTCTTGGTCAAATTTTTTATTGCCTATATTCAACTCTAGTCGACGTGTTTTACAGCGTCGGCTGTGTTGTTAAAACAAGGACAATTGATTATGAAAACGGGTGGTTCATATTCACATTTGCACACCTATTTCTCGCATCATTCATACATTAAATTCAAAAGCATACCTCTACAGCATCCTTCCACATTGCCCTACTGAAGCAAGAATTGTCTCTACTCTGAAAATTCCTTGTGTATGAGAAGAGCTACATAATACGCATATATTAGCAACACATGACGTCAGCATCCTTTCCTTACTTAAAATATGCAAGAAGTGCAGTTTTATTACGCAGTAATGCGAGATATTTCCGCAGTATTTCATTTTATTGCTTGTTGTGGTATATTTATTAAATGCTAGTTTGCATTTAATAATGCTCACAATACACACGTGTACAAATGAACTGAATCATGCCTGAGGAGGAAAGTGTAGTATATCATCAAATTCGCAAGAACATCATGACAATACCTGACATACTACAAATTATATGTGATGAACTTACTACCATTCGAAAGCACATTTTTGCTCTGAACTTAATGATATTACTGTATTGTTGTTGCCTGTTGTTATGCTATAGCCACTATTCTACCTAGGGTTTGCAGAGGTAAAACAACATCGTCATCACGAATGACAGCACGACGTCCATTCTTCTGTTAGTAGTTGTTCCATCATCCTAATGGAGTTCATCCGTCCGTGCTGTTGTAATATTTCATTTTTAACGATTAGTGAGTTGTATTTGTGAGTCCCATTTCAATACACACCAACCAACATACAATTATCATGATTATTTGATAGGTGTGAAAAAAAAGTCAAGAGAAACTGCAAAAAAAGAGTTTGAAACACTCTCCAATTTTTCGCTTCTCATCTTCCCAAAACATAAAATGCTCTCCCATTTGTGAAATTATTGTTAGTATTTCAACGAATTACAAACATTGAGCATTAGCACGCAGAAACGGAGTGAGCATTCGTCCTTAAAATATTAGTTTTTACCATACTTAGCTATTATATCAGTATATCAAGCACATTTTATGAAGTTGTGGTGTGCTAGGGAGCAAATTTTAATGGTATTACTAGAGGCAAGAAAATGTTTGCCCAGCTGCCATTATACGTATGTATGCTCACTCGTATCTGTCGTCTTCAGCTAAATTTACAACCATTTAACACAAGTAAGATGTAGGCCAATATCAACACACCTCGTTGCAATAATAATGCTAAACTGTGCAGAATAAACGATGATTTCGTGAAGCAAATAATAGAAAAAAGTAACTCAAGTGCAGAAAATGGTATGAATAATTTCTGACAGCGTTTATTGTGCTTTTCTAACAACTCTTTATTTAGTGCCTTGTGTGTCTTGGTGGTGATAGCAGTTAAACCCACATAACAATTCAAGTTTGTCCTCCTGTACTTGCTCGCAATAATAGCATCATTCACCAACCATAACCACCCTCGCCTCCTTCTTCATGTTAATTGTAGTGTGTCTTGGTGAGCTGGTGAGTGGCCGAAGCTTTCAATATTATGTACCTACTTCTTGTCTACTTACTTGCCTGTAGCGCATTCATCTCCAGCCAAATGTGTCTGTAATTGCAAAGTATGATTGAGAAAAACAATTTCTTAAGTGATTAGTCCTTGCCTGTACTTAAAAACCAATTTCTTTCAATATAAATGGTAACTGCATGCAAGCTGGAATGCTGGATACCATACCACATCATTTCCTGTGATCAATGATCATATATCATTGCATTAAGCCCAATGTGATGTAACATTCTTTTTCTAATGTCTCAACCTATTACCAACCATCATCCGATCGTTATAGCTAATACTGTAAACTTCCTCCCTCAACTCAACTCCCCAGAGTCTACTTACCTACCGATTATCATATTATCATATTAGGTAGGAGTGCTTCAGCTAGTAAAAAACTCATTTACAAATTCTAACCAAACGCACATGGTATTAGGTCTTTGTGTACGAATCGTGTCTCCCAAAAAAAAACTTTGCATGAGCAAAACCGACTGTTGTTTTTCTCTTCGTTGACTGATATACCCCTGTTAAAAATACAGTTGAACACGAGCAGAAAATTGCATGTCAGTGTTGGTGCACGAATAAGTGATATCATCCTATTTGGCTTCGACGAGGACTGACTCAGCTTCAAAAGTCTTGATTTGTCCTGAGCTGAGTGATTTAAAATTCATAAATGTCCATGTTGCTTTAGTACTACAATTAAAAAGTTTATGCGTATAGATAATACACAAAAACTGTAATCTGATGAGCGTGCATCTCATTGAATTCCATTTCTGTACTGTGCTACTATAAGAATATTTTTATAGCTAACCGCACTCTAATAGAAATGAGTAGAAGAGCTTGTAATCGAAATACTCAATAAGTTAAACTGAAAAACCTTTAAACGTTCTTTCTTGTATATGTTATACATTTCAACCAAAAGAAAAAAGACTTGTGTATTCTATCCTTGTATTGTAATAAAGATAATTTTTAGTACATTTATGCAGTAAGATAGGTATCCCATTCGCAGTGTTCAAGCAACGATAGCCTTTCACTAATGACTTGGTATGATGTGATGAATAATATTAGTCACTGTTTGCTGTTTGCATGGAATGGTTCATTATGAATTGTGCTTTGTTTAAAGTGCATTGCCAATTGCCATTTATGTAACTTTCCTTAGAGAAGCACACACAAACGTATGTATACCGACTGGTCGAACTAATTAATTCTACAGAGCTCCTCTGACAAGTTTGTTTTTTGGTGGGTGTTGTTGTGTTGTAACCTATAAGTTTGTATTTAACTCTTTATCAAACCGTATCCCTTGTGATTTGTGTTCGTTTGAGCGTAATTTACTCTGGTGCTTTTAATTACAAGGAGGAAACTGCAGCCCTTGGAAAGCTATAGAACTGTTAATTTGCCAATTTCTAACTTGAATCATTTCACTAAAAGTTTAATGTAGAGCCTGTCAAAATGTCTCAGTTCGAGGAACCAGTAATAGACGACTACGAAATTAAAAAACGCGTAGAGTCAATCGCAGGAAAGAATGCAAGAATTGTGGATTGCGAGAAAAAGAGTTCATTTTTATCAGAGGAAACTCTACTCATCAACGGTGTTCCGGTTAAATTGGAAGGTGAGGCAGGGGAAAGAATAAAGGAAGCTTTGAAATCTGGCCAACCACCACCGGTTGAATTGTTGAGTGAAATCCTTGTGCAAGCTGGCATTGAAAAGAACCCAGTGCAACTTGAAACTACCATGACGGTAAAATCTAGTACAAAAACTTCAGAACTGTCAACACTTCGGGATAGGCACGGGAAGCTTGTTGATGAAAAGCTAAAAGAGTTTGAAGAAGATGATGAGATTCAGAGTGCCAATGTTGAGATATGGGAAAAGGATTCTAATGAGGCGAAAAATTTGAGAAAGACTTTTGAAAAATTTAGGGCAGATGTCGGAACTTTCATCATACGTAAGTATACATATAAAAAGCATCATCATCTTGTCTCTAATCCTTTTGCCATACACATTTCTAATTGCTTAAACAAACTGTCATTTTCTTTCAGCTAAACCGTTACCACGTACCTACTCAACGGATAAAACACCACCGAAGACACCTCAGTCTCCCCAGTCACCAACAAATTCAATGCCAACTTCACCATCCTCTCCGTCACAGCCCAATAATCAGTATTACTACCAGAATCAACCACCCAAGCAACGACCTACAAATCCTCCACCCAGAATTCCATCTCTTATGAAACCCCTCAGCAAGCCGATTCCACCTCCTAAGCCCAAGTCAAAGCAGGTGGCAGATGTCTTGAGACGGGAAAAGAATTTTGAGCTTCCAGTCCGAGTTGTTTACGAAACATTTATTTAAATCAACACATTCTTCATCATGTCACAATCCTATTAAATAAATATTTGTTTAAAACCTACTCCTTTCTGATGCTAAAGAATTATTAGACTATAAGATTCACATTAGGCTATTACAAACATAATTTGTAGTCGATATTTAAGAGTAAATTTGGACTTTTTTGTGGGTTCAAATGGGGAAACATGACTCATGCTTTTGGTTCTGCGACTTTGCGACAATTGATCTTTCTCCATAAATGGTGTCTGGACCCGGAAGCAAAAAATACATCAAGGTGAAACATTCAGACGCATAAATCACTTTGTTGAGAGTTGCCAAATAGAAACTACGCCATTTTGAATGCGATTCTTAAGTAATAATTATTGTGTTTGGATTGCAAGCGAGGGAATGCTTTTTCACGCCCTTCTCTATCCGATTTCCTTCAAAAAGTTCAATGATAGCTCAAAAACTTTCTGTTATAAAAACGTAAACTTGACCTTGGTTCAGCAGTAAACCAATGAAGTATGGCTACATGTATTGGCAGAAAAATAATCTAAAGAGAAAAATCGGATTCTTATGTCTTGGCACTGATTTCTATCGTGTTGTTCCGTCGTCAGGTTTAATAGCAGATCTTCAAAGATGGTTTTTTCATGTTATCTCTCCCCTGTAAGTTTATTGCAGCCAAACAAACACGAGATCTCATGCTCATCCTCACTCTCACATATACTATGAGTTTTTATGACTTTCCTAATTTCTTTTTTACTCATTCCTTTTCGTGCCTTTTTGTGTCATGTCAATCAGTATTATTCGTCAGAGTTCAATTATTTTTACCCCTCACTGAAATCCCACTTAAAAACATTTTGCATGCCTTTCTGCATCCGTCCTCTCTCATCTCATGCTTTCATGAAAGCGATCTTTGTATAGTCATTTCTCAATCAAGATCATGCATCTGAAAAAAGAAATCTTTTTGGATGTCTTACAATATGCAGCTGTTAGTTGTAAGGTTAGAACTTTTGTTTTTTCAAATGACAGGTTCGAGTAATTTGAGCTCTCTTATCGGCAGATGAATACTGTCGCTCAAAAAAAAGCACGTGGGCATTTCCTAAATATCTGTACTTTCAACAAGTATTTTAGCACTTTTGACATTGCATGCAACATCTATATAGATAATATATGCATTGATGCAGAAAAGGAACATGTAATAATATATACTTTAACCAACACTCTCATTAGAACCCTCTGATTTGAACGCAGATTACTAGAACACCTACTGCTAATTAAAGACAAAAGTACGTTTTTTTTACAAATGAAAGTGATTGGCAATTGGCGTGCTATATGGCAAAATGCCCTTGAGGAAGGACAAGTAACTTCGTACTTGGATGATAATGAATATGTATAGCAAATATGGAAAATAGTTTGGAGCAACAAGTTTCCAAAGTCGATGTACATTTGTCTCATATTGCCCAAACAAATTCTTCGTTATTCTTGACATACGGAAGCCAGTGCCAAAAAAACAATTATTTATATACCGTACTAGTGACAATAATTACATACATCCAATTCTTTATGTTTCTGTTTTTGTAAATATGGTACTTTTTTATGATTTGATGGGTCTAGGATTTGATTTTCTACCCAACGTCTATAACCAAAATGCATTTGTTTGTGTAGGTCTGAGTCTGAAACAGACAACTTGGTTGATAAATAAACGGAAATAGCTATAGCCGGATTGCATAAATTAGCACAAGATCCGGTAAAATGCAGTTACATACATGTGAATCGGGTTTTCGCAATTCAATGCCAGTTTTTAAAAGGATTTTCTGTAAAATTACCAGCTGTAGTTACATCATGTAGGACATGACTGGTAATGTGATGATGATGCATCCTGGACTAGTCATCAGAATTAGATTTCAAAGCAACCGTATAATTTCAACTTTCAACATGACCACCACACACTATGCACAGTTCATTCCACTTTTAGAAACAAGATACTATACGGTTGATATCAATTCACAAATAGAGTGAGGATTGAATGTTCTATAGACCGCAGGGTTATTGGATCTGATCAGAATGAATAATAATGTAAAAATAAATATATATTTCGTGTATAGCATGTGCTCGTGGTAAGTAAATAAGGTATGATTGAATTTACTAACAACAAATGTTCATGCTACGCTTTAGTATGTAAACCATTAATGATTAAAAATTCTTTTCATGAGTTTCTGCCAGGTATATTTTGTAGATAAATGATATTAACACAGAATAAAGTTTTATTTGCGATTTTTACATACAAATACAAAATAAATATATTGAGTAAACAATATTTAGTTAATCAGGTTGCGATCGAATCAGGCCGAAGTTAAATTTACTGAAGAAGGCACTGCCCATCATCTACAGCTTTGATAATCTGAGGGTAAAAGTAGTAAAGGATCATAGCGGTATCCTCTGCAATACAGATTTGTGCACTAATCTTAAGGGTGACTCTCAGGAACGTCTCCTTCTGTCTCTCAGCTTCTTGCTTGAGAAAGTAAATGATGATCTGAGCTGCTCTCGATAGATCCAACTTTCCTGTACCTAAAAAAAGTATGTAAAACCCAAGATCGTAAGTCACATGTATTTTAGATTTTTGTGACATTTTTATGTCGAATTCTTCCCTAATCTTTGCAATGCTTATTTATAGCTGCAATTACATAACTCAAGATGCCATGTATTTTTTATACCTTCACAGTCTACAGCTTGGATCAGGGTTTCTAATTCCTCGGTTTTGTAATGTTTCACCAAAGAGCTGAGAATTTCTGGAAGCCTGTCCGCGTCTATAGCCACACCGTTCAGATCAACATCATGGTACTGTTCCACAATTTGTTGAAGCACTAATGTTTGCCACATGCGATGAAAACAACAAGAAATGAGGTCATTAGAGCACGGTTCAATGGTTTCGATGAAATCGTTATAATGATGAACACCCATTCAATTTAAATCATGATGACTCATCTTCAAATTTAATGGCAAAAAATTAACTAAATCCATGCGAAATAATAATATGCTTTCACAATTACCTGCTTTTGGCTCCACTTCTGTTTGATACTCTCCCTGTCCAATGACGGCGGTTCTCATGTCCAAAGACATCACAAAAACTTGGCTAATTAGACGAAAAAGAAAAAGGCTAATTGGATACTATCCGCTGTAATAACTTTTCAGTTATCGCTGTATACTCCAAACGCAGTAGGAGGTGAAAATGAAATGAATGAAATTTAGAACAAGATGACAAGGACACTAACTGAAAAGGATAAATGTTCACTTTCAACTCTGATTATCTTTTTGATAATGATAATAATCGTTTCAGATTCCCCACCACAAATCTCACTTTTAACTTTCTGTTTATTTCTTCAAGTCAGTTCTCGACCAGATCTCCAAACGTTATGGTAGTCTGCGATTCGGTGACATCTAATTTTATACAAGTTGTTCGAGACGCGCCCGCATTCCCGTCATGCATTTGCACATGTTATGCCTCACACTTGCAGACCGTTCAATGTGTTCCGAATCCTTAATGTATTCAATCCACTCCATATACATACTCCACTACCACCAACACGAACTGCACAATTCAATGAAAACGTTAGGAAGCATGTGCCCTAACCAAACTAAAATTCATACGCGTATATTTATCACAAAATCAGCGTATGTCAAGAATGGTAAGCAAAATGAATGTGCTCCTATTTTCAAACTGCGTAATCATGCATGCATGTAATATATTTCTTTTGGTTTTATACACATAAAAAAGTTCATCGGGAGGAATTTGCACGGGAAAACAAATGCATCGCCCATAAAATCCGATATTATTTAGTATTTTTTATATCGTATCGTATCGTTATCCGATCCCCGCTATTTTTCTCGGCACCCTTTTTCTTTACCAAATATGCCAAGGGAAGTCAGTTAAGGAAAACAGTACACAAAAATCTAAATGAGAGACGACAGCATGAAAAATTTTCACACAATGTTTGTTTACGTAGCATGAAGACTCCTGTATTGTCAAACCGATCAAGTTGAAAAACTATGCAGATCCAATTTTTTCTTTATAGAAGTAGTCTCCACACAAATTCGATTGGGTACGTATGTAACTGTTATGGTAGCACCCATTAGGCGATATGTAGAATGCCTATCTAGTTGAGAGTAAATTTGCAATTTTTTGCAAAGCGTATATCTGTGCCACGACCACGACCAGGATCATCAACATCATCATTCAGCATCAAACTCATTCTGTCGGTGTTATTGCATATTGCCAAAATCTTAGAAATTCAACTACTTAACTACTAAGATTTTACGCTTTGAACGTTACCCGTTACGTACGTACACACATTGTGTCCTATTTCCATTTCATGACTAATACATAACCAAACGCTATTTTCTCTGAGATTGTGATAAGAACCTTTCTTGTACGTTTTAATTATAGAACCTTGGCATTCGCGTCGCTGAATCACCCATCCGTCCATGATGTGGGAATCAAAAAGCGTGGTTGATGGCTGATAATAATATGTTCGTACGTCCCAACTACGTAATATTTGGAATCTTCATAGAGAAAGCGGCGACAGCGGTTTAATATCGAAAGAGTTCTCTTTGAATAGAGTCCTCATAAAGAAGGAATTCTCTAGAGACAGTCGCTTAAGTACTGAGGAGGTAGAGTTATGCAGACAGTATCACGGAATCAAAAGCATTTTGATTCCTCCATTTAATTTCTAATGCTCAACATATGATGCATAGCACAAGTACAATATATATAGTCATAGCTATTTGTGCAAGCAGAGACCTATATAAAATGATGATTGTGCCTTTTCCATTCTTGATCTTGACTTTCAGGGATTGTTCCGGGTCGGGTATTGCCTGTGCATTATCAGTTCTGGCTATCAGCCAACCACGGGATGATAATATAGACAGGAGTTATCTGAAATATCCATTCACCTTATATTCTCAGTTTTGCTGATACAGTGAAATGCTAGCTAATTTGTATAAAAGTGACTTATTTACACAACTAAACACTCGTCTCATTCTTGAGTATAAAAAACTCTAATAGTCTGTGTTGTGGATGTTGAGTTTTCAAATTCGCAATCTGAACATTGTTACGCGATTCACTCCCAAATCACGTATTTTCTCCACATGACCAATTTTTTTTTACAAGTGGCTAGGCACCGGAAATGCAGATGAAAACAGACTTGTAGACAACTGTAATAATAGAGTATCACCATGAATCTTTCTTAAATTGGGTGGATGGTGTGTTCAAACCAGCGAAAAATAAATTATTGTTTACCATCCATTTTATCCGGAACAGTTTCAGTAACTACCACACGCCCATTTCCATTACCATTGTCAAATAAAAGTATGTTTACAAGATCATAATAACAGATCATGTGCTAAAGCTAAAAGTAAAGATCCTCTTTACAAGCCAAGTGCAGCATACCACAATATCATGGTATGAACAAGCATGTTTCTCGCCTCGCACCCAAGAAATTTTTTTTAAAGACCTGTGAAAGTCGATCTAATTCAAACCAACTTTTATAATCAAAGCTTCTGCTTTAAAGATGGAAGTAGATGTTTATCAGCAGCGTTATATTATATATTACCACATGTATATGTTTGTAAGTTTCTGCGTTTCTTTGCATATTGAACTGAACACCGCTGCTGATGATGACTGACAATCCATCAAGGCTGTAGAATTTCGCCATGCGTCAGCCATCAACTTCACCATCATTCTATTTCATCATCATCTTCATCCGCAATAAATGAATAATGTGTCTTGAATGGAATTTTTCAGGAATGAAGTGAGAAGATTTATGGCTGAAAACCCATTTCTAATTTTTAACAGTTGTCATTTCCTCAGCTAGGAATAAACTAATTCGCACTTTTGCAACTTTTTCTTTTTCACCACATTTCTTGTTGAGAAACTGTGAAAATGGAAATATGTAGTGCTGAACTTGAGGTAACATATACTTTCTGTCAAGGAGCTGATATAAAGGTCTCCATCTCCATATCCTGTTCATCGCTGATACAGATGGATTCCTGTAAGGACGCTTAATAAGCTTCACGGTTAAAATACAAGGAGTATCTTGAAATCTCCAATCAAGATGATGCCAGAAAGCAAAATGCCAACTAGACGCTCTTGGGGTGATTTGTGTTCAGGAATGATGATAAGTGATGCATTAATTAAGCGGATAGGAGCCTTGTTTCTTCAAGTAAGTGGGGTGTAGACAACGATATTCGAGATGGCACGTGCTCCTCCATGATGTCAATGGTCATGTCCTTTAATCACCCTTGAGAAATTAAGTAATATGAGAAAGTAGGAGCGAGTGAGGAAAAAGTAAAATTTTTACCAAGAATTTCTTACACTTTGAAGTGACAGTTCTTTCTATGTGTATAATATCTATTTTTGTCTCATTTCATTAAAACCCTTGGGAAATTATCACGTAGAGAATATAGGTATTAATTTTTAAAACGAAAAACAAGTTTATGATTGTACTTCTTATTTCCAAGAATATTATATATTATTTCTAATAATCGTTTCGTTAACGGGAGCTACTTCAACTACGACCGCCTATAAATTTTTCATCATTTCTTGAACACGCACCTCCTAAGAAATTTTTGCTTGTGAAACTGCCTTCTTGAATGATTGATGAAGAACAAACTTTCTACCTAACCACCCCCATTAAAATTCTCATGATCCCATATTATACATTTACATCCCATCTCATTTTTTACGTGGGTGTCCGCCCATTTTATGTGAATGAAAAGAAAGTGGGAATCCACTTGAGACTAGTAGCTAAATCGGTTACAGAACATTTACGCTGGCGTAACAAAACTATACGCAATTTAGATGTATCTAATAGGATAAGTACATATTCGGTATATATGCATACTCTAAAATCGAAGGAGTCAAAACTTTACGTGAAATATTACATGGGTGGAAGAATGAAAATTCGGAAAATGCTGCTTATGATGACTGAAGTATATTTAGGCTCAAGTCATGACCTCAGATGTTATTACTACTACACGAGGAAAGAACTCTGTCATTTTTTGAACGCAAATGATGTAACGGTAGCGTACGTATCGTTTTCCAGGTTTCCTTCCTGCACTTCAAATCTAGCAAGAGTAAATACGATACTCTAGTTTATGTATCTATTTTAGATGCCAGACACGCTAGAATTAATCGTCAGTCTGTTTTTTTGGATTATTTTCGAGTCCAATTTGGAAGCGTTAAGAATGCAGCAAGACGTGACAAATCGGTGCAATTTAAAAAAGAGAGCAACTGAGTTATACTCATACTCCTTCATTTTATGCTTATAGCCCTATCAACTTTTGAAGCTAGGTCCGGAATAAAGTATGTTTGAGCAAACATTTCATTTCCAAAACTTGTCATTTTGTCATTTTGTCAAGCACCCACTAATAAGGAAGTTGGTGTGAAATATCTAAAGGGTTGGAAATTTGCTGGCAAGATAGCCGTGACAATTTGTTGATGACGCCCACAATACTGCTTTTTGACGGGTTTGTGGATTAAACGTCTCAACCCAAGCTTTCTCATCGAATTATAAGTTGATTGTTAAAGAACTTTGGAAAGCAAAAGCCGACTTTGATAGAAAGCAACCGTTGTTCAGAACCTCTGACTAGTAGCAGCATGCATATTCACTATTCACACATACCTAAAACGAATCAAGGATGAAGGAGGCAGAAAGTGACTCATTCGTTCAATTGAAGTGATCTTGTATACCATATGCATGCTATCAAGGTTTATGCATTATAGTACTTAGACTGCTTTGTTATAGTAGTGTTTAAAATACTCCTAGCATTTACAATATATAAATATGCAATAATTATGATAGCCCATAAACTTTATGAGGTTGACGATCTCATCATGAACCGGCCTACGTGACGACAAATGAATGAAAACAAACGGTTATTTAGATTCGGATGAGGGAAAACGTTGAAACATTTCAGATCAACCAACACATGCATGCACACATGAAATTGAAATGCCGATTACAATATGGTATGAGACGATAGGCTTCAAATGGATGAAGTCAATCTTTCATCCAATAAATCCGATTTTTGGAAAAGTTGCCAAGGATTGCTGTAGCCACGTCTGAAGATCGTGAATCGTTAATATTGTTTTGGCTTTTCGGATAATTTAATAAATGTGCTATAATTTAATGGCTAAAATATAGTGATAGGTTATTTATATAAATCGTAGATGAGAAAGAACTTCGTCTCGTGATTCTACGTCGAATTATTTTCTCGTAGTTTATAATTAGGCAGAGAAACGTACAATCATTTCTGCTCATTCAACTGTTCATTGTTACCAAACATGGACACGTATTCAAATGCTGGAGGAACCATAACCTTAGAGTACTATGATGGAAGCTCTGACTTTTCTGAAAGTGACGAAGATTCGGAGATGGCAACAGAAATACCATACGGCTATACACCACCTGATACCGGACAAACATACGCATCCTCATCAAATCCCGATATAAGAAATGAGGCGTCATTCAAAACTTATGACTTCAAACATCCGGACACTGAGAGGGAGTTCACAGATGCGGAAGCAGAAACCTGGTTAAAACAACCTGGGAACAGTATACGAAATATCTTGTCCGAAAATGCAAAGGAAGCAATAGATAGCCACTATGAGATTTCTCATCAAGAACAATTGAATTCTCTTCTTCATCCCAAAGCCAGTTTTTCCAAATGTCCTAGAGGTGGTATAGCAGAGGAGGGCTACAACAGGAGAGGTTATGCAGGTCCATTTTTAACATGCCCAATCAACCATGAATGTGGTGATGAATTTCATAAGCTTCCAATTTCCACCAAACCGTTTCCTGCATTTAATCCCTCTGATCGCCCTCCACAGTTCAGAGATAAGAAAGCTAGATTGTAATTTCAAATTTAACGACAAGATATAAAATGATATGCTCATACACGCTAAGTATATTTCAGTGATTTAATTTTTTTTGGATAGTTTCAAACAATGTAAGACTTGCGAAAGCATTGCTTTCACTCATCACCGTAATCCTGCTCAGCATTACGAAGATTATTTAAACAATGTAACATATAAGCAGTAAGTTGGTTTTCAAAATAAAAACTCTCGCCAAAGCTCAGTTAGTTATGACATCTTCACATTTTCAGACAAGGTGCCCATACGAAGGTTTGGCCACAACATTTGGCTGATTTGAAGTATGTTTTGGAACAAAATCTAGAAGAAATAGATGATTCACTCTCAGAAATGTGTGAGAACTACAGGCCGAGCACAGTAGTGGTAACACATCATACAGCAAGGCATTCGGTGATCGTAAGGCGAAAAAGGCCAGGTTATCAAAATACAAATGATTCCACTTACATTTTTCCGGGTGCAATAAACACTCTAACATCATATGAAATACGAGAATTACTGAGAATTCTTTCTGTATAAAAAATAGTTTTCATGAAAAGAAGGCCAACTACAGCCAGGGTGTTCCGACGCTCCGTTCAAAAGACAAATACTTTGGAGGTTTCTGACTCCAGAAAGTCGAAACCCAGCCCACCCGAGCAGAGGCGGCGGAGTCCTACATCACAAGTCAAGATTCAAAAGCCTGTTGTTCGGCAGGGCAAAGTTCAAAATCCACCAGAGAAAACAACTTTGTGGAATGAATCCAATAAACTTATTGAGACAATAGAGCTATCGGGATCTCGGCGTATAAATGCATTATCTGATTCGTCTTCGTCCGAAATTGATACAACAAAGGCTAGAAACAGATTAGCAGCCTCTTTACGTCAGCGACTCAGCGCGCCAGTGACAAGAGCAATTAATTCTCGTCAGGCTTCATCGAGAATTTCTAAGCGATTTGTGAGGAAACCACAGCCACCCAAGGAGGCGAAATATATACAAAAACTAAAACCGAATATAAGTGCCAAATTCCTAAAGGCTAGGAGCAAGAATAGAATATCGAATTCCAACACAAATACTCCACGCAATCAACAACCAAAAAGTAAACGTGATGTGCAGTCAATCACCAGCATTTTCAAAAGGTCTAGACGAAGTTCGATTAGCAAAAATTCTTCTCCAAGAAATAAACATCGTAATGAGTCGGATGAAGATGAAAGTTATGCAAAGTTTAGAGATCAAAATGGCAAGTTTGATGAAGAAAAGTATAGACAAAGCATTCTAAAGATGCTTATAAAATCTGAAAATGATGCTGGTCGAGAGAAAAAGTAAGTAGTAGTTGTAGGTTGTAGTGCACATAAAACAGTACATAAAATGAAAGTAAAAATGACCATTTCTCACAATACCCCATATTTTGTCATATAGGAAGAAAAAGGGATCTCAAGGTCACAATGGAAGAAACTTTATTGGACTACCAAAAATGAAGAACCAGTACTCTAATGTGAAGCCAAAAATTACCAGCAATGTTCCACAAAGAAAACGGAGAAAGCGTAGAAAACCAAAATCGGATGTTAATTTTGATTTGAGCGACTTTTCCCTCAAATCCAAATACTCAAACGATACCGTGTTTGATGCCAAAGATTCATACTTTTCTATTCCTAGCTTGGATATTTAAGTTAAATATGATGTTTTTAAATGCGTGCAACATGACACAAATAAAAAATTATATTTGAGCATTTTATTAATAAAAGTCATTTGAAAAATTAACTAACCTATAAATTAAATAGTATACTATACTCGTAAGAGAACATGTATATAATAAAAATATGTAGTAAATATCAAGGCCATTTATATTTCTTATTTGTAATGGAAGTAGAATACATTGATTATGCGTGTGATTGTAAGAATTACTTGCTTCCGTTAGTCCCAGGCGGTGGAGGTTCATAATTCGTGTGTGTTGTCTGTGGATATCTTGGTGGTGGTGGTGGAGGAGGTGGTGGTTGTCCATACACATTTGGAAACGGATTCTGTGATCTAAAATCAAAATTCATTGCTTGATGATTATTTTGCCAAGGATTTGGAGGGCACCACGGTCTAAAATGAGGTGGGTTCTGAGCAGAATATGGTGAAGCAGGAGGATGCATATTTGAACCAAAATACTGTTGTTGAGGAGGGGGATGTGCAACAGGGTGGTGTCGACCCCTATAAGGTCTATTTCCTCTGAATCTAGGATTTCCACCACCATGGTGGTGCATGTTGCTCGACGGGAATGTTGGCCCAGGTGGGTGAAATCCTGGGTTCATGGGGCCATATGGAGTAAAACCTGGAACTAATGGAGGGGTAAATGGAGGGTGTGCATGAGCGCCATAACGATTGCCTGGAGTCTGTTGACCGTTCGGGTTTAAATGACGCTTAGGTCCACGGTTTTGACTCTCTCCTGTACTGTCATCGTCCCTATACATGGCATCTGCCTCGGTAGCACGTGCTCTCATATTCCTTCGATTACGTTTTTTCTTTCTTGCGTTCCTTTCCATTTCGTCATCTGAAAATTCTACTTCGTCGGCTGGAGGTTCAATGTCATTAACCCAAGATGCGTCTGAACCTTTTAGCTTACGTAATTGGGCAAGAAACACAAATGCTATAAAAAAAAGTTAGTCAGCATCAATTTTGGTTTCACATTCATTAAAAGTTTGTGAGACATATCTAAATATTTGACATTGACAACTTACAAGTATATTCGGTTTTTGGAGCACAGTACACTAACATTCCGATTTCAACTTTGTTTTTCTGAATATGCTCCTTTGAATTAAATCTGACACAATACAGGGGTTGCTTTACGGGGCCAATCACGTCAAATATATGACCAAGTGCGCGGTCACCTTCATCCAGAAACAGAACAGAATCCAAGTCCAGCGCAGGAGTATTCGGGTATGCCTCTACAACGACTGAATATAGTATAATCGAGATATTTAAATTAGTACAAACACGAACACAGCAAAACTCAAAATTTTCACGGAATGTAAACTGTTGTATACCTAATGGTTCGACCACACTTTTAATGAGTCCTATTGGCTTGCAGTCTTCATGCGGAACGGAAATATGAAGATCTTCAATTAGAGGCAAATCTTTAAGATCAAGTTCGCCCTTTGCTCGTGGTACTTCTGGTTTTTTCTTACCATCTCCATCTTTTTCACCTCCAGCCACCCTAAACATAAGATGCATTGCGTTATGAAGCTCGACTAGTTATTATTTTAACTTGTTAGTTAATTTTCTATATAAGACTAACTTACCCTTCTTCATAATCACTTTCGTTAGCTGACGGATCACTATCTGGTTCAGAATCTGATGTCCCACTTTCAACCTCCACTTTAATTGCTCTAGCCTCACTATATGAATCAGCATCCCCGAGAAAGTCTTGAACATTCAACTGGCACTTCTCTGTATTCGTACGATTTGCTCTTATCGACGCAAAATCCATGGAAGTCTTATTTGCGTCATTTCTATCTAACAACGAGTTGTCTGAAGAAATATCAATGATTGGAGCGCTGACATTCTCGACTTTCTTTTCTGCAATCAGTGTAATCTCATTATTGTCCTCATTTGAAGCATTTGCAGGTTTCTCATCCTCAGTTTTATCAATTGGTTCCATCTTTACAGTGACGGTTCCAAACATAGGGTTCGGCAACAGCTCTGTCCCTCCTTGTTGCTCCATTTTCTCATGTTCTTGGTCTGAATCATCATTATCATCACCATACAATGAAACTAATGCTCCCAAAGACCCTCCAACTCCAGTGGTCCCTGGTTCCGTTTTAATTTTTACTGGAGCCTCTTCTTCCATGATTCACACTGTTTTGTGACTTTTTAATTAAATGTCTCGAAATGACACAATTTCAATGCCGATAGTAAGTAATTTAAATTTCAATTAACTTTTAACAGTTTCCGTTTAATCCTTCGCCTTACTTTAAATTCACCTTTTGTTTAGGTGCACGCACGTGTATTTTAGGTTCATACACGTTGGTAAACAAAATGCAAATGCTTTCGTTCATACACCAACACCACCGCCTTCTCATTTTGGGGAGCCCTGAGAAACTTCTCTGTTCCCTGAGTGGGGATCAGCTGCATCAACTGCGGAGTTCATTTCATATCTTGAGAAAAGATTTGTTTGTAAATATTACTCATTCACTTTCACCAAAACAATCGGTTTAATTTCTTTAATTGATTTCCGGTTCACTACTTTGTATCAACTTCCGTATAATAATAATAAGTCACCGTTGTTCGACTTTCAACCTCGATCACTGTAGAATAAAGGCTTCATTATAAAGCATTTTTGAAACCTGACATTTGAAGAAGAAAGATTCAAAAGTGTGGAAATCGAATAGTATGCTTTCTCGCAGCTTTCGGCTATTGAACATATCACGGTAAACTTTTCCGCCCTATATGCCATGCTAAGAATTGGCAATTCAAATTTTCCAGATTTTGAATGGTTTGTGTTTTCTTTCATTTCAGAGAGGCTCGTGCATTACCAATTTGTAGCTTTGCCAATGGAAGTTCCACAAAGTCGACGTTATCGACAAAATCTGAAGGTTCCTTTGGGGAACGCTCATACGCTTCATCTGCATGGACTTTTCAATGTTTATCTGATAAGACAATCGGAAATGTTAACCTGGGAAAGGGACGGTTAATGCTGTCTTTAATCAATAGTCATGTTCCATCGCGGTCAATGTTCATTAGGACACAGGAGACTCCAAATCCTAATAGTCTGAAGTTTTATCCGGGGACTCAGGTAGTTCAATAATTCTGCTGGACGCGTTGTAATGTCCTGCTTCTGTTTGATTGCAAGGTCAATTTGATTGTATTGCGTGAAAAGGTTTTAGAAAGCGGAACGATGGACTTTCCCACACCAGCGTCTGCTACTAACTCAACACTCGCTAAAATGTTATTTAGGATAGAAGGAGTCAAATCGGTTTTCTTTGGATTGGATTACATAACAGTTACAAGAATGGACGAAGAGGTTGAATGGAAACTGATAAAACCAGAAATATATGCAACGATTATGGATTTCTTTGCTAGTGGTTTGCCAGTTTTTACCGAGGTGAAGGTGGATTCAGCACAAGGATCTCAGAAATCTGGTAACGCATGAGTTTTCGACATTACAATCATTACTTATGGGTAATTAAGTGAGGTAATAACTAACTAATTATTAAATTCTGTAGATTCACAGAGCGAAGATGAGGAAGACGAAACCATTTTGCTAATCAAAGAACTTTTAGATAGTAGAATTAGGCCAACGGTGCAAGAAGACGGTGGTGATATTCAGTTTGTAGTAAGTTAGCTGTTTGCCCAGCGGATGGTCAATTTAAGTAAATTAACATTTATCACCTTATAAATAATTTTCACACTTTCAGGAATTTAAAGATGGTATTGTCAAACTACTAATGCAAGGTTCGTGCACATCCTGTCCGAGTTCAGTAGTCACTTTAAAGAATGGTGTACAGAATATGCTGCAATTCTATATTCCCGAGGTAAACATATTATCTACTGATTTAATATCTGATTACTTGCCAGTATGTGTCTTAATGTTAATTATTATGGATTAATTAAAGGTTTTGGGGGTAGAACAAGTAATCCCTGAGCACGAGAAAATTGCAGACGCGGAGTTTGCTAAATTGGAGAGTAAACTTGAACAGAAAGTTAAAGAAAAGCTCAATGATGGCTCGGAATATGATCCAATTTTAAAGAATATCAAGCCCAAACCTGACAAATAAAACTTTGTACATTGGTGACGAATAAAGTCTGGCATATTTTAGTCAATCAAACTTATCAAATCAGCTCATAGTAGCCATATACTACTATCATTGGTTGGAACTACACACGTTTTTAGCTTTTATTCTAAAGTAAGTTCTATGAAATGTAGCGTTTGATACAATGTTTCCCTAATTACAGAAGAATATTCATCACTCTTATAGTTTGTAGTATTTTGTATTTTAGAACATAAAATTTAATAAGATTGAACTCCTCCTTATCAATACAAACAAATTACATCACATATTGTACAACAGTGGTATGGTATGGGATATACATACATTTAAAGAGGTTCTTTGACCAATAAGTTGAACGATTAAGGGATTGGTAAGATATAATTTGTTTTATGTTAAATGTTATAATTGCAGAGCAAACAGCAATGACTAGGTCTAGAATGAAACTACGAAAAACTGACTGGAAGTTCTATTGTATATGTCATACGGAAACAAACATCACATCAGGGTTTCAAAAACGATTGATATATTCTGCAGTGCTCCAACCCAATTAATTGTCGTCTCACTTCTATTTCAATAACTACACAGAACAAAAAGAAGGTACAATATTGTGAAGAAGCAACTTTAAACGAAACAAAGTTGCTGCTGCATACTACATACAACAACATAATCACAAACTAGGATAAATAAATGCGAGTCCACTTTTTGTTCTGTTGGAATGGTTTGCAGCATTATAGTTATATTTTGGGATGTCGTCATTATAATATATCTGTCTGTACTACAGCTACATTATGTGTGTACGTTCCTCAGAATGTAGTTCTTGACAGACTTATTGTTACTTGTCACCCATCTTCACTTTTGAGGTCTGAAAATTATTAGAAAATTTGATAAGTACGTACACATCAGAAAAACAAGGTATTAAGATACATTATTATTGATTGTTGCTGAAAACTTACAATGTAAATCCCCACAATGAGACCAAACAATCCGATTGCACTTCCGAAAATTTCAACAATGAGAATTTTGACGAACAGGGCAGGGTTTGCTGCGTCCGCTAGAGCTGCTCCAGATCCCACGATTCCAACACAAACACCGCATACTAAGTTGACCATTCCCACGGTTAGTCCAGCAGCAAACAAGAGGTATCCTCCCATCCAATTTTGACCTCTTACTCCAATGTTTTTCTCAGCAAGTGACTCGGAGAATGGCTATTAAATAAACATACATATTGTACATGATCCAAACCTTTGCATCTTCATCGTCATGATAAATACATTCAAAGCTAAATCAAACCAACCTCAATCAACCCAGCGAGTACGATGGCAGTGATCAATCCGTAAATGGCAACAGCTTCGCAGAAGATAACGGAAATAAGATTTTTCGTCTTGATTCTGGGAGCCTTCACACCAGCACCCAGAATTGATACACCTGTTGTGTGAATTCCACTACAATTTCAAAATTAAACGCATCTTATGTTTATTTGGCCAACTTTTAACATTAGTAGTATTTGATGGAGTGAAAGCAAACGGTGATTAACTCACAGAGCTGCTCCTACAACTGAAAGCGCAACAGATAATCCTGCCCCCGTTGCTGCCCACATGTGCGGCGATGTCTCTGTCAAGAACCTACAATGAAATTTAAATAATCACTTATTACGAATACTGGTAATAAGAACAGCACAAAGGAGAAAAAAGGTAATGGTAACATATTTACCATCCAAAATCTATTCTTTCTCCTTGTCCCGTGAGAATATAGAACAGTCCTGTAACAACAAAAGAGCAAATTTTCAACTCCAACCTCCAACCAAGAAGCCCATCATTTTGTATAGCAAATTTAATCAAACCTTACCTATTACAATGATGGCCGAAACTAATCCCACCGAAACGGTATAGCTGAGTACTCTGCCGACGCTCATGTTGAAGCCTTATTTATCTAAAAGTAAGTACTTAACTAATCACTTCTTAAATTTAATCCGCTACAATCTACTTACACACTAAAACTACTTATTTCATTAACTCAAACACTTTTGCCTACAGAGAAATCAGTGACTTCCGTCCCTCTTTCACCTTTGCTTCTCCTTTTAAATCCTTTTTTTCTTAAAATTAAACTAAAATCAAAAAATGCAAATATGTCAATACTACGCCCAAACGAAATCTGTAGTAGTACTCTACCTTACTAACTGGAGCTCTTGAGTATTATATCATTTATATCCCAAAAAACCACATGTGAATGTATAACCGTAGCACGATCATTTCCGACCTTTATAATACCAACACACCTCTACTTTTCCTTAGAGTACCAGCCCATCTGCATCTGTTGTATTTGTACTATACCTAAAATATCTGTATCTCTCAATGCACATGATAAAAGTACATATTTCTCAACAGCTTTTGAGTTGGTTTGGGTGTGAATCCCATCACAAAATCTCCATTGAGCTTAGGTTCAATACCGCTTTCTTTAAATGCACTTAATAGACTAAAATGTACCGAAGAATTTTATGCATAAGGACAAAAATATTATTGTGCACATTTTGCACATGCTTTTTTTGCATCCGATAAAATAAATGTGCCGATTTTCAATCAGATGAGTGAGTAAATGAGTGGTGTTTTTGTTTACTTCCTGTTGTGACATTGACAGGTCACCGTCGGTGTTGTGGATAATTTATTTAATTGTTGTTGTCATTGAATCGAAATAGTTTAAGATGGTTTCGTTGTGGAATAGTTCGGTGTGTAGGAGCTTATTGGATTTAACAAGTGGCAGAGGTATGTAGAACTACATCATCATTATTGCATCATCATTTTTCAGTGAATTTGAATTGGATTTAATGTTCAATTTGTTTGCTTCAGGACTATCCTCCGTTCTTAATGGGAATGCTGTGCGTTTTGCTAGCAAAAAGGCGTCTGGAGGAAAAAGAAATCCAAAACAGTCTCCGGGTAATTACAAAGGGATAAAGTCACATGACGGGAAGTATGTCTTTCCTGGAGAACCGTTGGTGTACAGACAAAACAAAATGTGGTTTCATCCAGGACTCAATGTAAGAATGTGTACTATATAAAAAAGTTGTATTATGGTGAATTTTCCTTGGTATACTTACTTGGTTATTCTTTGTCATGTCATTGTAGGTAACATTGACAAGGCGTCGGATGACCCTCGTGGCACTCAAGGAAGGAATGGTAAGGGTAACATGTGAAAAGCCAGATTTAAATCTTGACCATGCGTATATGAAGATGTGGTATGGTGGACGACAGCCTCCAATTTACAAAAAATATTTTCACGTTATCCCTAAACCCCAACATACTAGGTTTACTTGCATTGATCAAATATGAGCTGAGTGAAATCCTTATATTTATGAGTATCTGATAATAATTTATAGTGCAAGTAGTATCGATTAATGTTTGTTTAAATAAACCGGAATCAATGAAACAGTCATTTTTGAGCAAGCTCCTTTCTTCTCTTCTTCTCTTTCTAGTTTAGTTTTCATTTATTAAAAATTATGTACGAAAGTAAAAACATGTTCAGCAGTGTATAGTGGATTCATATTACAAGTACAACGACAACGATTCCTGAAAAAAATACGATTAAAGTTAACGTGTGACTTATCATAATTCATCATTCGTATTGTAAGCACACTATTATTACAATGAAAGGATTTATATTTTGATTAATACAGGTACTCCGTTAACATCAAATACACTTTTACTGTCACGTCTCAGGGACATTTCTTAAGGTAATCTCAGTTTCACAGCAGTAGCAGCAACATTATTGCAACTCCCACAATAAACTTGAATACTTAAGGATTATAATGTAGTACTAAAATGTAATTAGACTAAATATATTTCGAGTACAAAGTAGGCTACAACTGTACATACTTAACCTGATATCAAATACAGTAAGAAAACAGTACAAAATTTTAAAATAACTACAGATCGTGTTATTAAAAAGGTAAAATACAGTCATTCCACATTCTGTAATACGTATATTGTTATGTAGGATACATACATAATACAACCATTTTATTACAAGTATGCACTTGTCAGTTCCAAGCATCGCTCATATAATTACTTTGGTACTAGAATCGATGTGCTAAAGCTAAAATAGCAGTTTAATACTAGCATCATTTACGCAAAATACGCAATGAAAAGTGTAAAAGAAGGATGCGATAAAATTGCGATTTTTTAAAAATTACTTTTTTGTCTGTATATTACTTATAACCGTCGCTATTTAAATACATATCCAAACATATTCAGTCCGTCCATTTCTCTTCAATCTTGTTTAGTCACATCATGTAAAGGTTTTTTTCAGACTCTCTTGTTCAATGGTAATTGTCACCATACACCTTGTTGACATTCCCAAACTCTCTTCATATGAAGGTGGTGGCACTTCATCGGCGTCTTCCTGATGGATTCCTTCTTCAGCCATCATCTCCTTTGTTCCATCTATATTACACACTCCCTCAAGGGCACTGTAATGTCGATTAGCCATAGCTGAGCTTCTTGCCTCAGAGTAAATGTCTTCATATCTTGGAGGTGAATCAGGAAACCCGAAACAACCTGCCATGGCCGAATTTCTAGACGAAGAGTGGTGTTCTCTGAGATGGTTTGCTAGGCCCACAATGATTGGATTCGGTCTTCGAACTCGAGGCGTCGCTGAACCATCTTCATGCAGATTTTCATGGCTGACAGATTTTGACCGACAACAGGCAAAGTACATTTTGTTCTGTTGCAGAAACAAAACGAACAAATTTCTGTTTATGCAACTCATTCTCTTTTGAATTTAACACGTGAGAGAAAACAAAAATTCACTAATTTTTTAGGTCTACAAAAGTCAGATCTACTTTGTTACATCTACAATTTCTCTGTTCAACTATGTAAAAGTTTTTTTTAGCTCTATAGTTAATGATTCTATTTCTCATGCGATTGCAATACATAATATAATCGTAATCATCATGAACCATGGATTATGGTTTCAATCAAAACACTACCTCCATGATGCTGGCACACCACAGTGAAACAGAACCATAATCATATATACAACGACACACCAATCGAGTTACGATGAACCAAAGAAGAAACAAAGCCACAATCACAACTTCCAAAAGGATAACAGTTGCGTCCACTTGAAGCATAATGTTGATGCTGAGAATGATGATGATGGTATTGGTGGTTGCAGGAATAGTAACGTTTAGAAACCCAAATTGTGTACATGTGTATGTATTTAATGGGGAGTTTATCCCCGGAGCACATTCAGATATTGACAGAAGAGTTTGTGTGTTGTGTCAAGTTTTAAAAATTATGTACTTTGCATATAACCTGAACATCCTATAAAATATTACATGCCTTCACTGGATCCATGTAGGCGTGCGAATAAATACAGAGCTGATATCATATTATTATTATTATTATTGGGTTTCAGATTCATTTTACACCCTATTGGTGAAATACCGTTGTGAAAAGAGTGTTGTGGTGGCTGTTAAAATTTATTTGATTCTCAGTTGCAGCAAGAGTCAATGTGACGAAAGCCTCAGTTTATGATTAGGTGCTTAGGAGAGGATCTTTGAAGAGTGTTATCGTGAATGTGTGCTTATTTGAGTAGCAAGAGCAATGAAAAATGATGATGATGTGGTGGAAGTCGAGAATTTATATAGGAATAGAGTTGCGATGAACGAACTTGCACAAAGGTTTTCAACAACCTGCAATGGTAATCAACAAAAACATTCATGACATAACCATAATATAATGCATCATTCATACCATCACTCACAACACAACATTCTTATATCAATGTATGTTATAATAGAGTAGTTATATACGCAAAAAATCAGCAGTATAGTCATAGTGTCATGTTGAGTACAATGATAGTCAACCACAACCACATGGGGGATGTCAGTTCATTTATGTTTAACTTTAAAATGAATTTAGTCACATATACGGCTAAAATTACTGAGCAAACAATGCATGAATATAGTGTGAACTATGCAATTATGAAAAACATATTTGGTGTCAAAAATAGAACAATTTGCCAGAGGTGTGATTTAGTTGTAATGGCAGTTTGCAAAACGCCCACCAAAGCGTCAAATAAACGAACCCCATAAAATGTAAATTTCATGATGCCGATAGCTGTGTATATCATGTGTATTCCACAATTTAGCAGGAACTATATCTACCGTGATATATGATGAGATATTATACTTTTATGCTAAGACCTGACTTTTGCTTATGCTGAATTTCTTGTATATTTTACTGCTATTGCTAAAAAAAACTTTATTTTACCTTTATCGTCAGTGATGATTTATAATGCAACAAAAACTCTCGGCTTGCACAAGAACGATAAAATCCACGATTAGTTCCAATTTTTCCAAACCTTGTAAAATATTACTTTCACATAACCATGACCCACAGGTAACTGATTTCCTCATTCGTGTAGCTGATTCTATATATGCGTTGAAAAAATGTGCGTTACTACATATCTAATCCCATTCATTGATAAAACGATGGAAGTTCATGCATCATATCCGTCACATGGCTTTCTCCAAGCTTTTACACAAGCTTTTTACACCAGCTTTTACCAACCTGTTATACTTGTTAAAACGTAGGAAAGAGAATTGTGCATGATGCAATACAATATGCCAACGTTTAATAACAATAAGTAAGTCGAAGATGATTCCAAATCAGTCTGCACTGGTCGGTCATGTCATACTTATTTTCGACGATACTTGTATCGTGTCTTTATGTGGTAATGCTTAATTGCTTAACAATGGTATTTATAAATACTTTAATGCAGCGGCATGCTCTTATGGTTCTGTGTTTTAACTTTACCACACACTTATGGGCTGAAATAATATATCTAATACATCTGATAATATAATATCAATTTATACATGTGGACGGACAGATTGAAGAAGCATAATGATATAAAATGTGCAGCTCATCATAACATCATCTTATACTGAAGCACCTACCTCAATTAAAATGCTAAATATATGGATAAAGTTGGGCTACGATCTTTGTATCACGTAATCAATGACATCCTGTGTCACAAGTAAACTCAATAAAGCTCAGAAATAGAAGGTTTAGTATATAAATAGTAGTTTTTATCTTTTTGGAGGTGGATGCAATTTTTCATAAAATGTTCTTGAGCAGAGTGCAATGTCAAACTGGGAAAGGTAAGCATTAGCATTGATATATTGCTAGACTGAACAACGCAACGCAAGGCAGCATAACATAGTAGAGCTCATACTACTGCATTTCTGATTCACTCTATAATCCAAGGCTTATGTGAAACGTGATTCACGTTACGTGATGCTGCATTCAATGACCTGACTCAACCAATTCATCATAATGCTGTACCGTGCGGTTGCAAAAAAAACATTTTATCTCTTGACTTTTCTCGTTATTTGGTTATGGCTTATGGCTAATTTCCTCCGGATCTGGACAATACACATAATATATAACGTCATCGCCAAAAATTATACTGCCCGTCAAATGAAAAATGAATTTAATGACTTGCAAAATTGAACATACATATTGTAGGTACGTATATAATCACTCATCGCTTGGTAATTCACGCAATGAACATAAAAAAAAGTCCATGGTGGCTGATGGTGGTATGGGATTTGTTAATGCACTAATAAACATTGTACTCAAATGCCTATATATCTGAATTTTCTCTGTAAAAGCAATGAACTGTCCTATCAAGGACTGTTTCGCAATAACATGGCCTGGCACAACGGAAGCCTAATGTAATGAATGCTATGTTTTCTATAATATAAGTGTAATAATAGCCTTATATTAAAGCTTCACTATATATGCTATGAATATGTGCATGGATTGTATGTGCATTGACTTTTAGGCTTAGGTTGCAGATCACCTGTTTTGGTGCATTGGATTGACAAGCCCAAATGATGTCACGCAAACTTGACTGGGTGTCATTTGTCATGTACTTGCCAACAATGTCACACTTAATGACTTGTGCGTAATTTGAAGAATCTGATAATGCATGTGCTTTGGTAATCTGCTCGTTTTGCAAACTTTAGAGATGACATGAAGTACTTTAGTAAAAAAGCAAGTCCAAACTAAACGTGTAGTTTAGCTTTAAATGTCCAAAAAAATCTCATGTCGTTTTCAGCTATCCAAAAACACTTTTATCTTCTAGGAAAAGTATTAGTATTGTATTGCCCCAAACAGAATCAACATAACGTAACACCAGATCACTCATGTGAACATTACTAAAGTAAAGTTTTTTTACAAGACTTACGTGTGATCGAATCTTGGAAATTAAGAAGTGATGACATTCCTCAGTTTTGAATTGTCAAGTTTCACAATGATCATGTACGCAGCACGATAAATGAGTGTACCTAAATGATTAAGGCTACTGTTTGCTTAGAGAGTAAATGTCCACTAGCTGTTGGCATTGTAATGAAAAATGTTATTGTTAAGTAGTGCTATAATATAACCAAGTGTAAAATGGATATTAGTGTTAATCATAGGTTGTAGTAACTAATTTGCCAACTTGTCCAAGTACTGATAAACGCACAGGGACTATACAAGAGAGAACAGCTTACGCTCACATAATATTTACTGGACTATTTAGGAAAGACAAAAGGAGAAAACTTTTTGTTTCATCTGACTTCGCAACTCTTTTGCAAACTCTTTGTTATTTGCGTTGCGTATCACATTGTCGTATATTTGCATATTACAGCACACACCTACTACTACCATGTGAGAGATGTGTTCACAACACAACACACAGGTTTTGTTATTAAATTAGCAACAACAAAAAATGGGTAAGGCATTTTTGCGCCTATTTTCATCACCCGTAAGACGCAGAAAGACTAGATTTATATATGACCGTAAACGTTGTAAGTGATATGGGAATGTGGGAAAGCATAGCAGCATGTCAACGCAAAAAACTTCCCTGATGCGATGGTCAGAATCAGAATGTTCTTGCATACTTTGTGTAGTGCTTGCACATATTGTGTACATACGGACATATAGTCACAAAGTTTTCCCGTTTGCTATAATATAATAGTTACACACTGTACTGGTACTGCTCCAAACCAAACTCTCAGGCACATGCTAAAAAGGTTCAGAACGAATACGTTTGGGATTGCAGGATTGTACATACGCAGTAAACTTTAAGTCAGTTTTATTGGAAGTTCCCCGTGCACAACACAAACACACAAGAAAAGCTTTTGTGAGCTTGCATCGCTTACAATATTTTTTCCATTTCTTGTACACATGCTGAAAATTCTCATGTGCATGTAAAGATTTTTTGCATGTTTTATCATCATCAAAAAGGGACTCTATATGCATTCTGAGCTCATTCAATATTCAAAAGTTAATGTGACATTATTCAAATAAAATATGAAATATTTAAGAATGCTCTGGATTCCATATTTGTTCACTGATAGGTTTGTTTCATTTATATTGCCCGAAAAAGAACAAAAGTCATTTAAATGTTTGGAGGGTCTAAAAACATTAACATTCATGTCTTGTAAAGGAATTGTACTGCTTGTTTTTCAACATTCATTAACACTCAATGCCTCCGTTCTGTCTAGCTTTTACTGCATTTTGTCAGAATATAGAGTTGCAGCTCGTGCTTTCTTTTTATGTTGATAACAGAGCGTTGAAGTAAATTGCGTATTAACGAAGAAGTGAGAGTCGGTTCACTGCACTCGTTTCAACTGCATCACCCGTTTACGACTATTCATTTGAGAAGCTATAAGGTTTTCCAAGAACTTTAGTAAACCAAACAACTGTGCTGGAAAAATGAAAAAGGCTTTCCGGTATTCCTCTCACAAGTTCGCTTTTCTTGGCGTAAAGTAAATCGATAAAACGTCATGGACCTTTTCCGTATCATACTGCTTTATTCCAGGAAGAACAAAGTATAAAAGTCAACCTAACTGTATTCAACTTTGTTGCTTATCCTTAAGGTTGACGTTGACCTTGAATCTTGGCTACAACAATTATTCTATGCAAGGGTGAAATGTTACTTGTACATTCAGATCAGTTGACTCTTTATGATATTTTGATGGCTTAAACTAATCATTGATGTTGTGCACGAGATGCACACTACATAATATTGTAACAAAATACATCCGCACATCATATAATATTCAACCATTTATTTTGTACAGCAACTGCGATCTGCTTTAATTATAAAATCATAGAACCTCGATGAAAATACTAAGAACGCTCTTTCATCACAACAGAAAATGGCTGTGGTGTAAGGATAAGACCAACAGGGTCCAATGATGGTTCTGGAGCACTGGGATCAAAGCTAATTGTAAATGACCGGAAAATATTTGCCAGGAAAAGAAAAATTGTGTTTCTTGCTAAAGATTCTCCGACACATTGTCGTCTACCTGCAAACATACAAGTTATAAGCATGTTATAAGTAGAATGAAATTACATTATAAATATTAAACAAGCACTTTGGCGAACAATTTATGAGCCATTTTCTATATCCATATAAAAATTAAGGAAGCTCACCGATTTGAAATGGTATGAGATTTTCATTCTTTTTAAACTTTCCATCTTCTGTGAGAAATCGTTCAGGACGAAATGTTTCCGGATCACCCCAAATCGCTGGGTTATGATGCAAATGATGTAGGTTTGGAAATATCCACGTATCCTTTTCAATTAAATACCCCTTGAACTCCTTATCCTCTGTGGCTCGATGTTGCACGCCCCCAGGTGTGATGGAAGAATAGCGTAAAATCTCGTCAATGAGAGCTGTTGTATACGGCATACTAGAAATTGTAAATAGTCAGAAGTTGAGTACATCCTGATTTCTTGGAATGTGTTAAATTTCATGATTAAATGTTATATTGTGCTTTAACTACCGACCTAGGACGGTCATTTAACGAAACATTTCTCGAGTTTTCCGTAACCGTTTTGATTTCCTGTTGCAGTTTGTCTTGAACTCCTGCAAATTTTGTAATGTACAAAATGCCCCAGCTAAGTGTAGTAGATGTTGTATCAGTTCCTGCACCGAACATGTCTCCTAGTGTGGCAACTAACTGGTGCTCTGATTAACCATTAATTTAAAAACAAGAAAAAGTGTCTTATTTTACATATATTACTTATGTTTTTATTAAGACTACCACATCACGATGTGCATTACCAGCTCTTTCACCATAAAATGGAGACGATGAATCCGTTGTTTTATTTGTTTCATTCAGGAAGACGTCGATAAAATCCCTGTTGAGTTAAATAGTTATATAAAAGTGATTAGTAAACTAAATTGTAAAAAGTAATGCACCAAAGTTCCAAACTGAAAAGCTTACTTAATATTGTCTTCTTGGAAATTCTCTTTGTGCTCATTTACAGCTTCCTCAAAGAAACTTTTGTTATCTTCAATAACTTTTCGGATTTTATTATAGCCTGACCATTCTGGCATTAAATGTCCTACCCAAGGCATAAAGATCAGCATACCACCTCTTTCCGCCAAATCAAAAAGAACCCTATAAAAAGTTGCAGGTTGACATTTTAAAAGTTCAACAATTTAAAATGATTTTAAAGGACTCATAAAAATGTTCTCGTAGTATCCTATACTTGTTAAGGTTAGCCACTAAAGTGTGCAACTTTGGATCATCATGGTTGAATCTTTTGCTGGTTAAAATTGTCCAAAGGGAATTTATTACTGCTAAGATAAATACAGTTTTCAAATCATTAATTGGCTTTCCCTCAGTTTTCTTGAAGCGTTCAATTACTTCTTGAACTTCTTCAAGTACTAATTGTTCCATGCAAGATTTTCCAAATCCAAAGGTCCTAAGCTGTTTCAATAGAAAGTGTCGGTGGGTTTCCCAAAATTCTCCTTCCGACGATACAATTCCTGTCATCGAATTTAAAAGCTGATTATAACAAGTAAGCAAATATTTGAAATGTAATGTGTATAAGCTGGAACTATCACATACCTAATGACATGGATTCGTTTGGATACATTTCGAATGATTCAATTCTCATTCGACCACTAAAAATGGGATCCGTTGCAAAAATCTCTTTGATCCATTTTGGATTACTAATGATTACGGTCCTGAAGAAACGTGTAGAAATAATTAAATCAATACAAATTGATGTATTTTTATGAAAACCCCAAATTTTAAATTCAAGGTTGCTGTAAATTTAATCAACTTCTTCGTTGATATTTATTTTACTCAAGTTTGTTGCATACCGTTGAGTTCCCAGTTTAACTTCATAAATGTCACCGTACTGATTGCTCCATTTGTTGAACTGAACATGCATTTGTTTTCCAAGCTGAAGAATATTACCCAAAATAGGAATGCCAGTAGGGCCTGTATTCAGGAAAAAATTGATGCTTCAAAAAAGTCCTTGTCTTTGCTACTTACTCGTGTTAACTATGTACAACTAACCAGGGATTCGTTTGTATTGCCTTGTCTTTGATGTTTGAAAAAACCAAAACACAACTACAGCCGCAATTGCAGCAATTACCACTGAAAATGATATCATTTTGAAAGTTCAAACGCTTAAGCGAAAATTTAACTTGTATACACACACACATGTCTCAATTCTGACTGACCAATTCTTGTGTAAACATAGAACCCTTATCATGGGACATGTTTGTTAGCCTGAGATTCTAAATATTATGCATAATGTATGTACATTCATATATATGTTTAGTCAAAATCACTTCATTATTATTTCAAGGTCATGAGTCATGATTCGTTTATCTACATAAGTTATTATAATACAATGTACAAGCAAACATGCGTATAACGCAGAGACCTTCAACAATGCTCGCAATGACAAATTTGCAATGTATGCGCATGTCACATGTATATGTTCACCACTTAGGATTAAACACGGTTTCCATATTAAAACTTCACACTTATTATGCATATTATAATGCAAAATCAAAGATGCATCAATACCGTACCAAACAAAATTTAACATTCATTTATTGCAACTAATTGTAGTACTACAGACAGAGGACAGTGAAAATGAATCAATTGCAGCATGCATTTTTCTAAAACGTGCCCACATCCTACATTTAATCTGAGTCGGTATCTATCGGTAATGGAACGGGGATTCCTAGGTCAACTTCATCTTCCTTCAAGTAATCAGGGTCGTGAGCGAATTGCCCACATGATTCACAAGCGGTGGGCACGTACTCCAAGTCATGCCAAATTTTTCGAAAAACCCAGGTTTCCAAATCTTGGCCTTGAAAGTTCCATAGCTGAGATCCACAGAAGCATACAGTTTGTATCCAATTGACCGGAAGTTGGCTACTACTTTGCATAGAAGCAATTTTGAGTGGACTGCGTCAGCGCCAATCGGGTACCAGGGGTTTCCTTAGAGCGTAAAACATGTATTATGATTTTATGATAATGAAAATTTCATGTCATGTTCCATTCATGAATGAAATGACATCAATGATGTGATTTATTGTCTACCTTTTAGTTTTAATTCATTGCACCCATTTAGCTCAGTTCGCTCCTCTATACCTTTCGGCCAGTATTGAGTAACAGCTTCTTCAACAAACGGCAATAAGTCAGGAGCGTCAATTAAACGAAGACGATTTCGCTGGTTGAATGAAACCACAAACACTCTTGCGTCTGGGTCAGCAACACCTTCTTCAAAGAATAGTGAATCCTTGTCGCCTTCTCTTTTGCTCACGTCTGTTGACTGAGTTAAGTTCCATCCCAACGTACCCATTGTTTTCAGAATGGCTGCAAGCAGTTTTCTAGAGGCTATGGCATCTTCTCCATAGGCATGCCATGGGTTTCCTGTAACGTTAATATGTTACCACTTAAACTAATACTGTAAAATCTTCAAAATTATAAAGACTGTTGTACCTATTAGCTTGAACTCATGACTCCCATGATAGGCTCGCTCCCCCTGAATCCCACCATGCCAAAATTTCTTGATTGCGGCACGAATCAATGGAACAACTTCAGGAGGACACGCCAAAAGTCGTAATCGGTCCGCCATATTCATTGTCAGACAACAAACCCTAATGGCACTGTTGTTAACAGGCTCATAAGACCCAAAATGAGACATCTCTACACAATCCTAAACTATCTATTGTGCCGTTTTAAAAAACAACTTTTAATCAAGAGAAAGTTCTCAGTTGTAAATCAAAATGAAATAGCACTTTTTCAAATGTGCACGGACTGGACCTCTTAATTACATTGTTTTAGTTCCAAGAACTAATGCTTAATGAGTACATATTCAAAAATGACTTTGTTCTTGTATAAAATGAGTGTGGGTTACAAGAAGAAAAATGTAATTTGTACATTTGACATGGAAGACATGGTGTGTGTTTGTGAATGATCGATCTCCAAACTTTAAGCCTTCTGGGAGTGTCAAGGTGGCCAGACTACTATATACTCTGTGACTATTGTGACTTGATCGATTGGGCATTATTCTAATTTTAAAAGCAAAACAAATATCAGAATACAAGAAGCATGAAAAATATTTACTTCAGGTATCTAAGATTTTTTTTATGGAACATGCACTTAGTCCAAGAATTCTAATGCGGTGATTATGCCATAAATCTGTAAAGCCAGTCTGACATTCCCAACAAACCATAAATCTCTATCAATTGCACCCCAAAAGAACTAGTTTGAAGTGAATATCAGGAGCTGACCCATTAAATACCTCCGGAAGAGAAAGAATTTCAGACATGTACAATGTCGATTTGACCAAAGATAAGTTGGCATTTGTTCCAGCACTTCATAACAACACGACATACTCCAAAAAAGAATATGATTGATTGTATGCTTGAATACAACACTAAAAATATCAGTTATCATATATCGGAACTTGCTCTCTGGTTCTACGCTGTAAATAGCAACGAGCCAGGAAATAGGAAATCAATATTTGCACGTGTCCCATATTTCGCTTTCCAGTTAGACTTTGCATGTTCACGTATCATATCCACCCTTCGAAATAGCCAACTTTATATGGTAATAGATGAATTGAATACTAACCTAGTGTTGGGCTAAAAACTTTTGGTTCATTGTTACGTACTCTTATGTAAAGCACTTGGATTTCTGAAATTAAATGTTAACATAGTTCCAAAGTGTACTGTAGATGTATGGTACATAGGATTTATTAGATTGAAATGTATGATTGTTACATTTTTACATCCAGATTGAAGATTAAGTTGACATTTTTGTAGCATATTTTAATAAATTTTCATTGATCTCAGTTGGCAAGAATGAGGTTATAAAGTACTTCAAATTTTTAGTTTAGCTATAGCCGTACATTAATTTTTTGTTCCTTTGATTTAAATCTAATCAATATATTAGTTACATTACACATCAGACAAAAATTGCAAGAATTACTACATTCAAGCCACAGAATACATAAAGAATCTTGAATTTTGTGTTGTTAGTCTGTACAAAAAAAGTTGTGATTAGATTAACCTACGTGTACTTGCGTTTACATATACATTTGATCATTTGAGTGACAAGCAAGATGAAAGCACAAAACAGGTTCTATTTCCAAGTTTCACTGACTTTTCTGAAAACCCAACTCTCCAAATCTCCTACATCATTCACCCCTCCTCCGACGCTGATGTCCACTGACGCATATAACTTGTAGCCGACTGTTCTTAAGTTGGCAATGATCTGGCACAATACTAACTTGGAGTAAACTGCTTCTTCAGACCAAGGGAACCAGGGATTTCCTTTTAATTTCAGTTCCATACTTCCATAGTACTCCCTCTCATTTTGAATTCCTCTTGGCCATTGTTTTTGGACAGCGTCTTTGAGATATGGAAAGAACCCTGGGGCATCCACAATCCTAATACGATCCCCCATGTTGAATGACACGGCAAAGAGACTTGCATCTGCTTCAGGAACGCCACGCTCGAAAAACAGTGAATCCTTGTCACCCTCCTTCTTGCTCACATCAGTGGATTGAATTAAATTCCAACCTTGTTGGGCCATGACCCGAAGTATGCCAGCGAGAAGTCTTCGAGACGCAACAGCATCATCTCCGTTACCATACCAGGGAAAACCTCTCAGCTTGAATTCATGAGAACCATGGTACGGCCGCTCATCCTGAATGTTTCCCCATGATTGTTGAACAGATTCCCGCATCAATGGAATTATTTCCGGGGGACAGGCAAGTAGTCGGAGTCGATCTCCCATGTTCATAGTTATGCAACATACTTGGTATTGGCTGTTAT
Source organism: Orchesella cincta (assembly GCA_001718145.1). Lineage (NCBI taxonomy): Eukaryota > Metazoa > Arthropoda > Collembola > Entomobryomorpha > Orchesellidae > Orchesella > Orchesella cincta. Next base: position 63,165 of record LJIJ01000181.1, on the reverse strand, counting down.
TAACAGGACCGTATTTGCTATAGTCGCCAGTGGTCGACATTTTCTTTCCCATTTTTTGTATTTCTGTTGTTGGACTAAACTGCTTAGATTAGAAAAATGTGGAGGGGCATGTATGTTTGAGATGAAACTGAGCTGGAGAATTCTCCCACCCTGTCACAATGGAAACATGCCTCGCCATGCAGTGTTGATTACAAATATACATTGCAAATTCAAATGAGGCGTTGGCGTTCCGAACAACGTCCAAGGTAATAATGCACCGTCAAATGGCACACTTGGGATGTGATACAACATTCGAACGTTAGTCAATAGAAGATTTCACTTACGACACAATTATTTCACAAATTATATACGTACTCGAAAGGCACTTTCCTACATATCGAATTGTCGGGTTTATTCTAACTTGTAGAACCAAGTCATATTCGTAGTTTGAAATAGCGAATTTTTTATTGCAATACATGCATTGAGTAATACCATATAATTTTATACATAATAATAGTATAATTTTGGTCGAGAATTACAAACTGGTTCATTGTGACGTAGTTTTATGTATAGCCCTTGGATTTCTGATATTTAATCAACTTTAATTTAAATATGCCATACAATTATTTTGCATAGTGCATCGTGTACATAGTTTAATAAATTTAAATGTATGATTGTTACATTATTACATCCAGAACACACACAAAGTTTTACAATTAGTTTTATGAATTTTAATTTAACTGAGTCGATAAGACTGAGGTTATAATTTCTTTTCTAATTTTTAATGTAAGTTAGCCACAGCCTTGTATTAGATTTTTTGTTCCTTTGATTTAAATCTAATTAATATATTAGTTACAGTACACAGCAGACAAAAATTGCAAGAATTACTACATTCAAGCCACAGAATATTTAAAGAATCTTGAATGTTGTGTTGGTAGTCTGTACAAAAAAGTCGTGATTAGATTCATCTACGTGTACTTGCGTGTACATATTCATTTGGTCATTTGAACGACATGCAAGATGCAAGCACAAAACAGCTTTTATTTCCAAGTTTCACTGACTTTTCTGAAAACCCAACTCTCCAAATCTCCACTGTTATCCTTTCCGCTCATGTCCACTGACGCATACAACTTATAGCCGACTGTTCTTAAAGTTGTCAATGATCTGGCACAATACTAACTTGGAGTAAACCGCTTCTTCCGACACTGAACACCAGGGATTTCCTTTTAATTTCAGTTCCATGCTTCCATAGCACTCCCTCTCATTTTGAATTCCTTTTGGCCAGTATTTTTGGACAGCTTCTTTGAGATATGGAAAGAAATCAGGGGCATCCACAATCCTAATACGATCCCACATGTTGAATGACACGGCAAAGAGACTTGCATTCGGCTCAGGAACGCCACGTTGGAAAAACAGGGATTCCTTGTCACCCTCGCTCTTGCTCACATTAGTGGATTGAATCAAATTCCAACCTTGTTGGGCCATGACCCGAAGTATGCCAGCAAGGAGTCTTAGAGGCGCAACAGCCTCATCTCCTTGACCAAGCCAGGGAAGACCTCTCAGCTTGAATTCATGAGAACCATGGTACGGCCGCTCGTCCTGAATCTTTCCCCATGATTGTTGAACAGATTCCCGTATTAATTGAATTATTTCCGGGGGACAGCCAAGTAGCCGGAGTCGATCTCCCATGTTCATAGTTATGCAACATACTTGGGATTGGCTATTGTTAACAGGGTCGTATTTGCCATAGTCGCCAGAGGTAGAGGTCGACATTTTCTTTCCCATTTTTCTGTATTTCTACTGTGGGAATAAACTGCTTAGATTAGAAAAATGTGGAGGGCATGTATGTTTGAGAAGTTTGAGATGAAACTGAGCTCGAGAATTATCCCACCCAGTCACAATGGAAACACGCCTTGCCATCCAGTGCTGATTACAAATAATATGCATTGTAAACTCAAATAGGGAGTTCCGAACAAGGTCCAAGGTAATAATGCACTTTTAAATGGCACACTTGGGATGTGATCGAACGTTAGTCAATTGCAGATTTCACTTACTAAACATTTATGTCACAAATTAATATGTATACGTACTCGAAAGGCACATTGCTACATACCGAATTTTCGGGTTTATTCTAACTTGTAAAACCAAGTCATATTCGTAGTTTGAAATAGCGAATTTTATATTGCAATATATGCATTGACTAATACCATATAATTTTATATATAATAATAATATAATTTTGGGTGAGAATTACTGGTTCATTGTGACGTAGTTTTATGTATAGCACTTGGATTTCTGATATTTAATCACCTTTAATTTAAATATGCAATACAATTATTTTGCATAGTGCATCGTGCACATAATTTAATAAATCGAAATGTATGATTGTTACATTATTACATCCAGAACACATACAAAGTTTTACAATTAGTTTTATGAATTTAAATTTAACTCGGTCAATAAGAATGAGGTTATAATTTCTTTTCTAAATTTTAATGTAAGTTTAGCCATAGCCGTGTATTAGATTTTTTGTCCTTCTGATTTAAATCTCATCATTATAGTTTCATTACATATCACAGACACATAAAATACAAGAATCGCTTCATTCAAGCCACAGAATAATACATAAAGAACCTAATGGTGTGTTGGCAGTTTGTACAAAAAATAGCTCTGATTAACTTAATACTTGCGTGTACATATATTCATGTGATCATTTCAAGGGCATTCAAGATGTTAGCACAAAAAAAGTTTTCTAAGCTTCATTTAGCTTGTTTCAAGGACTTAGTAAGACTGTCTTACTGCCAAGTTTCACTGACTTTTCTGAAAACCCAACTCTCCAAATCTCTACCCTCCGTGCCATAGCTAATGTCCACTGACGCATACAACTTGTAGCCGACTGTTCTAAAGTTTGCAATGATCTGGCATAATAATAGCTTGGAGTAAACCGCTTCTTCAGACCACGGGTACCAAGGGGTTCCTCCGAGCTTGAGCTCCATACTTCCATGGTACTCCCTCTCATTCTGAATTCCTCTTGGCCAGTACTTTTGGACAGCTTCTTTGAGATATGGCAAGAACCCTGGGGCATCCACAATCCTAATACGATCCCCCATGTTGAATGACACGGCAAAGAGACTTGCATCTGGTTCAGGAACGCCACGTTCGAAAAACAGTGAATCCTTGTCACCCTCCTTCTTGCTCACATCAGTGGATTGAATCAAGTTCCAACCTTGTTGGGCCATGACCCGAAGTATGCCAGCAAGAAGTCTTCGAGATGCAACAGCATCATCTCCTTGACCATGCCACGGATAACCTCTCAGTTTGAATTCATGAGAACCATGGTAAGGTCTCTCATCCTGAATCTTTCCCCATGATTGCTGGACAGATTCCCGGATCATTGGAATTACTTCTGGGGGACAGGCAAGTAGTCGGAGTCGATCTCCCATGTTCATAGTTATGCAACATACTTGGTATTGGCTGTTGTTAACAGGGTCGTATTTTCCATAGTATGCCATTTTCTCTGCCATTCTTTTGAATTCCTGCTGCTGCAATAAACTCTTCAAAAACCAATAGATATTTAGTAATGTTTATTAGAAAGAATTACTTTAAAGGCAGTGGATCAGTAAATGAAAAGTAAATTTCAAATACTAGTAAGAATATATATTTTTAAATTAAATGACATACGTGTTGCTTTAAGGAGAAGAAACCAAAAAGTATTTTGCCAGCTCTAATGTAACACTCCCTGGAAAAATGAACAAACTTTGTACGGTTCTGTCTGTGTGTTGGAAATCAGTTAGGCGATCAAGCAATCGATACCACTATATGTTGTTTGTTAAAGTGTGAAGTGAAAGCGAATTCGTCTCTCGTTATTCTGACGTGTAAAACCAAATTTAGACCAACCACTTGTTATCGCTGTATGTTATAAAAGAATACCAACGAAAACATCTAACAATTTTTTATGTAATGGAATGGATGTAATGTTTGCGTGATGTGACAAATAGGATCCTCCTCGGATAATGAGGTTTTTGTACCGACATTTGTATTAGTTAGCTGTGTATTTACAACCTTTCAGTGTTCACTATACGGATCACATGCTGATGACAAAGCTGCATGTAAAACACTATAGATTTTCATGTAATATGAGTCATGCTTCATACATATATATATATATACTTCAGCTGTGCCTGCTATCGCTGATCGGGTGCGTGAGTATGAAGGATAAGTGGGCAAGAAATATCAATGTTGGAAATGCATGTATGTAGAGGCATATAAATGTTTTAAGCTCTTATAGATGCTATCCTTTGTGACGTCCTCTGTTATAGTACGTCAGTAGAAGTTAAAAGGAACTCGCCAGTCTGCATGTGCCAAATAGCAAACCTCAAATTATATCTACATAAATATATGGTTGTACCAGGAAAACTTCAAGTCAGTAGTTAAGAATTTAGATATAACATTATATCAAATTGCAGATTGTTTCTGATGGTGTTTTTTGCAAAATATTTTGGACTGCAGAAGAGCAATACAAATGCAATTGCTTGATTCTGCAAAGTTTTATTGATTCATGAAGAATCCTATGAACTGGGCTCTACCACAAATTACTTTCGATCATATGTATTTGTACGGATGCTAATTTTTGTTTGAACTGTGTAATGCATGTAAATTACATAACATGAGGTTTTTATTATCAAAGCTTCAGTTTAATTTACGACATGTCAAAAACAAAATTACAAAAAGTCGATCATTTCCAGAGAATTATTGTCAAAGTGTTTACAATAAAATAATTATTTTCTACTCATCATTGGCTTTGCCCCTGTTTTGGAAACAGCCTTGAACTGAAACTATCTTCTTATCAAACTTAATGTCGGACAGTTTCTGTTCTCCATGATTTGGGTAAAGATAAACGCAATTTCCTTTGCAGTCCTTCTCGTCACAGCCACGCACACAAGTACCTTTAGTGTCAACAGAAACAGCCCTCCTCTGCCAATTCTTGATAAAATTTTTACATGGGTCCCTATTAATTATGACTGAATACTGCTGACCTAATATTTCCAGGATAAAGTACAGATATACATTAATGAGTTTTCCAATAGGTAAAGATAAATAAAACTGCAAATTGATATATTGTTCAGATACCGTTTAGATACTCATCGCTGTAAAAGTCTGCTTTGGGGTCCAAAGCTCCGTATTCGTTAAAGAGAAGGTCTTGCTTCCGGTCACAGAATGAGAGTGCAATTATAGTTGAGAAAACCACGAACGAAGTAATTAGCTTGATGGACATTGTGAAATGGAATTTATGTCAAATCTCAAGTCAAACCAAATATTTCAGAACTTTGTTTATGCAAATTCAGCTCGTTTAAAGAATGAATGTTGCTCAAAGGCAGATGCTGCTGAACTGAGCAAGTTTTTCAGTTGGCAACAGTATACATATTTATGCAGATTCATTATAAGGCATGTTTCATTGTAAACTCAAAACCATTGTTATTAGATAAAGTCCCCCGTGATTGGCTGGAGATGCTTGCTTATAACAGTAAGAAGAAGGTTAGAAGCACTCATTCTTTTGAAAGCTATCTTTCAAGATGCTAATAGTAGATACATAAACAAACTGTAAGCTTAGGCAGTGGGTGTGGTTGCATAATATCATCAACAACGTGTGCGTGAATAACAACAATAAGGAGATGTCGATTGTTGCAGATCACCGCATAGCTGCTTGCAAGCTGTCGTATGATCTAGAAATCCTTTCACTTCTTCCTGTTGTACCATTAAAAGAGACAAGTTGTTACATTTCTTCACGTCATTTTGTGTTTAGTTCCTGCACCTGAGCTAGATTAGACAGGGCAGGTGAGTAAGTAAAGCCTATTTGTTGTGAAAAATAACGCAACTTGCATATCTTCAAAAGTAACAGGAAAGGTTTGTTTGAATACATTTGAGAACTCCTTTCTGATGAAGGAAGTTGTATGTAAGTGAATGCAGAACTTCTCAAAGCTCTAATTTAAAGATGTTGTGACAATTGGATTTGATCGGCCGGAATGCTTAAAATGTGAATAAGATGAAGAGCAATGACCGGCTTTCGGGCATTCTATGCTTCATTTTTATTATATTCCTTGTGCCAATTCAGATGTCATGCGAATAAAACTTTTTCAAATGAGATGGGTTTGACATTACAGTTAAAAATTCCGTACATTTTAGATAGGAACTGTAAATTTTATTTATTTTGATCCGTTAATAGCAATACTGGTTGTTAAGAATACTACTGAAAGTGTATAGGCTCAATGTGAACCAAAGTTGGCATTGGCATACTGATAATAACAATTGCATTGCGCACACCTTTTCCACAAGGACAGTTCTTACTTACTTCACTGTGTTTCTATCTTTCAGAATAATGGAATAGGATTCGGGAGAAAGTACAAATCCAACCTGTGGCTCATTTGAAGGTTCAGGTACATTTGGGTCAAGGCTTATGGAAAACCTTTGAAAAATATTTGTCAGAAAAAGGAAGAAGGAATCCCTTGCGAGTGACTCTCCGACACACTGGCGGCGACCTGAAAAGCGTCAAACCGCGTCAAGCGTTACATCTTGGAGAGATACTCAGCGATAAATTTATAATTTACCCACATGCATATAAAAATACGCCAACTTACCAACTTGAAACGGCAATAGATTATCATTTTTCTTGTAAGTTTTCTCATCTGGAGTTAAAAAGCGTTCAGGCCGAAAGTTAGCTGGATCACCCCAAATCTTGGGGTTGTGGTGAATAAAGTATAAATTTGGGAATATCCAAGTGTCAGTTGGAATGAAATACTCTCTGAATTGCTTTCCTGCCATTGCACGATGTTGTACACCACTGGCAACAATGGAAGACTTTCGCATAGTTTCGTCCATAACGCCATTAGTGTAAGGCATGCTGTGAGATGAAAACCAAACGTGTTTATAGATAAAAGCATACAGTTTAAATTATATCACATAAAGCTTAATGTGTGTTATTACTTGGAACGGTCAGAAACGGTAACCAATCTGGAGTCTCCAGTTACAGAACTGATTTCTTTTTGCATTTTTTTCTGTGCATCCTGGTTTTTCGCAAGATAGAGAACAGCCCAAGCCAAAGTGTTAGATGTTGTATCAGTACCCTATTACAATGGACAGTATAGGTTGTCAACATTAAGGTGTATACAATGAGCCTTTTGTCAAAACATCCATTTTAACAGTTTGTATCTAATGGTTGATGATTTGAAAAATATCCTAAAATTCTTACCGCAAAGAATAAATCTGCTAGGATTGCATGGAGTTGTTTTTCTGAAATAAAATTAGAAATGCAAAAAAAAGTTTTAAACCACAGCATTTACAGAAGTTTCTAGTCAAACAAAGTTCTGTTCAGATTTACCTGCTTGTCTCCTGTCATGAAACAGGGATGCTGGATTGTCCTTGTTTGCTTCAATTTCTGCCAAGTACACATCAATGAAATCCCTGGAAAAGCAATACCCAAATTAATTAGGTTGTATGATTCATCGGTAGGCAGTACAAATAGCTAAATATATTTACCGTGTAGTCCCTTCCTGGTAAGTAGCTTTGTGTGCATCTACAGCAGTCTCATAAAATCTTCTGTTTCTATCTCTAACTTCTTCAAAACCTGCCAACGGGGGAAGAAAGTGTCTCGTCCACGGGACAAAGAACATTACAGCGCGATTCATAAGTTCGTCCGTCAGGCTGAGCCAGTGAAGCAATTAACAGAAAGTCAATTTATGCCATTTAATCAAGTTTAATTTGTTTAAACGAAACATCTGAAATTAGCTTTTTTTACCGGGCTGAATCTGCCATCATGCTGAGCAGCCTGGGATCATCATGATTAAATCTTTCATTTGCCACAATCGTCCACAATGCTAATTATGGAATTAAATTAGATAGGTGTTAACAAAGTAGGCGTTCTGGAAAGGGTATCTGGATCAAAACGGAACTTGATAAAAAGTAATTCACTTACAGTTAATTACTGAAACTTGGAAGATCTCTTTAATGTTGGAAATGGGCTTCGCACTAGAAGACTTCAGTAGATCAATCGTCTCCTTAACTTCATCTAGTATCAACTGCTCCATTGTAGACTTGCCGAACCCGAAATCACGGAGTTGACGTAGTAAAAACCTACAATCAAGGATATAGTGATGTAAGTGATATTATAGTAAGTATCCGTGCTTAAATCGCTAGGATCATAATCTAAGAGGCTCCTTAATTACCTCCGATGAACTTCCCACAATTCACCTTCCGTGGATACGATACCCAAGGGCTCGTTCGGATACATTTCGAATCCTTCAAAGAATGCCCTTCCTGAAAACGCTGGTTCCACGGTGAAAATCTCTTTCATCATTTTTGGATCGGAAATAACAATGGAACTGAAACATGTTCGCCAGGTTGAATTATGTCATAATGCCCCACAACTTTACATCATGCTTATTAAAATTTTGGTTACCGTCGATTTCCTAAATAAATTTGATAGATATCTCCATATTTTACAGCCCAGTCTGCGAACTTTAGGTGCATTTTATTTCCAACTTGTAAAACATTTCCAAACAGGGGAAGTCCAATAGGGCCTGCATGATTATATATTTAGCATAATTACATAATTTATGTGTGTTTCATAAAATCTTTAAGAAAAGCATGAGTGGTACTTACCTGGAATGGCCTTGAAACCACCATCTTTGGTATCTTGTTTCATCCACCATAATATTCCTAGAAATATTACCGCTGCCGCAACTAGCGTTAAAGGCAGCATGATTCTAACTTAAAATAATTTATTGAATGTTTCTGGCAAAGTAATTTTAAAAGTCACACTCATGAAAATTATTACGAGGACATGTTATTCTAACAGCAAAACAGTGAATGCACTTTTTACAATTTGGTCGTGCTGCGGTCGTCCTCAGATTAGATAACGCTTGCAAAACACAAAAAACAATTTCAAGAGGGTATCATACTGTTTAAAATGTATGTCCATTGGCTATGCACTGTCCATCAATAGTAGTGTGCATATATGTATACTCAAATCTGAAAACCATCAACATCCATAAAATCTGTGCTCAAAATGTTTTTATGTAAAATCATTTAAGTACATGTTTCATGAATTATTGTTAAACAAAATATACGAGTACAGAGTACAGACACATGACGCAAAATGCTGCCTTCAGGCGTCCAAAAGCTGTGGCTATGCGGTGAAGAATGTAACATGAGCAAGTATACAGTATGTCCAGCAAAATCGACTGCATACCTTGTCTTGTCTGAAAGCAGTTAATTAGGCTAACCTTGATTTTTACATGTATGGAGCATGGACACAGTAATATTTTGTGTTCAATAAACCCGTATTGGAAACACTATGAAAAGTTCATCTTGAGCAACTCAGATTTGCTGACGTCATTGTGCATATAAAACATGACCTAGAGATGTGTGTGAAGAGTTGATTATCTCTACTGAAGTATCATTAAACATATTTAAGTGTATGGCTGAACCTGACAAATGAAAGTCAATGGTAATTGCATCACACATGGACGAAGATTAGAAGATTTTTTGAAAATAATGCTTTATTAATGCGAAAATGGAGAGTGAATGAATAGAGCATCGTCAATGCAATTGCAGTAATACAAAATGATAATTGGATGGAATAAAATATGCATTTGAGTAACTCGATTTCTTTAAGCCTGTTTTAAGTAGCAATATTACAACATGTTTTTAATCAACAATACGATCTTGAATTTGAATTGTAAATGGTTGAGGCGACAGAAGAAAACCAACTACTGGCTCCAAAGATGGTTCAGGAAACTCTGGATCGAAGGTTATGGAATACCTTTGAAAAATATTTGTCAGAAAAAGGAAGAATGAATCACGGGCCAAAGTCTCTCCAACACACTGGCGACGACCTGAAAAGCGTCAAATAGCATCAAGCGTTATAACAAACCTTGGAGAGATATATGCAACATTTATAGATCATAACTCCACATCCATTTAAAAAATATTCAAACTCACCAATTGAAAACGTTAGAAGGTTCGAATTTTTCTTAAAAACTGTCCCATCTTCACTTAGAAAACGTTCAGGCTTAAACTTTTTAGGATCAGTCCACAGTTTTTCATCATGATGAATATGGTATCTAATTTAATAAAGTGAATTACATTTTAGGGTTTAAATTAGTTACAAATTTTTCAGGAGTTTTTATAAGACTAGTTTTAGATACATGTTTGCAAAAATCCACGTGTCCTCGGGGATAAAGTAGTCTCGAAATTCTCGTCCTTTTATTGCCCTGTGCTGTAGTCCAGTGGGAATCACTGGAGAAATTCGAAATGTCTCTTCTATCACAGCCATTGTGTACGGCATTCTATTTTAGAAAGAATATTATGCAATAGACCGAAATATTCGAATAAATGATCATATCTTCTGCATATCATATATGATAAAAGTACTGTATATTACTTTGGTCGATCAGATAATGCCACCGGACGGGCGTCTCCCGTGACATCATGTATTTCCTTCTGAATCCTTTCCTGGATGTCTCTAAACTTTGTTAGGTACAAAATAGCCCATGAGATTGTTGTTGCTGTTGTATCGTTTCCTAAAAAAAGTATTTATAGTCAACAGTTTAATAGTAAACATAAAATTCTGAACAACAAAAATATTTCCTAATGAAAGTTTAATAAAGTGTTTATAAAAAAGGAGACACGAATCCCATACCAGCAAACATAATATCCCCAAGGAGTACGTGCAGTTGGCGTTCTGTAATTTATTGTTGATGTCAAATATTTTCACATTATTAGTAGCTTGAGTGACATGCGAAATGGATTTGTATTTTTTACATTTAGCCTATTAATTAAATGTGCATGGTATAACCTGCTTTATCTCCATAAAACATTGACGACGGATTACTGCTTTGAGATTTCATTTCCTTTAGATAAGCATCAATGAAATCTCTTTAAAAATTAAGAAAAGACATTTCTTTTATGTTCATAAATGATATGTATTTATTTACTTCAATGCTTCAAGTCGTTACCTCAGATTATCTTCTTGATACGTTGATTTGTGAGCATCCACAGCATCAATGTAGAATTGAAGACCTTTCGCTTTTACTTCATCAAATACCTTTATCGAAGGGAGTATGTATTTTGTCCAGGGCACGAATAATACTATTATATTCTTCATCATTTCCTCCAGCACCCTTTTATGCCAGAACAAATAAGGTAAACCTTGGATGACCAAATTCCATTGCACTGTTTTTCTATCTTACCTTTGAAGATCTGACATCATTTCTTTTACTGCGGGATCATCCTGGCTAAATCTTTTGTTAGAAATAATCATCCAGAGTGAATTCAATACAGAAATTTGAAGCATTTGTTTTAAATTTTTGATTGGTTGGCCTTCAAAGGTTTTTAAATGAGCAATCAACATTTTCACTTCCTCTTGCACGAGTTCCTCCATTGAGGATTTACCAAATCCAAAATCACGGAGTTGACGTAACAAAAAACGGCGATGAACCTCCCACATTTCACCTTCGATGCTAGCAATTCCTGGATAATGGTACATATAAGTAAGATTTAAGTTGAACCAAAATCATTTGCAAAAGCTATTTTAGAAAGCAACCTAGTGGCTCATTTGTGTACGCTTCATATCCCTCAAATATAGCACGTCCTGTGAAAGCTGGATCATTACTGAATATCTCCTTCACCATTTGTGGATCCGAAATAACGACACTCCTAATTAGCAAAACGAATTTAGTATTGTTAAACTATTTCTTAAGGTTTATAGTGTTATGTAGTAACTCCATAAATTATGATATTACCGGCGATTTCCAAGATGGATTTGAAATATTTCACCATACTTATTTGCCCACCGGCTAAATTGTAAATGCATTTTACTCCCGACTTGTAACACATTACCCAGCATTGGCAGTCCGATTGGACCTAAGGTGAAAGAAGACATGGTAATTATTCATTTGACAGAAATGGGACTTAATTTTTTAAACTATAAAATTAACCTGGAATAGGTTTATATCCTTTGTCTCTTGTCTTCCGATACCAGTAAAGGAACCCAAGGGTAGCAATGAATATTGTAGCAAGGGTGAGGGATAGCGGAAGCATGATGATTAGATGAAGAGAATTAGTAAATCGTTAACTTTTTAATGAAGTATAGTTATCTTGCAAAAACTGAATTACAATGTCGAGATACTCAAATCATTTAGTTCACCTAAACATGCGACTTCAGGATACACAGTAACATGACAGAATTGTAATGTGAAGAATGCAGTTTACAAAACACAATGTTACGTGAAAGTCATCACATCACGATGCATTGTGGAACTCAAATATCAGCTTCAACATCATGACATAGTGGGGTTCATCACTTGTTATGCATATTATATCAATTAGGTTAGCCTAACACATGGCTTTTCTGCTCTGTAAACTCTTGTAACAAGTCCTTATGTGATTTAGCGTTTAGTTAAATTACTATGGACAATGCTGTACTGGTGAAGATTAGCAGAAAATGATTGTATGCATGGATGCCATGAGTGTCTTCTGTACATGAATGCCAGCGAGTATGAAAAAGCTCTTCACGAGTTGATGAACGTATCCTTGAATTTGAAGCCTTCATATTACATTCATTACTTTTTTTGGACAGATTTCGACTGGAGAGTAAAAAATTGTAATCTTAAACAAAACAACAGTGCTCTTCTCATCGTCTGTGCTAGTAACAGACGGTAAACAAAAACAAAAAGCTCTAAAGCAAAAATTAAGTATTCATTCCCTATCACCTCTATCATTTTTTCATCGTTTAGTAATAAGCTAACATCTTTTTATTTTTCAGCAAAAAACAAACATCTTTCCATCTACGACGAATCTTTGAATGACTTTTGCAGTCGTCGTGAGTGTGTATGCTATTATAATGGAATTGAACACTGATTGCATGATCAATTTAATGACTTTTAAAAACTGAAATCAATGAATGAATGAGAAGACTCCCTTGGACATAATTAATTTGGCGATTAACTACGTGCCTGCTTGCAGCAAGAAACCAGCATGCATCTTGAATTGAACTTCAATCAAGCTGAGCCTTTTTAAATGTTTACACAATTCAAAAGAGAGTGACAAAGACAATGAAATGAAACATGACTAACAAGAGCCACGCTCTTCATTCTCAAACCAGCAATTAACAATGATTAACGATAATGGTAATAATTGAATTACAGGAGCATTCATCATTGTTTTAAACTCCACTAGTTAATTTACTCCTTAAGTAGCATTAAATACAGTAATAAATATATGTTTAAAAAAGAAAAGCAAGCATGCCAAAAAAAATAATACTAAATTGTTACTATTTTTCATTTAACTGGTGCCCTCCTCCACATCCTCCTCATGTTGTGCATGTCTTTGACTCAACAATCTTCTTGAAGTTGCACTTTTTTACCACAATTATGAACAACCATACAATGATGGGGAGATGATGATTCAATAGCTCGCCTACTACTTGATGATGAGGCATGATGATGATGATGGCTATTTCGCAACTGTTCATGACGACATTTTTGTTGCTTCTTCAACACGGCTGGGAGCGTGGTATAAGGACTGCTCACATACTGGAAGGTCGTGGAAGGCGGTGCCATCGTGGATGGAAGTGCAATCCAGTATGGCGGAGGAGGTGTCCAGTGCATTGGAACTTTCATTTGAGACATTCCTGCCTTCTTCTTGGCTGGAAGAGGCAAGGTTGCAGAAATGTATGCAGGTGGTCCTGAGCTTGGAGTCATTGTTATCATCGGCGTGGGACTTTTTTCCAGATGAAAGTTGCTCATTCTGGATTTCTCAAACCGTCGCAAGTCTTCACTTGCGAGGATGGATATCCCATTTTGTCGAGTGTTTCCACTTTTCAGGCCACAGAGAGTGCTGTAGCGTTGTGGGACCAGATCAGAGGTGTCGGAGTATGGTAGTGTTTCTTCTAACTGGTTTTTCCGCGTGGCCTTTCGTAACCGACATATCTAAAACATTATTTCAAGTGTAAATGAACACGCAGCAAATTTTGACCGATATTTAAATTATCTCATTTCTTTGCTCCAATTTTATTTACAAAGCTAAGATAAAGATTTACTCACTGTGTAAAACAGAACAACAAGGAGAATTAGTAGTAACACAACATTCCCTAAGACTGCCCATTCTAGCATTCCGAAATCCATGTTTTTCAAAAAGCAGAGGAGCATCGTCTGAATAAATCCTTATATCACGAAAATCACGAAGTCACCATTTATACAATGCTTAATAGATGTCATTTTAACAAAAAAATATTTTCTGCAATTCTATTCACGACCCAACACAATAGCCAAAAACTTTTTTTTTTCACTTCAAATCTTTTTCACTTTAAATCATAAAAACCCAAAATATTTAATGGAACACCAACCAACACCAATGACACTGCCAAGAACAGCACCTTCTCACAAATAAGCCCAAAACATTATATTGGGGTTACGTAAACAAACTAAAACTGCGTTTCAGACAATAGCCTGTAGACACTGCGTTTTTTGCCATTGTTATTCGTTGAGAGTGAGCTAGTTACAGGGGAAAAGACAAAGTGAATGTTGGGTAGGAATTGTGTTACTCTCGATTCTGAGTTAATATCCGCACATACGAGAAGTTAGATAATAATTCCTTAATAACGAAATTTTTTTGCGTTATTGTGCATTGTTCACTGTCGTTTTCATGGGTATGCAATTGCAAAGGATAGGCACCCATATCCCATGCACCTATACTATCCATTTACCTAAACGCACCCAAGAAAACTTTTTATTTTTTCCTTGTTACTTTCATGTCAATATGAATGAATAATGGATCTATGCATAAAGATACTCACTGTATTCCGCAAAGTGCATGCACGCATGTATGGAAATAAGCATGTAAAGATAAGCCACAGTAAAAAAATCATGATAGAAGCATACAAGCCTACTTTAAGAGTCCTAATTATACAAAGGTTACCACCACTATTTTCCACTTAACTTTTATCTCAAGAAAGGAGAAGGTACGAACGAACTACGAAGGCTACTTTGTTTTGTCATGTGAAGAAAAGTGAATTTAATATCTTACGTACAATATTTGATATTGTCATCTCGGCTGCTGTTGATTATAAACTCTTCTTCTCTTCATCATCATCATCACATCACTCATCATTCATATGACATGACCAATTCTTCCCATTTTTGCTCTCAATGGAAGCATGCAAAACGCATTAATTGTATAGGCAGAGCAACAAGCATTGGTTCAAAATGCTATAATTGATAAAATTGCCTATCAACAGGCAATATATGAGAGTATATGCACACTCATCATATGAAACTGTAATTGGTACGGCTCATTGATAACGTTTGTACTTAGCCTGATTCCTGAAGGCAGTTCGATGTGTCTTCTCCTTTTTGTATGTATGTTATTGAGGAGAGTTCCCACGGGAAGAAAATTTTCCCTTTCATTATTCACATGGAGTGAATGGCAACTTATCCTGCAAACGCAATCTCTTGTGATGACTGAAACGTCTTTGCTGTACTTTTTAAAATTTATGCTCATGTTTTTCTACTCTACCCCAACAGAGAGGTGTCAGCAAAAGACATGAAGTTGAGTGAATAACGCTGTTGTGTGGGTCTATGTTAGGAGACAACTACATCTTTTGTAACGTTTTAGTAATATATAGTATGACAACGTACCGTATAACATAAGTACATATGTTAGGGAACGGAGATAATTATCATAATTTGTAAATTTCAATTCAAGCATCTTGAACAAGACAACCGATTTGCAACATGTGTTGCGTATGTTTTATAATACACTGCAAAAACAAAAGCACTCAAGATGGGCTTGTGTGGACGTTGTTGATATCCTCTTCACCATTGTTTCTTCTGAAGCAGATGGGTTTGTCTCCCAAAGCCCCAGCGATAAGGATAGAAGTAGTAGACGTTCTCCGTGTTCCTTAATATAAATGACATGACCATCCCGTCTCCTTATTCATGATCTCTCGTCATGATAAACGCATTACATTTACATCCACTTTTCCTTTCTAACTTAAATGAAATACGGAATGTGATGGTGAGAAGCTACCTGCTACTATCAAAGAAAATTGGCTAGGATGAGAGTGATTGTTAGTTTCGATTTAAAATATGGATGTGAGCAAGCGTCGTAGACTGTTAGAAATTAGAATTAGCAGCCATAATAATGTTTTAAGCAAGACCATTTTGTAATCACGAGGAACATGATGACAAAGTATCCATTTGCAGGAAGCCGACTATGTAGCGACTTTTATACATCAAACGAAAAAAATCTTTCGTCAGCATTGCTTAGATTACTGTGCAGCTGCTGTTATTACTCAATTCATTATTAAATTGAAGTTTTCTCAGGATCCAACTGCAGCTTAGATGTGTTACACCCACTAATATGGAAATACATTTCAACATTCGTTGCATTGATTAAGGCTTAATTGGGTGTAAGCTGAAATTGAACTCGAACTTAAAGATTATGGCGTAAGGGATATTGTAGTGTAATACAATATTTAATTGACACTCTTTACAACCTTACCAATAACAAAACAATGTGTCAATCAACATCGAACATACTACGTACGTACGTATAATGTGCGTAAGGCTAATCATGTATTCAATCTCTCGTTTAGATGAGCTATGAACAAATTACTACCTACATAATTTTTAGGATGAGTGTGAACATTGTATCGCTACTAATAAAGTTAAAAAGGAAATTACGCAAACGTAAAGTCATTAATAGTAAACCGAAAATGGTGTTATTAAAATACGCCATGTGCTTCAATTTGTCTTACAACAGAAATGTATCGCAAATTAACGCATTCCGACTGAATGTATTAATGATTTATTATAACAAATGAGCTTACACCATCGAATGATTAACATATTTTGCATAGCTTTTCTCTACCGGTTTGTTAAGATTTTTTTCATATTCCATGCGCTTCACAAGAACATCTTCTTGCTCGTCAACAGATACCTTGTTGACAATAGCTTTAAATTGTACGATTGTTTTCTCAATTGAATATTTGTCATTGTTTGGGTTGGAAATATCTAAAATAGAAAACTTGAGTGAGTATGCAAATAATGTAAGTATTTTTGCGAATGCAAATATTTTAGTACGTGTTTGTTTTGAAGAAATATCCATAAATTGGTCGTTCCAAAATAAATTCACAAAATTGTGCCTATCATTGCGAGTATGAGTTGGATCCAAGCTTAGACCACGTCCCAATTCATAGACAGATCCTTTAAACTTTTGAACTTGGTAACGGCCAAATAAATTGAGTAGCTTTGGATTAACGTCTAATTGGATGTTCCTGCAATACCAGCAGCCAACAATCACCTAATTAAATTCAGGAAATGTAATTAAATGGATGGTCCATAAAAATGATTTACAGTGATTAAAATCACACTGCATTTGAAAAGAGGTATTGAAATTCAAACGCTTACCAAGAGTATAAACATCCATACTGTTAAAATAAGTAATGCCGGTGTTAATAAACTGCTACTTAAATTACCCATGTTGGAGTTTAGACTTTAGACTGTCAAACAAGCAGCAATTATAGCCTGCTGTGACGACTGGTTAACGACGACATTATTTCATTGTAAAAATGAGCCGGTTCCAACTTTCTTTCCCAAAACCGGTTATAACCAGAACTGACAATTGAGACAATGGCGCTTTCTGATACGGATATACCAAAGCAGCGAAAAAATGATAGGAATGTAGAATATATAGCCTTGAAATGGCAAGGGGCATTATGATACTTGTTAATGTTATATATTGTATGTATGTATATCAGTTAATCATTTTTGTAATATCACATAATGTGGTATAGTATATCATATCAATCGGACGAGGACATGGAAGTATGGAACTGGAAGTTGTAGCTGCATCTGGTCACGTAGGACATTATTTTCTACAGCGCAATTCACCATCCCTTGACTTTGACTCATCGAACTAACATGTATGAATATTATAATTAGATTGTGATATCGAACGACACACAAGTTGGTTTATGAAGGTGAGCACGTATGCAAAGAATGTCAAAAAAATTCTTAGAAAGTTTGCTATTGCTGTACAATTCTTAGAACAGCCACAATTGCCAATTCAAAATGTTAATTTTGCTCGGATAAAAGTCAAGCCTAATATTACTGCAATTGCGTTCTTGTGCATAACTCAGGTCATTGATTGATTAATTTTTATTTTAACCCTTTAAACAATATTATGGAGGAAGAACTCATTAAGCTTTGGATTATGAAAAATGACGGCTAGTTTTGATGTATTACTGTGAAATTATATTTAGCCAAAAACAGAATACGTGTGTTAAAGTCAAATTACATTGTACATTGTAGTTGAGAATTTATTTGCGCTGTCACATTATGGGCAAATAAGGAACTATGAATAGCTGACTAGAATTACTTGTTACAAAATAGTACAATCATTAACCATGTAGGAAATAATGAACCAGGAATGTAACTCAAATGAATAAATTTCAACCAGTAAAGTACTTAACACATGCAATTGCTTGTTGGATGCGAATTATATTATGCGATGGGATTCATACAGTAATTTAATGCTGCAATCAACTATTTTAAGTACAGCAGTAAATAGTACAGTTTTAACGATTTCTTCTCATGGAGAAGAAAAAAATCCAGGTTTAAAAATTATCAGAAATAATAAAGGAAAAATTAAACGCTTGTTTCTTTCACACACGATTAAATAAAAACTGTATTACCAGTAAAAAGTTATCATGTGCGAAATATCGATTAAGTAACCAAGTGGTCTTAAATCTTAAACGAATGAAGTAATAATAATCTGCGTACTTTCCACCTATGAACATTGCAATAAAAATGGTTTCACGGTGTATTTTTAGAATGCATGCACTGAAAAATGTTACGACAGGGTAACATGGAAAATCCAGGATATAACTTTGAAACTGTTACTGTTCTGTTGTAAATTGGTTGTAAATGATACCTGATATGCGCAACAAAATCAGAGAAGCAACTCGTACTACTAGACATAAAAATAACGATTATTATTTCCACGTCGGTCTAGCCTCGACCTATCCATTTATGTAATTTAACAAAGTTCGCGAAAACATTCTTGACTTTGATCTACCGGTGTATTTCTCCGTTGAACACTGTCTATTATGCATATTAAAGTCTTTTGTCTGAGGAACTGATAAACAACTTTTTACTCATGTCCCGTCGTTCTTTGTGAAATTCGTGGGAAAAACAATACCATTACTCCTTGCGCATCGGTTATTATGACACGTAATGTTGTTTTTGGACTTTGCGTCACACAATCAAACGAAAACCTTTGCCTACATCAATAATATCCCTACTGGACAACCTCGAAAAGGAAATACTGTATGACGGGGCAAAAACAAATTTACCCCTGCCCTAACGTAACGTCTGTTGTTTACTTAATCACTCATTATTACATACCGCCCTTCATTTACAGCAGCAAGTCGTGAGGTTCGTATTTTCTTCGCCCACCCGTCATTTTATTTTAGAAACCTTTGTTTTAATTTGGAAATTTACAGAGGTTCACTCGTTTTTTTCCTTTTTCAGGTGCACGCAGAAATGCAAATATGGAGCTCATTCAGTGTTCAACAAGACTAAAACATGCATGTTTTTTATTTGCTGTACCTACGCATGTGCTTTCTGCGAAACAAAAGCCTTGCATAACATTGTATTACGCTAAACAAAATAACATAACAATCAAAAATGCAAAAGGGTTAGGTACCAGGTAAGCTGCAAAAAATGTTTGCGCATGCATAGCTAGCATAGACACATATGTACAAGGAACTATGAGTATTTTACTTTTCCTTATTGCACAGGTTGTCTCCCTCAGTTGTAATAGCTCATTTAACCGAGAACGAGTAATAAGAGCATTGAGCATTCAAGTATAAGCACCCAACACCCTAGAGGGTGAAACAATAAGAGGTCGTAGGTTGTTGCCAACCCGTGACTTTTTCACGAGAGAACAACATGCACGACAGTCTGAATGGAATGCCTGTTGAATCCCAACTATAGGCATTTGCATATGTTTTTCACTGTGAGTTTTCCTTTTACGTGACATTCCTGATTAATAGTTGTTTTGATGAAAATTGCATAATTTAATCAATTTTAAAAATTTCCGATCTAGTCTTCAGAATTTTAAAATTATGTTAATTTCATCAGCTACTTAGTTATACTGCGCAAAAAACTTCAAAAACCTGAAATTGTAGAACCTTGTAAAACCTTGTCCTTACTCAAAGTTGACGCTCCTTGACTGCTGAGTAGAATGAAAAACCAGTCGCAACCGCAACTCTGTAAGTCGATCGCTAGCTCACAAAATCAGTGTTTCAACTCAAGATGCATGAAAAATAACCAACGCAATTATTAATGCAATTGCCAGACAAGCCCTAAACGTAATGTGACTCACGGTGATATTCCTAAGCTCATGGAAACTTCTCGAACGTTTTTATTCAGAATTTTGCAAACTGGTTCTCCATATAAGGAAACTGGTTTCGCCACCTCACAATTATGATTAGTAGTACGTACACTTTTGTCTTGGTATGTATGTATGTAGCAACGTAAGGAAGTTATGAATGTATAGAGTTGAATCTTGAGTGTACTATACCAACTAAATTTTCTAGCAAAAGTTACCAACAAAGCATCTACATGTCAAGCATAATATATATTCTCAGCAAGTTTTAGAATTTTTCTTGTTCTTCTCCAAATCTTCCGTCGGCCCAGGTCCACCACGATGCGGCCACGAGATGCTAAGGATCAGTTTGTTTTCTAACTTCATTCAAATTAACTTGCTTTCAGGGCGTAAGAGAAAAAAAAATCGAGAAAACATGTATATACATTACCTGGTCCAAAATCTACTACCTATAAAACACGTTATAAAAACTCCAAAAAACTACACACAGCAAAAATGTAAACGAGTTGTATTTGTATTATAGCAAAATTAAGGATTCTGTGAGCATAAGTAAGTGGAGAAAAATAATGTACCTATATATACACACATTCAATAACACATTGATAAAAAGGAGTTTGGATTGACAAGGTCACAACCACATTATGATCATGCCTCCGACCGACGATCAAAATCATTCAACTTATCTTACACAACTTTTATTTTTACTGGACTGACAAACCAGCAACTTGAATAGTAAGCATGTATATTATTATCATAAGTATTTACAAGGAGCAAGATTTTTGATAAAAATACTTCATTTGCTTCAGAGTGAGAGTTATAGTATATTGCCTACCTCAATATACTTACTATGTGTACAATAATACCATCTGAAGATGATACGGTTATCATCAAACCTGTGCAAAGTTCAGTATTTTCGTCATTGCCATCATAATCAATGGCTCAGTGTACTGTCCAGAAAAGCTCTTTTCAAGATTAATCATCGTCAGCACAGTTACTAATTTTATCTTAATAAATGAGGCTTGCAAAATACTTCCTACTTCATTTCATGTCAGGATTCTCAGGCATATTAATAAAAAATAATAATAATATCATTGTAGTCCAATCTATGTAACAACCTTACAAGGTAAATAAGACACATAAATATTGGTCATCGGACAAACGGAATTCTTATCAAAGCCACACATTTCATTATCAATAAATTAGTTGGTCATGCAATATTATGTGTGAGATCTACTTCCAAGTAAATTCACTTCTTTGGGAGTTTTTACACGCAATGCAACCCATAACACTCAAAGGTATGATATTTTCCCGTTTCTCGTATACACGTCAGTAATTAACGTGTGATCCCATCAACATCGAAACACGGGCAGATTAGACGGGTTTATGCTATATGAGATGTATATGTAATCAGTTATCAAGGAAATCAGGTTAATCAGGAACAGGTACTATGTGTACACGGGGAAAAAATTGAACTAGACTCCTGTCAGCTATTGTCAGAGAATCATTTAATAGGTTGTGGAAGTCAATGTAGCTGCTTTCAATGGAAAAGACGACGTTGTCATGTTGTTGACTAAAACGTCCGACTCAACTTAAGCAGGAGTGGAGTAGTAGTAAACCCATGTAATCCTTTTTTACGCTTCTCTATAAGTATGACTATTCTTTTCTTCTAATTCATATAAAGGGGAATCCCAACCTTGAAAACAACACTGCTTGCTTGAAAATATATTATGCAGAAGATTATTGTGGAACCTGAAGAAAAATGAGTGTAAGACGAAGAAGAAAACAACATCACATGTGTACCTGCTCATTGCTCAGAGTATAGGAGCAGTTGTTGCAATTTTGCAAACAACTTCTTTTTTTGCAAAAAATTATGAAAAAACTGGTCCAACCAGGTTTTTCTTTGTACTTTTTAAACAAGAGTTGAGAGACGAGAGATCCCTTAAAAATTCACTTTGGGCAAGTTGCATGAATGTCAAATGTATAATGTTACGTTTTGTTTTTGAAGTCTTGTGGATTAGCATTAAAACTTCTTTTCCTTTTTTTGCAAACTTCCCAATCAATTTAGAATTCATGTTTTTCGTTGTAACCCTGCAATGTTGAATGTGTTATGATGTGATTATCCATGCTAAGGTAGGGCACGCTTGGTTCAGATGCTGACGTCAGATTGTTGCGTTGCATTCCTAAGCGTGCTGATCAAATGCTCTAAAAAGAGATGATATTCCGTAGCTTAGGTCAAGTTTATCATCAGTTTCTGTTTTGGAACAGAAAGGGTAACATCATCATCAAACACAGCTTACTGGTTTGTAAGAAAAGCTTATAGATCAGTTTGTAAAGAAAACATTTTGCATCCTGTTGTCCATTTCCTTGGATAGCTTTCTTACACCAATAAAATTGTCACATAGGATATTATTCCAAGTTCGTTAGCCTTCTTATATAGTGCTGCACACTTCCGAACTTTAACTACACTCACCATTCTTCCGTTTCTTGTTGGATTTTTGCTGCAAAGTTTCGTTCAAGTTTCAGTTCAGTCAAAATGCTTATTTTGGGGGATCCCAGTACAGAGGAGGGAGTAAAATCTCTGAGAAAAAGAGCAAAAGGTAAGAATCATCATGGTTGTTCATTTTCCTGTCCAATGTGAGACTATCTCCGAATCAAGTTGCCCGTATTTTATCAAAATTCTAAAATGTCATAACTTTCAATGACATTTGCAGAAGATGAAGATATTCGTGGATGTGGGCTTGATTTATCAGACGAGTTTTTGAGTTCTTTCGTCCGGGGAAAAGGTGGAGATGAGAAAAAAGCCCTTAAAACTGTAAGTTCATGATTCAACAAATGACTATTAGTTCTTCAAAATTTTGGCTCCTGATTCAGTCATCAAAAACTAAATTGTTGTCTTAATTTTTAAATGCAGCTTCAGAGTTATGTGTCTGTACGAAAGGGAAAATATAATGATTTCTTCCGCCATTTGCTACCTAGTCGGTGCAAGTATTTCCAAGACCTGCCAAAGTTTGAAGCATTTTTAAAACACAGAGATGATGAAGGACACGTTGTTGGACTTTTCAAATTATGTAAGTTTCAAAAAGACATAATCTTCATGCAATATTTTTTATGAGTTCATGCTATTTTTTATGAATTCATGCAATTCTCTGCATGCAAGTGCCATTTTGTGCAATTATTGCATACCAGCTTAAATCGCCTTGTTTTAACCAAACATAATTTTTTATCACAACTTTCAGCGGCGATTGATTTCAGCGTTGTGGACATTGAGGATGTTTTCGCCGCATTTGTGCTAGCTGCCGAAGAGCTTCTCATACATGAAGACCTCACTAAAAACGGTCTAGTAGCCATTATTGACTGTCGAGGAATAGGGCTACAGCACGTCCGAGCCTTCACACCAAGTCGCATTCAATTCCTTTTCAACATTTTCATTGTAAGCAAAGCGCAATAAGCTCTTAAACAATAACATCCATGCAATGAACTTTGCAAGTGCAAAACAAACTGTTTATCATGCACTGCCAACTTGATAAACACAAAATTAAACCGGTTTCCTCTTTCGATTCAGGGCACACCATCATTTGATCCTCTTCTCAAAGTATTCAAGATGTTTGCACCAAAGAAGATTCGTGAGAGGGTAAGCATTTCTTAATATGCACTGCAAGTACCTTAACTTACTAATACTGATCGAACGAGACTGATCCAGTTTTAAAGTCGGCTCAAACCGGTTACTCATTCTGATCATGCTCGTGCCGGTTGTAAACGGCAATGACAATTAAAAACTGTTTTCATTTCTAATAAATTATTTTCCTTTTTGATTGCAGATTTTCCTTCACGGTAGAGATGACACCTCACTTCACAAGATTGTTCCTAGCTCCATCCTTCCTGATTGGTTGGGAGGTGAGCTGGCCCCAGAGGATTGTTATGATTATGAATTGGAAGAAGACATTTACGCCCAAGAAGACCACTTCCGGAAAATAGCGATGTAAGTATTTGGCCCTTGGATGAAATTGTCGTGATTAATAATTAAACACAAAACATTGATTGCAGATCTTTAATATTCTGATTTTGTTTTGTTCATTTACAGGAAATGGTAGTGAAGACTGAGACGAAATAACTACGATTATATAATTTACAAAATGCTAATTTTTCATATTTAAATGTTTTAATATAATAATATTGTTATTTTTTTCGGTTTTAAACCTTTTCTTGCACGTGAATTTTAACATTCACTCGCGTTTGTGATATGAACAATGTATTAAATTTGTACATAGGAATAAAATAGACTGATTCATAATGAATACTACGGAAATCCCTGCTGTGTTGGAGACTGCGAGTCAATTATGCATCCGGTGAACTTCGCAAACACGGTGTTGCATAATCGCTACTACCTTAACCCCAACGGCATCCTCCCACACTTTTCGTAAGAAGATGGATTAGTTTATTAGAATGTTAGTAAAACTGTTATGGTATAGTCCATCAGCCCTTTAAAGAAAGTAACCGGTGTGGACCGCTGAAACCTATAGAACGACCATCCTTTTATATGGAGCTGTGGACATGATCGCATTCGCTTCATGAGATATCTACTGGCTGTGCCATTTGTTGTGAAGAGTTTTGATCGAAGTGAAGAAAGACTGTTGACTGATTCAACATTGATCCAAGAAAATCTCTGGAATAGTGAAATGAGCACAGCCAAGCCACAAATCGAGATCATTGGACAATTCACCCAGATGTAAAAGGTCATACTGGAAAACAACCTGATAGACCCGTAGTTTGTGCCAAGGTGGGATAAGAAGCCTGCGACTTTTGTACCTACCGTCATGTTTGACATTCCAATGTTGAACTCTAAACAAAGGAGCTGCAATTTTCTCCACATTTTCATGCCCTCTCCAACCTCCCGCAATGATGAGTTGGGCAAACAAACGTGGGAGGTGGTGCGACGACTGCTGCTGTGAATAGGAATCACAGTGTTTCATTAAAATTCTTGTGGTGCGAACAAAACTTCCTGATCGAATTGTGTTCCTGTGCAGCAGCAGTTGAGTGCATGCACAGACCAAAGTTCATGTCGAAGACCGTTCTCTACAACTACCATATAACTCTACCATGCAAAATATATCAAAATCTCCCGAATTTCCTTCTCATCTATAGATTATACCAAAGAATTATACGAATGGCATACGTTTATATACGAAGTGCTTACTTCAGTTCACAGATCCAAAAGTTTAAACTCGCCATGCAAACAATTGAAGTCCCTGACCACCTGAGAATAGTGGTCCAAGACATTGCCGTTATGAATCCTTCTAAGATTGCCCATCCAAATAAGATTGTCCACTGAGACTCATCATTTTTGTGGTTGCCGATCACGGAATATATAAATTGGGGACTTTTTGGTCTGTCCAAAAATAGGAAAATTGTAACGAGACTGTTTGTTGCCACAATTCCAAAAAGATTCATTATCATGGGCTCGACTCCATCCTTTTCCTTTATTGGTGCTGTACCCAAATGCTTCAAATAGTTCCCTTATTTTATAAATTTAGGAAGGAAAAGGAACGATTAAGTTGGGCTTGTCATATTTGAAATTATACTTTCATACAGTTGGTGTCTGCTTACTCTTTTGAATACGATTGAAACTTGAGAACCTATTGAACACTAACGGAATTGCCTCCAGCTTCAATATTGTATCTAACTGATGGCTTCCAGCAAAGCAATAAAGGACCCAGTAATAAAAATGTATTACAAACTCATCCACTGTAACATTTAAGTATAAATATGACTGAATAAGGCGAATGGTCATGAAAATGTTCTTTGACCACATTACACCAACACATACGAGCCATAAATAAAATTTCACGTAACTGTTTGTAATAGCAATTGTTTTCGATTTCGAATCCCACTTAAATGGAGAAAAATTGCTGTAGTATGCAAATGAGTAATATGCTCCAATAAGAGATAACGTTTTGTTGGAAAGCATTTTTGTCAGGAATGCATACTCAGAAAGTTAACTAAAGCTTTACTTCGACTGCAACTACAACCTGGAAAAGTATTATGGAAAGTGATAATGCGAGCCCTGTGCTTTTCATAGAAGCATAGGATTAGGATTACGAATTAACGAAGGACACTCCTGTCATCAACATGATTCATCATTAATGCCAACATTCACCACTGAGTCTGAATTTCCGTATAAGGATTCAATTATGTTTGTTTCACAACTTTGAAGCTTAAAATAGTATATCGTATCATAATGCTCGGCGATGTTAGATTCGTTTGCTGAGCTGAAAAATTAATTAGTAGCCCTGGTCAGTACAGTTCCATGATTTAATAAATATATAACGACCAAACCAAACTGTTTGTTCTGCAATCAGTTCCCACCTGATTCATCCTTACAAGAAATTTTCAATTTCCGTGAAATGGAAAGGTTACCTATCCATTAAATATTGAATGAAGAAAACAATGCTCAAAATCAAAAGGGATAAAAGGATGGTGCTGTAGCATCTGCATTTTACATTCTGTACAATGTATATGGATTTTTAATTTAACCTGCCATTATTCATTTGACTACACAACACTTAAGTGAGGAATTTTAAATGCTGTGTGTAGCAATTTTCTATAATCACAGATAACACTAGTATTTTAGTATTAGAAACTGGTTTGTTAGAAATCCAGACCCAAATCCCGTTTGTCTTGAGTTCGAGGTGCATTTTAAATATGAAGCTACTGAAATATAATGAAGCTACAATAACAACCAAGATGTATGTTAGCTGTCTTAAATTTACAAAACAATTGAAAATCAATAAACTATCATCCAATCAAAACATTTCCGATTCAAGTTTCCTCAAATTATGGAGTTATTACAAAGGTGTAATAACTACATAATACTGCTAGTCCTAGTATTTATAGTAATATTTTAAGGAACCGTTTAACAGGTTCCTTGTGGTAGTATTTTCTCTTTTCTCAGGCACCAGCTACTCTGAAATGCTGTCACGGAATTTTTGTAGTTTTTCCAGATTCAAGGTACAATTGTAAGTTGAAATGGAATTTCTTTCAAATATTCAATTCAATACTTTTTCAAGTCAGTGAACTTATGATTTTGCTATTTTTGATGCGACATATAGTCTCCTTTTTCTAGAGTCACAATGTACTTGACATTCTCAAATCAAACTAATGTTGTATATTATATCCATAATAAGGTTCAACATGAGAATGAAATAAAATCCTAAAGTATACAACTTTGCATTTAATTTTAATTTTTTTAAACAAAATATTGTGGCGGCGGGCTACCGTTATTCTAACGTCATGCAAAGTCAAGATCAGAAGAGGATGAGGTTACCTCATGCAGAAGCCATCATTCTTTATCCGACATAAGCTTGATTATCACTTCCCTTCATATTATGTCACATGTAAATCCTAAATTTCACAAAAGCAATTTATGAATTACAAAACGCTAATTACTAAATATACTGAGCATTTAAATACTCATTCATGGCACATATATGATGTACTGTTACCACATTCCGTCAGCAATTTTATTGTAAAGCTGACGGAAAGACAAGGTCAAATAATTTTCTAACCAGTGTGGAGGAAACTGGTTTAAGACATATTACACGTGTATATATGTGAAAATTATTCTATGGGTTCACGAATTTTGATTTTGTTTCATTACGTTTTAATTTCTTGGAAATATATTAAATCTGGACGCGTACTCAGTTTAGCAACCAAATAAATATCCAAATTTGTGGTTACTTTACATTACTATGAATTTGAAGTGATTTTACTTATTTTATCCTTTATCATGACTAACATGCAAATCTTGATTCCACCAACGAGATATAAACCGCTTTTCATGGAAAACACGAGACATAGCTTCCAAAATCTCTACTTCATTTAGAAAGCCAACTCTTTCATGCATTCTTGTGGTATCTATCAAAGTTTAAGAAAGGACTAAACATTGGAAATAATTTTTCACTACAACTTCCTTCGTAAAACAACTTAGCAGCAGTATAGCCAAGAGCTTGGTAGAGTTTGTGTTTCGTCTGATACTTACATTAATAAAGCATTTTCAAAAATGTCAGTTAAAAGCTCTACGTATAATCTGGACCTTGATGGCCACTATTCATGGGAGCTCTTGTTTGACATCGATAATAGTGAAAATGCAGGTATAGTGCGACGACAAGTTGAGATCAAAACTTCCATCTCCTGCAGTTATCACAATCTGAGGAAAGAGGTTCAAAACTCAAGTGAAGGTAATTGACTTCAACTTTCACAATTATATTCATGTATGAAGTCTTTTAATGCTTGCTAACTACTAATATGTTTTGCTTGCAGCTGCGTCGATGGGCATAGACGTTGGAGGCGTTTTTGATATAGTAAAAATAGGGGTCAAGGGAGACATGAGTTTTGAAGTCAAGTCCATGTACGAAAGCATGTCGGAGAAGCAAGAAGACTTTAAAACAGAAACGACAAAAACTGACACATACGAAGTTGGGCCGAACTCAAGATTGAAAATGTATCGTCTTGTATTCAACGGGCCAGGCATAAATTATATTACGGATACCGTATCATCAACGCCTCATGACATGAAAGATATTCAAATAGAGCTCACAGTAAAAGAAGTTTACTTTCTCCAAGGAATTGATGTCGTATATACTGAAGATTCTGTAAGTCGACCATCCGATATAATTAGCGAAGTTGATGGTAAGAATCCAGACATTAACTCAGGTTATGGAGGTGAATTCGTATGGCTTGTGGCTCGTTGGACAACGAAATATTCTGACGCCGTCAGTGGAATTCAAATTGTGATTCAAGGATCTGAAAATAGTAACTACAATGATTTGGCGAAGGGGGCTGGAGGTTCGTTCCGGTACATAAAGATGCAGCAAGATTCCTATTCCAAAAATAAAATAACTAAAATTGCTCTTTACCGCACGTCTGACGAGGATGATAATCCATGCAAGAAGGGGTGGCAGTACAAGACAGAAGACATCAATCAAAACCGTGGGAAGGATTATTTATACTTGGTTTGGAATGTGACTTCTGCTTGAATGACTAAAAGTATCACGTAAAAAGCTGTATAGAAAAAATACTTAACATGCCCAAGTGGAACACAATTAGCCTAATGTTGAAGTAATTTTAGCTTTCAAAGGTGTAATAATGTATTTGAGTAATAAACCATTAAATCAAATTATTGTTTAAAATACTAAATTGCTTAGTATTCCTTCTCATTAGCATCAAGGTTAGTAAATTATGCGGTACAATACTGAGTTTCAAATCTTGTTTTTGGATTCCAGGTAAATTCATTGAACATAACAAAACGATGCGCTTGAAAAAAAGATAGTTTGCACATGAATGGTAAAGAAGTGCACACTTTCCAGTAGACAATGTTAACCTGTCAGGAAAGTGTAAAAATATGAAATGTACTACTTTTCATCTTGGTTTTGAAGTTGTTAACGGGCTTACTCTGACGGGTAACTTGATACTTTATAAAAAAACATTCATGTTCTTCGAAAACTATTCAAAACATTTTTGATCCAGCTTGTTAAATTAGAAAGGTACGAACGAGCAAATTGAGAATCGTCTTTCAATTAAATTGGTTTAATATCAATTACTTAGCATGTCCTATATTACGTTGTTTCTTCATTTTCTCATATTCAATCCAATAAAAGACAAATTATACAATAGTATTGCGTTTCTCGAAGACATTGATTTCGTAAATACGTCTTTTATATCTAATTAACTAAGCAGATATTTGGAAGCGTGAATTAAACGCAGCTTTGGAAGGATATTCATATACGTTAGACAGCAAAAAACTAAGATGCAGTCATGATACCTAACTATCTAAATTTGAAGTTATAAAAAATTGATCCCGTAAGAATACAAACACAAAACTAATCATTGACGGCCTGATTTTTTTATACATGTGAAGATAAAAACCTCACGTTTATCAAGTATGCGTAAGTACATTTATAAATAAAATATATGACATGGTTATATAGTTTCAAAGTTTCGGGGTTTGCATAAAATGTCAATGCATATATATTACGTATTATTGTCAATACTACAGTCCTTCTGCGGAAAACTATACAACTTGGGATTACGTCCCAAATACAAAACGATATTACAATAACAAAGTCAACAATTATTTGAGAAACCCACATCAACTGCCATACATTCGGATGGCAATTGCGGAGTGATGATAAAACGATGCGAAGTCAAAAACAACATCATAACTAACATTTTTTTAGAGCCGCCATAAGTCCATTAAAACATGATTGCAAACAAAAACAATAACACATTAAGGTCACGTATGGTGCTGCTCTATATCATTTGAACAAACTTGGTTTTCAAACAAACTCAGGAGAAATTCCAGCAGAAGACTCTTTTGAAGGTGGAAGAGCATGAATAAGAGACATTCCTCTGGTTGCAAGCTCGCTGTTGCGAATATTTGGCAAAGAGAAAATGTTGGCTCTTTGTTGATGGATGGGAACAGACAAAGGTGCGTATACTGAGCTTGAAGGAGGCTTCCAGTTCCTTGGAACTATGTATGTTTGTTCCTTTGGGACATTGGGACCTATAATAAAATAATGGAAAAAATAAGCATGGTTTCACAATAATCACGCTGGAAATATTCATGAGTCCAGCCTTCACCTCATTTTCGAGGCCCCCCAAGCCCAAAACATTATTTATTATGCAGTCATCTAGACTAGCAATTAAATGCTTTGCTTACCAATAATTGGTGGAATGAATTGTGAATACATTTCTTCATGTCTAATTGTACTAGTCCTGCTTCGCTTAATTGCTAGTATTACCTGAGAACACAAAAACAAATACGTTCCCATTAGACATACATTTTAAATACGAATCAAGCAATGTAAAGAATGTTGTGGTTAGCTTAACAAACTTTGTTAAATAAAATACAAGGTTAACCACAACACAAAAAAATAGTTTACTTACCACTGCAATAATTGCAACAGCAATAACTGGCACAGCTACTGGCAAAAGATATGAATCCGTCGAGATAAACATTTTTGAAATAAAGTTAAAATTTCGGCAAAGATCCCCTAAACTTTTGTACGTTCCTCAGTTGAAGAACTTTCAGGAATGGAATGACGCACAATGATGATGCACAAGCTCTTTTGTAACACGCTTTTTCTCTCTGTATCACACACTGCAAACGGATATGTTTTCCTTTATGCAGTACCTATACTTCTTAGGGATGCAGTTGCAAGATGTTCCTTCTGTCTTGTAAGAATGAAGAGGTGGAAGGATAAAAGATGGTTTGTGCTTTTGATTTTGTTGTTGTTGAGGTAGGAGACCCTTGAAGGACGCCTATCTCCTCTAGTGCCTGTTGCGTGGCTGTGGCTTGTTATGCCCGAAGAGGGCAGATGTTTGTGTGAAGTTGAGGGAGTCCAAATGGCAAAGAACGAATGGCTTGGTGCTGGTTGTATAGGCAGATGTCGGCTTGGCTTAACTATGCACGACACGAATATTATTACGCAGCAGAAGATAGGGGAATAGAATAGTATGCATGCAAGTAGGGCCCGTAAACCAAAATCCTAATGAGTCAAGAATTTCCAGTGAGAGGATTGATGGGGCTGATGAAATAAAAAAGAGAAGAATGAAGTAGGGTAGCGTGTGATTTTAAAAATATATATGGGATGAATGTGGATTGCCACACGTACTCGCTTCATAGCCTTTTTACAATAATGGAATGGACCCCAACTCTCCTTTATTTTTTTTTGCTCCCTGCCTGCTCCAATAACATTTAACACAGTTCATGGGACGACGAGGATGGATATGGAAATAGATGGCTAATACTATAATGAGTGCTTCCCTGGTCTGGCCTATCGCCTGTATCGTGTTGGCATTGGATTTGTGTGTTATTTTATCAACTATGATATGATTGCCAGAGTTATGATATGTCAGGAGTTACTCGTGCATATTTGATGCTTAGCCTATTTCTTATTGTCTTTTTCCACCTACAGCTATATACCAAGTAACAAAGTGCATAGGTAATTTCGCCAGCAGCAAGAATTACTCATACGACGAATTCGTCATCAACAACCCATTTGGGGAAGTTAGGTGATGGAAGACATGTTCTTGTAACAAAAACTTTTTATTCGTTCTGCGCAAATAGAATTAACTCGTGAGCATGAAAGATCGTCAGATCATCACCTAACATCACACTTATTAAGTTGCTAAACGATATTGCTTGCTAGGGCGCATGTGCTCCCTTGAGTAAATTGTATAGCATAGGAAAGTTACAAACAATGCCGTCATTAGCATTTCATTTGGACGATCTATAAAACAACTGAAAGCATCTCTTTATGATATTAAAACAAAAAATTGTATGCAGGAAAATGCTTGCAAGCTAGTTAGAAAAATATTAATATAATATATAAAAATCTACATAATATAGCAGTAGTTGAATGTGAATCCCCCAATACTTCGAACGAAGAAGTGGTTTTTACCACTTTGATTGAGTACGTCAGAAGTCAGCAGACATAGTCTTCTTCCATGTATGTGTACTTACAACATGTGTACTTTATATCTTCTAGCACCTCCACATCGTCTAACAATGTATTGTAAATTTTATTTTTGTGTCTGAGCATCATTATACGACATGATTTTATGTACGGAAAGAATTCATAGAATATTCAGTTTTCAACTAAGCTAATATGGGTATGGTATGGCTATGAATATGCATCAGGTTGTTGTTAAAATGCATGCGTGTGTTGGAAAATGATTATGTTATTCCATGAGCATAAGTATAGCACCTTATGTGACTTTTAATATGCTATATTGGATGGTAATTGGTAATACGTATATTCACATGTTATACTTCATTTGGTTCTACGGGTGTAACTGCATTAGACAAATATATATCAGCATCAGCATATCATGGACCCAAGACAGGGTAAATATAGCCAGCAAATCAAGCGCAGGTGGTTATATATACGTATTCCAGCTTCTTCGAATGCAATGTGTATTTCTTCTTTTCAACAATGTTTGTTTGTTTGGACTTTGGAGTGCGTCTTACAATTTTCATTCCTTGAAGAAACATCTGCCTTGCCTTGTCCTGCATCTGTCTGCATCAAGTAACAAAGGACTCTCATTGTTTAATTACGGCTGCAGCATTGTAAGTTTTGTGTCTCTGATCAGTTAGAGTTGAGTTCACACACATATTCTAGCGTCTCGGAAACACGCAGCTTTGAGTGAGGCTAACATGGCATGTCCCGTTCGTTCATACCCGTAGAGTTAATGTTCGTGACGGTAACATAACAACATTGCTGAACACATTAAATAAAACATCTTAGTAAGGTCTGTCCAAATAGAAGTACGCATTAATTTTTCGTATAATTTCCGTTTTCATGGGAGTAGATACTTGGGTGGCTCAGGGAATAGGGCCCCCACTAGTTGGAGGAGTCATGGGTGCCACCACGGACCGATCCCGCCCTAGTCATGCCGTGACAGGCTTATTCGAAACAATGGTAACAAAATCTGGCTGTCCATAATAATAAAAGATGAATCCTTCTAATCTAGAACCCACTTAAACCGTTAAATTACTTCGGGAGTTTTGCTGGCCATAATGTAGGGAGAACCTACCCTCAGGGACCCATTGACCACTTATTTACTTGACGAAGTACACTTTACAGTATTGAATAAGTGGCCAGAAAATTGAAGTTGGACCACAATCTTTTATAAAAAATTGCACAATTCTGAGCTGTTCCGCAGCCGAGTCCATCTCCACAGCATGAAGCATGATTAACACTGATTGCCCGGATAGTTCCCTGGCGTGGAAAAGTCAAACCACATTACGTGGAATTGAACACAAATTCGATTTTCAAATTTTCGCACAATTTAGATTTTTGGGGGACTCTTTCCCAATCATGAAAGACCTTTCCACTAATGTTCCCATCCATCCACTATTGACGTGCACATCGGACAGGGACGTACTCTAAAGTACACCATCTTGGACTATCGATTTGTACAAAAAAGTTCCAGTCCATCTCTCACATTGGAGTGCAACATGTGATTTACAGTGATGATTAAAGTCCTATGTACTCAATGTATTTCTATGTTAACATTCTGTACCCCCAAACCTTAACATCACTTTTCACTCCCATTGTGACGAATGACTGAATTTTTTGTACAAATCATAGTCAAATGTGACCTTAGAAGTACGTCCCTGTCATGGCATCTCAATATGATGATGGACATAGTGGGAAAGGCTTTCTGATTGGGAAGAGTCCCCAAAATCTTTAATTCGAAATTGGAAAATCAAAATTTTCCATTTCCACGTAATTTGTTGGACTTTTTCCGCGGGAACTTATCCGGGCCTCAGTTTTAACATCTTATGCCTTTTGGGATGACTCCGGGCTGCAGAAACAGCTCAGAAACTTTGCAATTTTATTAAAATTGTGTCAATTCCAATTTCTGCATTCTACTTCCCAACACCTGTAGGTACACCGTCAATAAATGAAAGTGTCGTGGTCCCTCGGGTTAGGTCTCCCTAACAATATGCAGCCAACTCCTTAAATAATTTAACGGTTTAAGTGGGTTCTAATTAGAAGGATCTATCTTTCTATATTGGACCCACCAGATTTGACCATTTCGAAATAATGCCCAAGTCACGGGCATACTAGGGACGGATCGGTCGTGGGTCCCATCTCACCAATTAGGTGGGGGGCACTAGTAACCTGGAGCCCCAATCAGATCTACTCCAATAAACACGGGAATTATTACAAAATTATATCTATCTTCTGTTTGAGACAGATCTATGTATTGACTTCAGTCCTGTAAATCAAATTATTGCTCAATTTCGGGATATAATAAGATCCTACGGTAGTAAAGACTAAATAAAACGAGTCTTTGGCTCGAGTATACCCCTAAAGATGATGCATTAGTTTAAGACAGTCATATATAAGGTGTATTTAACTTAAACCGATGTTGATTTTACATGCCACTAGAACCAATGGAACACGCTGAGCATAAATTGCCGTTATAAAACAAACTCTTGACAGATATTGTAAAAGCTGTCACAGAATATAGGCAAAGTTTCATGTAATCATAAAACTCATGCTCAATACTGAATGCAATCGTAAAACTCCAGTATAATAATGTAGTTCAACTTTATATAGAATAAAGTTTCTAGGCAGTTTGTGATTCAAAAAGAAACATGTATATAGAGACAAAACTACATGTTTAACTAAACTGTTGAGTCTCATCCCGCAGAATTCAATCTTTGGCCATTTCCGGTCAACTAGGGAATTGCCACACTCTCATAGTAAACATTTCCATTCGTCCATACCTGTATTTCCTATGATCTTATTCATTAAACACATAAAGATTTTCCAACTACATGAAATGAAAATGTTGAAACAAAAAGAGCGTATAACATACAAAAAACGTGAAGAAGCCACTATATTAGCACCCACTGTTTCCATTTATTGACTTAATGATAACAATTGAGACTTTGAGACTCAATAACATTGCTTGTGATATGGTGACACACATATATATCTATCGTATGGATGTGTCATCATCATCACGCTATAATTTATGCCTCCAAATAAACGACGTTCGGTTTTATCCAACATTTTCTTTTCTAACAAATGATCTCATTCCTTCGACGCCTACACTAGTCATCCATCACCCACAAAGGTAAAATGGCTGTAACTGTTATTATTTGTCACTAGTCAAACTCGTACATTGATTTCTTTCATACATCTGCCCACCCACCTAGCTTATTATGTACAAATATGAACTGAACTACTTTGCTTTCCACAGTTTTATTTAAATATTATAAAAGTTATGCAAATTCATTCATTCAGATATGAATAGTCGGTAGTCATCAAATAAATGAAATATTCATTTGATAAATAATAATTTCTCCCATTTTGATATATTATTACGAGTGCTATATAATGTATGTACATATTTTTTGATATCTTCATAAACACAGCATTAGATAAAAATATTAACATACCCTACTTACAATTTGATCCTTCCTGGTTTTGTACAATAAGTACCGACATACAGCATTACAACAGTTTGGCTAAGTAGTTAAAAATAAATTAACAGCAGTGAATATAGAACAACACGAGGTAAAATAACTTCTTTATAGTAGTTTCTATAAAGTTGCATAACGAAAAATACTGTAAGTATGTACTAAATGTACTAGTATGCAGCTACGTCGACATTGTTTTAAAACACAATACTTGCGTTATCTAAAGCGTTTATAATTGCACTCTGAACATAAAGCTTCTCAAGCCAACAGTTTTTATTGCATTTTTTGACTGAATTATTAATA
Source organism: Orchesella cincta (assembly GCA_001718145.1). NCBI lineage: Eukaryota > Metazoa > Arthropoda > Collembola > Entomobryomorpha > Orchesellidae > Orchesella > Orchesella cincta. Next base: position 26,438 of record LJIJ01000181.1, on the reverse strand, counting down.
AAGCTATATAGCACAAAAATATTGAATAGAAAACTAAAAAATTCTAAAAATTAGTACAAAACAAAAATTACTGCTGTTTATACTTCGGTTTCCAAAACTATTCGAGGAACTTTCATCTGTGGATTTGTTTCAGAGTCATTTAGTAAACTGGAGGATTTGTCCTTCCTGCTTTTCACTTTAGTGAATTCAAAATTTCCTGAAATGTCATGAATTTTAAGTTTTCCTCCTGGCATTTGAACCCCCAAGCTTTCTGCAGAGCTACCAGATTTTGCGGAGCCCTTGAAACTGTCAATACTTGCTTTGCTGTTGCAGTCAGTGTAGAGAGAACTGTTAATACTAAAATCTTTAGACTTGGGCACCGTCTCAGTTGCACTTGCCCTTGGTCTAGGAATTGGAATAGGTGGCTTGTCATTTTTGGCATCAAGAACATTTTCAGCACTGCTACTGGCCGACGGTGGATAAAATTTGAGTTCAGGAAAACTTCCGAGAATCCTTGCAATCGATAAATCACGAGCAGGAAGGTAATCGGAATCAGGTTCATCCTCACCATAATTCCTAGCATACAAAGGTTCGGATGCTATTGAGTCATCCATGGAATCTGCCGACAGTAGAGAAGGAATGCTTTGTGAGGTCACGCTGTTTTTACTGGCATAATGGATGAGATTTACACTTGGGTTGAGGTGACGAGGCTCCAGATCTTTTAGCTCTTGACCGTTTGCAATGTGCGAAGCGTTTATCTTGTATCCTGTTCAAATAAAAACAAATCAAATCATCACATCGTCATGTCAGTGACAGGAACCTATTTTTTTAAACTGTAATCAAAGCATCATCGGTGATCACAAAGTAATTTCATATCAGTATGATTTTCATATTTTGTAAGTGTGAATGAGCAGGTTATGATCACCAAAATCATGCCATGCTTACTGATGCTCATTCCAAATACGAAGAATTGGAACTTTACACCGCAAATGATGATAAATGTTATTAAAACATATATACATACTGTTTGTGTGTTTTGGTCTATACTTCCTTCTGCGTCTCCACCGCTCACAACGAACCACAAGCCAGACAAAACAACAGGACAGTATCTAGGAAAGTTTACATGTTCCAATCAATCAACCGTAAACATTTCATATTCACACAAAGCATTTCTTTATTATTAAACTTCGTTGGACTGATAATTTCATTCAAAAATGTTTTTAGTAAAATTGATGTCTTACCATAATGCATACTATACCTGTGACAAGTAGTGCCACAGGTAGCGTCTTGTTCTCCTTTTCAGACATATTGAACACTTTTCAGTATTTAAAAAATTCACTATTTTCAAAATAATAATACTTGACTTTTGAGATTACCATTGTTGCAACAGGTAATATTTTGATCGTATCTGACTACACCATCCTAACCCATTTCTCAACGTTTTCCTGCAGCTTTTGCGATTATCTTTCCTACGAACAGCACGTTAGAAGCAAATGTAGATACCTGCATTGATACAGCAAAACACAAGGAAGATCAGATTTTTTCACATTCACTCAATTTTACACAACAATCATTTATTTTGGACTTACAGAGAAATCCCATCGGATCTAAGTACACAGCCACACTTTGAAGCTCACCTTGAGAATCTTTTTACATCAGTATGTACATTATGCATGTAGGTAAATAGCAAAAAATGCAAACGTAACGAACATGGAAAAAGGGGTATATATATCCGTCTGGCAATCAACTTAATACTAAAACATACATACCTATATTGTAAAGTCGTAATGTATTGTGAGAAATTGTGTAATAATGAATGGAGTCTGGTTCTCTAGGCGTATCGTAGCATGAGTGTAATGAAAAATAGCCAAAAAACGCATCCTAATATGCTACATGCAAACCTGTATTCAACCAGTAGTGCCTGGTCTGTCCTTAATCACCGGTCCATTGTTGTTAGAGAACATTGCAGACTCGTGGAATTAGTCAGTCATTGTATTTCAAGACACCATGTGAGAGAATATAAATGAAATACAAACAATATCAAACGTGCATAGTATACGTGCACCATTGTAGCAAAGTATGATGCACTTGTTCCAGTTTGAATGCTGCAAATCATCACATTTTCCAGTTGAAAAGGGAACAAGTGGTGCATACATAGATAGACAAATGTATGAAAAGAAGCATAGATGAAATGGAGAGTGCTTCCGATTGATGTAACAAAATGGGAAGAGAACATGAACATGGACATGCAATTTTATTAGGAGTCCCTCATTATGTCTACATCATTATTCATTACCAGCAGCCTTGCAACAAAAAACACTAGAAGCTGTGACAAATTTGGTGCACAATGTACTGCACAAACGATAACGATATTACTTAAACCCGTGTGGTATTCATGTATTTCAAGCTTTTTAAACTTTATGGCCACATTTGTTCATAGTTTGAAAGTCAGTCTCATGAAGTAAAAACGTATGCTCATGACAATTTAAGGATAGTCTTTCACACTACATATTGTTACATATAAATCATAAAAGTACGAAACTGTACAAAATTACCCGTTATACTTATGCTAATGATAATTATGGTCTGTTTTAGTTATAGAATTATTGTAGCATTATATTAATATAAAGATTCTTAAAACTTTTCGTCAGTCAGTATCGCCCCCGCCATCATCGACTCCCTTTTCAACGCATCTTCATAGGATGGGGGCTCATGCTCATTATTCATCCCGGAGCTGAGCTCATTTCGTTTGGAAATTGTGTCGGAAGTTGCTTCTCCTGTCGTCAGCCCATTGTTTGTGTAATACTGAGAGAATTGAACTGAAGATGGGGAACCGTGTGTAGCAGGAAGTACATAGCCAGAAGAGATGTCTTTGTCTTGTCTGCTGCAGCAGGTACCTGGCAAACAACAAAAGTTCCGGTGACGCTGAGAGTTGGAATTTTGATGCTGCAGATTATTATTGTCTCTATTTTGACTGAGATGACATTCCCCAACCACAAACGCATATGGTGGTGGACTTTGAGCAGCAGCTGTAAAAACGGAATAGTGAAAACAGTAATTACATGTTAATGAGTTTTCTGATTGTCACTTGTCACGTAGTGTGTGACTAGATAAATACTACATTATTAGCTCATTGCAAAAACCAATTACCTATTCTGATTTCTCTGAGTCGTGCTTTTTCACGTTGTATCCTCCGACGCGTTTGAAAGCATGCACAGAAATGGATTGATAAAGCCACTGCTAACTGCATGATACAGAGTTAAAAATATTTCACTTTAAACAAATATTCCTCCCACACTTAAAATTGTTTTTTTTTTTCAGGAAAAAATTACTCTGCACTTACAAAAAATCCAACCATCAATATTAGAATCCCGATAGTAAAATATATCGAATCCATTTGAATCCTTCTGCTAATATGTAAATCTTCTTTATGCTATTTCTTCGAAAACACAACCTGACGAAACAGTTTTAGTAATTTATTCCTCCTCAAAATTATATGGCTTGATTCACCAGATTTCGGAGAGCAGTTTTTTCCATATTGTATCGTATCACATTAGAAACTGTAAATGCGAAAGAAAATGCTCCATTGGCAGTCCATCGTGAAAAACATGCCGTATTATTTTGCAACATGTTTTTGACACCATGTTTGCAAACAATATTCTTTCGTATCATTAAATGATTATTCCACGGGTGATAGACTGACAGATAAGAAAACATTTTGGGAAGGTTATTATAACTACGTAGGTGGATGCGGATCTGCGTTGAGAGAGCGATAGTGGAAAAAAAATTAGATTATTATCAAGTGCTAATGCACGTACAATACCTTGGAAAATGACGCCTAATCAATCACATATATCATTTCGGGATGCACTTAAACATGCGGATGTATATAAGAAGTTCTTGCAACTTTGTCAGAAATTTGCGTCTATAATTAGGCTTAATCGCTATTTGTATGATTTGTGTAAAATCTTAAAATCCAAGCAAATAGTTGAAAATACTCTTAAAATGTCAAATAAAACATTCTGAGAAAGGTACTTAAATTCATATACTCCATTTAAATTACTTTTGGAATACCGCTTCCTGCAAATATCCATGTCTTCCGAATCATGTAAATTTTAAACAATATTACGAGAAAATATTATTAAATTAAATAAATTGTCTGCATTGCATTAAATGCAATTATAAGCATGCAGACTTGCCAAAAACACGTAATGTTGAAAATCGATTTTATTTCCGCTTGTTGAGTATTTATAAATGTTGAGGTACACTTTTGTAAAGTAGCTAGTTAGTAGGTCGCTAGACACAGTAAGGATGCTCATATATAATACTTGTTGAAGTTTTAACAGGAATATCATGAATAATTTTTGATTATGTGAATGTAGACATGTGTCTCAAAGTATAATCTGATGGATATAAATCTCGAATTTGGTTGTCGGCTCCTAGAAACTATAACCTATATATTACCAATCGTTCGTCACGTTTATAGGTTTATACCACTTGGTTAGTGTTGTCAGCTCTCTTTCGAAGTTCTGTGAAACTATTGCGAACTGTAAAATCATTCTGTAACATAAATTGAAAAGAGACATTTGAACATGATAAAAAATTCTATAAAATAAATCGTTTTGGATTTTTGCACAATTACTGACACAGACAATGGCAGACAGGATTCTAGCAACTAGTAACTAAATACTCATTCACAGCATTTTAAGCCACTACAAACTTTTCCAATGACCTTTGGCGTAAGTCCTCTTGCTTCAAGTTTCACAATAAACTCTTCTCTTAGTCCAGGTTTCACCATTACGTCCGTGGCTTTGCCCACTTCGGCTGCGAAGGATTTGGTGAGAAATATAACCTTTATGTAACCAGAAAAATTCAAGCTGCTTATCAGACATTTCATCATTCTTTCGACGAGATAAATAAATGTTAGATGAAACGGATTTTATACCCCATCATTCCTCTCCTCTTCCAAATCTTGAAGAGTCTTCACTTCATCGTCAGAAGTGGGATTGAACTGGAAAATGGTGTAACCCAAGTACGGATTGGCGATTCCGGTACTCATTTTGAAGCCACTTGTATAGTTTCCTGTTTTGTTTGAAAGCGGTAGGTTGTCACCTTGTTAGTTTCAATGCTTAAGTTTTCCGTTTGTTTTTTATGAACCAAGCTGGATCAATTATCACCACTTTTTTGTTTGTTTTAAAGAGAATTGGAACAGAATACGAGCCTTTTATATTGTTTCTATTTGTTATGCTGACGTCACATGAACTGTGTAATGCAACAATTCCCACAAAAAAACCTAGACTTCTGGTCGTGACGGATTGGGCAATGTAACTAAATCCCATTCGAGCACATATATACAGAAAAGCCACAGAAACTTTTAGTTCAGATTCATTGTCAGCATGTACGCAACCTGCAACAATGCAAGGATATTAGGATTAGGTCATAATGTGAGCATGGATGCTCATTTCAGTAAACATGAGATAATCTCAAACACGTTTCAGACTGAGAGAAACAGAATTTGCTTTAGTGGGCGCATCACCAGAAACTATAATTACTGTATAATTCTTGTTACACTTTATCTTATCGAAGCACCATACTATTCTGGATGACCCACGATTGTAGCTGTATAGGCGATGAGCCGTCTGCATGTAGGTTTGTGCACAAATTATGGAAAAATGGATTATTCATATGTTACATATGTGTAAATACATGGGGACACCGTGAAAGCTATATGACATTATTTGCTCGGTAAAATAATTAGCTTGTAGATGATTGTAATTGTAGATAGATACGCATGAACAATGAGCAAGTTTTGTAGTAAAAGTGCATGTCAAATGGACCTGGTTATGTCACAGGAAGTTTGATACGAAATTTGTGGTGACAGTGTCCTGTCCTTCCAAATTCTATACTATTGCACAAGTATGTATGACTTTTAAGTTCGTATTTTGACACTACAGATTTCTCAGAAGCTATTTCGTTGTGAATGCATGAAACCAAAAGTTGGATCAGTTTCGTTTTTGTTACAGCAGCGTGTATACACTTTTGATCGTAAATGTTGAATGAAATGAAGTGATGACCTTTCTGGCGTAAATTCAAAAACAGGATTAAATTCTATTTTTATTTCTTCATTGAAATTGTATTCGCAATACGAATGCGAATATCGCATATAAAAGTTACGCAAATATATAATCCCACTTCTCAAGCTTTACAAACTTTCTATAAAAAATATTGCAAAAATAATGAATTAAAAGAGGTATTGTGTGTATGCTGCACATACTTCTTCACGGAGGTTGAGGTTAGTATGTTAACTGTCATTTCATTATAAACTTGACATGATGACTAGCGAACTCGATTTTCCAGAAACTAAACTATGCCGTCTGGAACACAGTCTTCATAAGCTGGAGGATTTTCATATGCTGGTGCTGGACCAGCCGCAACAGCATCGCGAAGATTCCTACGTGGCTGTTGAGCAATTAAAGTTGGTCTCGGAATATTGAGATTGTAATACTCTTGAGGTCGTGCGATAATGTACACATCTAAATCTTAAATATAAAGAAATTCATGTGTGTACTGGGATTGTAAACTACTTTTTAGAACAGAAATAGAAATAACATTTTTTTTGGAATACTTGAACTTGGGTCCAAAATTCGATGTGGTATTCTTGAATTGATTGCAGATTCGCGAAATGCTTCATCTGAACCGCAGCATTTTATTGAGACCACGATTCCCTAAAAATAATTTATATGTAATCATTCATATGATTCTTGATTACAAAATCTGAAATATCTTAAAAAGTTTAATTTATTACCAGCACGTAGATTAGTACAACTACTATAAGTCCAATCACAGGTCCTGCAATCATTGCTGATACTGACATGGCACTGAAATCACTGGAAACAGTAGTTCCATACGTATTAGCATTTTTCACTAATATAAATTCGAACAATATACCCGTTACTCTTTGGCAGTTAAACGGTAGATTCGATATTTGACCAAAAGGATTTAGCTTGACACCTAAACACCCATTGAACGTAAACTGGCAACTAAATTAAGATTTGCATTGCAATAACCCTACCATGTGGTAAAGTTTCAACAAAATATGTAATATACTTTTAGTATGAGATTTTTTCACCAGTTAAATATTCGTCCAAACAAACCAAGCATAAAAGAAGGATTATTGATGTGATAATATGGTTGATCTAATAAACATGATTCATAGTCATCCATGGAAAATTGATTTAATTTTTTGGTAAACACACCATATACTACTCTCGATATGGTATTCATTCAGTGCCTATCTATTTATAGGAAATGATTGAGCACATATTGAACGCACATTTTAATCGGGCGATTCTATATAATATCCCGTGTGTTACGGTTGGTTTGTTTTCACTTATTTCAATCGTCATTACGTCGTAGTAAACCTAGAGAAACTTGACCAACATAAATATTGTTAATATTGATAACAGTGAACAGTTTGACCTTTGCAAAAACTTGTTCAAACAGCAAAGATCAATAGCATGATCATAACACAATTTATGCATTATAACATTGTATTTATCAACAAATATGTCTATGTTCCTACTTTCAAGTTTGTGTTTTGGAGGACAGGGGACAATGCCTTGGCACTTTGTAAACAAATATTAAAATCTAATGGAAAAAGTTTGTCTATAAGTCAATATTACTGGAAGTTTATTTTGCACTCAACAAAGGAACAGCCATTTACTTTCTCAGAATGGCTATAGGCTGGCTGGATGAGCAAAAACGTGAAATGTGAAAAAATGTTTGCTGCTTTTGAACTTAAATTTCAACCGTATGAATGGAAAAAGCAATTGTATATTTCAATTACAACACCAATTATGCAATTCTTTTCTAAGTACGTTGCAACAGGGGTCAAGGTACCAGCAGTATTGAAAACAGTGGCATTCTCTCTTTGGTTGAAACGCGTCTACTTGCGAAATGTATCATGATAGGACGGATCTTCTACTACGTATGCGAGCAAAATTAAGAATGATGAGCTGTTTAGGTTTCGTATCTTATGCTCCAATATCACTTTCATTAGCACAGCATCCATTGATTTTAATATATATTAAAATACATAGAAATAATAATGACATGCATTATATGAACTTTATTAACAAATCCATAATGAACGCTCCAGTTTTTTTTACATTGCTATACAATATTGTAGAATGAGATCAATATTGATTTTGGCATCAAACTTACGTTATTAAAGCTTAAAACGTAACGTCTGAATATTTTACAAGCTTGGATTTTGGTCTACCATTACAACGACTTCGCTTTCACCAACAACGTTGGTTCTCACTGACTGATTTACATCTTGGCTGCTATTTCCATCAATGACAGTTTTATTGACAGCAACTTCTTCGTAGCTGGGTGGCTCATCCTCAGACTTGGACATTATGTTTCCCACTGGATGCATAATGCTACTGGAGTCTGGATTTCCTAAATTTCCATATAGTTAGAATTTTGTTTGAGATTTAAACGATGACTAGATGCCCAATAGCATAATAATAGCAAAAATACCAATATAGTAGATTTGAATAATCCGTCTTGTGTTTACGAGACTATCTGATGTACTCCTCACCCTAGACTCATATCGACAATTCCTTCTCCGAGCTCGAAACACGAATACAGTCTGCATTAATACAAATAAAAATAATAAGAATTGCCTCAAAAATAGTCAAAAAGTTATACCACTACTGTAGATAATCATTGTTATTAACAATTTGTTGAAAACTTACGAAAGCCAACACAAGTGCTAGCCAAAACACCAAGATTGCAAGTATACTTTCGTACGATAAATTCTCCATTTATCCTTCAAATATAATATTTAATTGATCTGGAACTTTGTTAGTAATTAAATACTTATTTATAACGATCCCTCGAGAGTTGAGACATGTATTTCGGTTGAATTGACATTGGCCGTTTATGTCAACACACCAATTCTCCGGTATTTCATAGAATCTGTCTTTCGCAAGAGTTCTTACAAAATGTCCGTTGCATCAACATGGTTGACACATTTTTATACAAAGTTGATAAATCATATGCAAAATGCAAGGTAGCGTCAAATATAACGCAACAAAGAAGCAATTGTATAACGTTGTGCAAGGTTGCAGCCATTCTTCACTCAGACTGATGTAATTTTCATATGAAAAGAGAATTGTAAAGGTTCAAGATCAGCTCAGTGTCACTGCCAACTGTCAACCATTAAGTTATGGCAGATATTAATACTCTTATGCTTCCAGTAAAAAAATCAAGTAGCTAATTTGGTTAGTTGTATTCTAAAAATATCTCAGGGAAAATGATCCATTGTGTTTGCAGGCAATAGAAATATTATACGATGATGCGTATTAAATTTATGTACTATTTCGACAAAAGTCATACGTAAAAAGTAAACAAAGGCCAGTAAATTAAATATTAGGATAGCAAAGTTTTCCTGCACAGAACATTATTAGAATTCTACAAACTACATGCCATCATTTTAATATGAAATTTCACATGATTTTTGGCCCAAAAACATATAATGAATATTTTTGTGCAACAAACGAAATTAAAATGATATTACATTTGAACGAGATTGTTTGTTGATATGAATTTAAGAAACTGAAATTTCCTCAGCAATCTCAAGTAAATAAATGTGTTATGAAATTGTTGTATAACGTCACGTAATTTAATCTGTACTGTTCTATTTATACATCATAAAGGAAACTAAATCAGCGGTATTCGTTATTGGATGTAAAACGCTTTTGTACGACGGCGGTGGTTCATAGGGAGGTGGTAGATCGTCATTAATTTCAAATACCCTTGCTTCTGATACATCTGCATTGGAATCTGAAATATAAACTTATTTTGGCTTATTCATACTAGCTGACACAACTTTTACCTGCTATATTACCTGAGTTTATTTGGAGTCTTCTGCAATATGCTTTGCTGTCTTCCGAGTACTCATTTTGTTGACTACAACAGCAATAAGAAACTGCTAAAATGGCCTAAAATAACAATGAAATTCCTTGATCTAGTTTTTATTGCAAAGATCAAACATTTACAACAATTTTATATGTAAAAAAAATTGATTAGATGTGCAAAATGACTGAGCTTGAGGTACTAAAAACATATAATATTCAGCGTACAACAACCAGGAATATTACTGTTGATATAACCAGGGGCACTGTTGGTAGTGAATCCATCCATGAAGTGTACGTAACAGCAAAACTTTTAGCGTTTGAAGATAGTGAAAACTCAAGTTACACTTCAATTCGTAGAACATGAAACGGCTTTATTACCGATAAACTTCATAATGGGCCAATAATACGGAGGAAAACTGGAGATTGTTTTGATTTGTGCTTTGGCTATTTGCTGTAACACAGGTATTTAATGACTTATCATTATCCGTTTATATGATGCTAAAGTAAAGTTTATTATCTTTTACTCCATTTTGGATTGATGACACCACACAACACTACATTGGATGTAAACCCATCAAAAGTCTAGCAGAAACTGCTCCTTTGCATATTTCTTCTCTCCAGGGATTTCAAGAAATCATAAAAAATTGATAATTAACTAGCTCAAATGTTTAGTAAATTCAGAATAAAAGCTGCTACAATGTAATAGAATCTCATAGCCACTTAAAGAATGTTGACGTTTCGACAGTGCACGTGTTTTCTCTCATTAAAACTTTCCTCGTAGTTTAGAAAATGAGGTATTGTATACATTATGCTTTCATGGGTTGCTGGAATTAACTTGTTAACTCAAAATGTACATTCAATATTTTGCGAAACAAAACCTTCATAAAAGTCTGGAAGCATGAAACTACTTTCGTGATGCCAATCCCACACGTCGCATCACAAACGCCATTGTTCTTTTAATTGCAGTATTCAGAGATATTGTGGGGTCTAACTATGAAGATGAATGGCATTCAAAGAAAAAGGTAATGTAATTCTTTTGCCAGGGATTTTCTACTTCTCACAGTTAAAAATGAAGTCTATGGTCAGTTACAGACTACGAACATTGACAGTGACATGGATTTTGTGAAATAAGTTGTCTTAAGAGATATTGCAAATCAGGGGTATATATAGAATGTACGAGAAATCGTACTACTTATTCCGAGTTTATTCAAATGTATCAAATTGCATTTTACAATTTGCATTGATAGATTCAAGTGTTCATAATGACAAAACAGAGTTCATGTTTCAAAATTGAGCATAGAAACGCGGTTAGAACTCAGTAAAACGTACATAATATGTATATGAGAAGTGTCACGAATATGTTATCCACGGGTGGACACACATAGCTAAAAGATAAAATACAAGGTCATTTTACAGAATATTAGTCCACCATATTTCATGTAAAAATTAACTAAACATGTGGTAAAAATAAGGACTAAAAATAGCATAAAAATAAATAGGATTTTAGGACGAGTTAACAAAACATCTTAAATCGGTCAGTCTTTAAGTAACACTACAAACTAAGGAAGAAATTCAAATGATATTCAATTCATTAGCACTCATACACTATGTGAAAAATCCATCCAAGGAACAGAGATTGCTCCTATGTTAAATTCAAAATATGAAGTCAAACAGAATCTTTCAGAGAATGAGTTGGCTAACTACACAAGCATATACAAGTAAAGTAAAAAATAAACACGGTCACTTTCGAAAATTGGTCAATACATTAAATTAATACTTATATCACAGCGAATTCATCCCCAACATTAAATCGTTCTACGAGTAGAATGAAACATATTAAAGATGCTTAATCCCAAAGGTTCTTCTTCCCCTCCTTTTCGAATAGCTTTTAGGGTTCACATTCACACTATATGAAAAGGAGTGTCTTCTTGTAGCTGCTGAAATTATTGTTAAACAAAAGTGTTTATTATGAATGAAAGTAACGTCTGCAAGACTGATTATGAATCAACTTACTTGAATTGCTACCATTTTGGGAAGAAAAGTGTGTGTACCTATGTGGAACTGAATCATCATCCTCTGCTTTCTGCTCAGAGTCGCTGAAAGTGTATTTCGTTATCAGAACGATCTGCAAGTATTGTAATATCTGTTCAAGTGAAAGATTAGTTGCGTCACTAAACTAGCAAAGCCTTCAACTACGTAACAGTTATATGCGTAAAATTAGCATAGCAAGCCAATGGAACAGGTTCATGTGTCAAAATTCACTTACCAAAAATCCACAAGCTACAGCTAACAAGTTTAAATATGATATACTGTATTGATCCATTTTCATAGTCGAAATTAGTTGAATGAACGCACTCATTGAATTTTTAAACTGATTTAGCACAAAAACTATTTCAAAATATCAGAACTATACAATGATTTCCAAATTCTTATTTTTTTTGCCTAAAATAATAATTGACGTAGACAAATATTAAACGTCCGACACAACTTTGCGCAGTGTTGGTCATGAGTTTGTGAGTCGAATGAACGGAGAAGAGAGATAACAAAATGTACACAACTGCATAATCAATCCCACACGAGAGAACTACTGCGACATTCAACAAACAACTTCTCTCTTCGGTTGTTGCTGATGATGATGATGCCATGATGCTCTTTCCTATTTAGCTGACTAAGGCATAACGAACTTCCTTTTACATGAATTCATCTGCATTATACGTACATCTGTTTGTACATGTGTATTGCATAGACACGGCACTTCGTCATCAAGTCATCATCCTCGGGTGCATATTCCTGCATTTGCATCTGCCATTCATTCGTGGCACCATTACCATTGTTGTTGTAAGAACAACCCAGTAAAATGGTTTTCATCCTCATTATCGTACCTACAAAAATGAGCTATATTTGACTATGAATGATTGTCAGATTGACAGCAGAGAGGATGAAGATTGTTACAAGGATATATGTATATTAATAATATTTGTTGTTTCATAAAACGAAATACTACGCATGTTCATTCGTTCGTACCATGTATTTTTGGATGAGCGGAGCAGTGCCAGAATAGATTTTTTGTGAGGTGGAAGATTATTAAATGAGAACAAAATTCAGTGTGATTGTATTTATCATTTATTTAGTAGCTCTCTACAAACGTATGAAGGGAATGCTAGTTACTTTTTTGTAGTAAATTAATACGCCCTGATAGCATTGACTCATTGTCAGCAGCCGAGCTTTGGATTTGCCATACCTCTATGCCTTGCGGCTCAACTCATAGTACCTGTTCGACTTACCTGAATGTTTACGATCAAAAGATGGCCGTAAAATATACTTACTTTCATACATATATGACCACTCAAATTACTTTTGCACATGCATTGCTTTGCATTAATGAAAACGAGCCATATTTTGTAAGGGTCCAAATTACAGACACACATCCGCTTTATTAAGCATCTTGCTTTTGCCTTATAAAAATCTAGGCTCACTTTACCAGTATAAATTAGTTTATATACACAAGTTCGGCTATGACTATCGTTGGCGTTGGAAGAAGTTTGGCTATACGAATGCACATCATAATAAGCACATGTCGCATTGTGTATCGAAACTTTCCAACAGCTAATTATACACTACAGGATATTTTTTAGGAGTAACTAGTCAAGGAACTCATAATTCGTGGTCGTAAAATATCTTAAGGCTAAGGTTGAGGTCAATACATCATCAGAAAAATATATAGCTTGTACTTTTAGCTACACACTGTATTTTATTTTAGCACTTTATTCAGTCCATTGCACTAGATTGGAATACAAAAGGTTTGTTCGTTCTTGAACTTCAAACTTGCTGCAATTGCTGTCGCTGCATCTCTGTTGTTGGAACAGATGAAGTCTCTGACTCTGATACTTTTGTCCCTGAAATTGTGGACACAGCTATGGCTTCGTCATAACCCGGTGGTGGTACTGGAGATTCGGATGATGATATGACTGTCTCATCCCTGTTAGGAGAAGCCATGTTGATTGCATATTGATATTGCGGGGGTGGAACTGGTGGCGGATAGTTGGAGCGGTTATGTAAACGGGTTAGCGGTGGAAGTAGTCTAATACTTGCTGTCCCAGATGTATCACTTGGCCTTGGAAGGCGAATTTCATACACATCCATATTTAACTGATCTCCGTGTCGGGACACTGTTGCTATTCTAAATGTCCTTTGACCTGAAATGACGTAAAAGCAATGATGATGAATTGACCTAAAGCATTTAGAAAGTCTCTCATTGTTGCTCTCAGCATAATTTGTAAAAATTACCATTTACAATGGTTTCATGAATTCGGCTAATACTTTCCGGTTCCTCAAGCTCTTTTCTGGCTTGTTTCCTTCTGCGATACCATGAGCCAAGAATAATGAGCTATAAATAATATTTCAAAAAACATTTCAACATCAGATTACGTTACAATGCTTACTTTTGTTGGATATCATGAAAACCCGTAATTTACTTACCATCAGGATAATTCCACAAACAAGAAATATAATTAACGCTTCAGTTCCCATTCCAAAGACTAACAATGACCAGTGTTGAAAAGATGAGATCAATGTTTGTTACAAACACTTAATAGGTTCAGAGTTGAAACGAAACTGTCAAAATTAATACTACATTCTCCCTATTTCATCTGACGCACAGCAAAACTCTCTTTTGCTAACGATATATGTCATAAAGCAATAAAACACTGCACTCGTACGTTTCGCTAGATAGGAAAAATGAGATGAAATATTGTTATTCCAACTGAAGGCCATAATCTCTCAAATTTTTCATGGAATGCTATAAAACTACTTCACAACTGCATAATTTAACCAGCACCCGCAGTAAAATACTAATCTGCACGTTTTACCCACAATTTTCCAGCTGGTGCAATAATATAATGCTAATTCCTTTTATGTAACACTTGCCTTTGTTTCGGCAAAAACTGGAAAGATTTGAATTTACAATCAGTTAGAGAAGCTCTCTGTTTTCATCCACTTTGGATGATGATGAGGATGGTTAATTCATGAGTGAAGTTGGCTCCCTCTCATCTCCAACTTCGTACGCCTTATCTTTAAGAATATGTGCTGAGCTAAGCTTGCTAATCCCCTAATGACAGTGGCTGGACAACTGAATGAGCATTGAATACAAGGCTTTATATAAAAATTGCCGTGGATAAGATCAATAGCGTTGAATAATGCTTACGTTGAAGGTCAATGCCATCACCCCAATGCACAGGTATGATGCATACTTGTCCGGAAGAATCAGCACCTGAGACGTAGAAACAATTAAAACATTGATGAAACATTCGATAAGCCCTTGCAAAACTCAAACTTAAAGGGTGATGAGCAGCTCTATATCATCAAGCATGTGAAGATGCATACGTGATCAACGCAGTGTAAATAATTTTTGGGATAAAAATGATGCGATGTGATGATGAATGGATTGCCATAGATCATAAAGCAAAATTATGGAAGCAATTCACAATGGGAGTCGCCACACCACCATTGTATACTATTTCCGTTTTCCTTTCCTTGCCAAAATTAACGCAAATCTGAAGATGAGTTTGCACACACAAAGTATATTACCAACAACAAATAGACATGTGTCGGAAGTATTAATGTGAACTTTATACTCCGTCTGAGTTGTTGTTGTTGCTAGTACTTACAAATGCATGGTAGTGTTTCATATCACGTCAAGCGTGTCCAGTTGATGTCGATACGTTTGCAAAAAACGTTGATAAATAAAATTTACGAGGGGTTAGGGAAGTTCATTTGTCAGTCATCAAGCCATCAAAACAAAAACAGTAGTTTGAGTAACGTTTCAAATATTTATACTATCAAATCGACGCATAAGTTTGTCGTTTGCGGACAGCAAACAGAACTACTGCGCTTTATGTTAATTTATATGCAATACATTTTAATTCTGATCAATTTCCTACGAAATAGGAAGTTGGAACTTGAAGATAATTTATGATGCAAAATATTTTACTCATTTCAGAGTACAGAGAAGATTAAAAGGTGTCTGCGTTGCGTTGATCCAAAGTTGAAGTTCATAGCTTTTTTAAGTTTGGGATTATTAACGTGAGGCAAGTAAGGTACAAATACATCCGAGCGTCACAACTACAAGTGCTTTATCTTGTCGTTGTGCATATTATGAAAAATGCAGTTGCTATAAACAGTATATTATTATACAATATATGACTTGATTTTGCTTGTTGTTCCTCTAACTAAAAATCAAAGCACTAAATTTAACATTTAACGAAGAGCTTGTGACTTGCAATTAGTATGCAAACATTCAAAACTTTGGATGCGTCGATAATACCTGTGTATATTTTGGCAAAGCAGGTGATATGATAATTATCAGACGTATGGGCTTGAGCTAACGTATTACCTGTTTTATCATTTTCATGAGCGTTTTACATCCGACACGACCTTCTACTATTCAACATCCCCATTCCCATTCTTGATGATGGAAAAGCTGCATTAAAATGAGTATTATGGTGTTGACTGGCTAGTGGTTGACTGCCTGCACTTCTGTTGGAAGCTCGTAACTTCCTTATTAGCATTGACTCTTGATACGATGGTGGTGTCTCGTCAAAATAGATTGGCTGTGGTAAATGTATGCTCGAGCTGCTCAGTGCTGGAGAGACAGAGTAAGGAGACGAGGCTCCAACTCCAATCTGATACCCAGCAGCGCCCTCGGCTAGTTGATGTTGGAGAAGTTGCTGATGCATTGAGATAGGTTGGAAAATTAACTGAGCCTGATTCTGACGCTCTGAAGATAATGAAAGACGCTCAGTGGAAGAGTTGAAGACAGCCACTTGAGAACTCATCAGAAGGCTCTGAAGACTGGGACTCGGAAAGTCACTCCAACTTGCCTGGGTAGTTCTTCGGCTTTGGTTATTGAGTAAACTTTGGTGTCTTGTTAGCGGATAAGGTGGATGAATCAGGCTGATTGGCTCAGCAGGGTTATTATTATTTCGCTGCTGGTTTAAAGAACCACGTGGTACATTTTCCCTTCTTTGCGTCACCGCAAGAATCTCATTTTCTCCAGTTGGTCGCACTGGAACTGGAACAGAGATGATAAAATAAGGAAATTGCAAATGACAGTATAATGAAATGACGTGTCATGCTAATGTAAACATAGGCATAAGGAAGTTTCCTATAGATCATTATGTTTGCCATAGATTTCTCGCATGTCGTTTACGGTTCTATCTGGTTTGGTTTAGACTATGTTTCGCTTTATATACAAGTAAAATTGAAAACGAATATTTCATTATGAATGGAATACTCCATTATTCGTGTTCCGTAATGACCAGTAGACAAACCTGTTATCTGATGGACTCGTTTTTTTCGATGAAATGCGCTGTGACATCCATTTCGAATCTGTCGTCTGAAAAACTGATAAAATTATCACGCGTAACGTCTTATAACATTTACTTTTGCTGGCTTTCTATGAGACATTCTGAAGCTAGCCATGATTTATGTACTCACATAGCACACAATTCCAATGAGAAGGCCAGCCAATGCACACGAAAATACCACAATCACAACAACTGAACTCATTCTCTCAAAAATTGAAATCACATACTACACTAATACTGAGACTCGAAGAATTAACAATGAGCCTTTCTTTGAATTTATTAATGAAAAGCCATTAATTCAAGTTGAACACTCGATTGAAGTCCTTTTTTCAGAGTTAAAGGCTATGCAAAACTTTATGGCTTAAAACCATAATTTTTAATCTGTCACTGTTGCGATCATGCCTTCCAACTAAAATTTATGTTGAGCCTCTGCCTTCCGATGGAGTCATCATGAATTTAATGTGATAAGCTAATTTTTTGATAAAGATAGTTATCAACTATCATCATACCGTTTACAAGCCATCCTTCAGCATCCTTGAGCTTACGCACGAACTGGTGAAAGTGCTTACAATTACATAGATATTACAAGTGAGATTGCAAATAAAACATTGGTTTGTACACACACATTTTTTCAGTTAACGTGATTTTATTTTTAATCAGTTGTGAATGAAATCGTACAAAAATATAATCTAGTACACTTGTTAGATACAGATCTGTCCATGTTTTCAAAACTAGGGCAATCTTTTCTTCGAAATTATACACGCACCCACACATATTGGTGTGCTTAAGAGAACAAAGGGAAACTGGATACACAAAACGGAAAGTAGAAAATTCACAATCCCGAACAAAAATCCATGTTTGGGCAATGCAACAGAAATTAGCTGTAAAAGTTATTTTATAGTTTTCTAATGAAAAGCCAATCCGTCGCAGATTAGTTAGGCAACACTGAAATGTGAGGGGTAAACTTTTGGGTTTTTATGTATTCCTCGTACGTTGGAGGAGGAAGATCCTCAATTGAGATACTAATTGAAACCCTAGGTGGAACTCTAGGTAATTTTACGGCTTTACTGAATGTAGGTGGTGGTGTTTGGTAGATGTAATTTCTTGTTAGAGGTATATGATATATATTATTTGCCAACTGACCTGTGAATTTAAAAATTTAAAAAGAAACCTTTAAATAACTAGCATTAAATACATGATAATAGTAGATTCAAAAATTATTTTGCATGTACCTAGATAAGGCTGAGGATGCCTCGTAACGTTGCGAATGACAGTTTTCTTTTCACTATAACGTAACCACCATAGCACTGCTACCTGCAATTTCATAGGTAAAATCATCCATTAATCATCAAGTCATTATACATTTATTATATTCATGGAACGCTAATCAGAATACAATCATGGAAAATTATATCGTAAAATCAGCAAAGTGCATAATATCGACAATTTACTCAAGTGGATGCAAAATTGCAAAAAGGCACCTGGTCATTTTTAGTGACTAACATACTGTGTCTAACATGCTAAAATTTATTTAACAATACAAGGCTGACTGTATAAAGGTAGTTAGCGTAATAAAAATTTATATAAAAATGAATTGATAAGAGTTCAACAGTATCGTTAGAATGCACTTGTCTGAGTTTGCGAAACAATTTTGATTAGATAAACGTAAAAGAATTTAAACTTTTATGCATTCTTACAACAATGAACATAACAGCGAATGCGACAACTACAATGACGGGAGAGAGACCCATATTCTGTCATTACATTAAATATTTATAACAGTTTTTGGTTTTTCAAATATTCAATTATAAAAATTGAGTCTTTCGAAACGGAAGATTTTTTCAGTTTTGAAATCAATACACTTTTGTACGTTTCATGAAAGTAATTTCTTTCTTTTTCAATTTTTCGCCGTTTGCTCAGTATTATATATTAATGCGAGGTCAACACGCTTCAATGGCGAAAAGGAGAATGTTTGACATGTCGTACAAAGCAGCTCACTATAAATGCTTTTCCAGAATAAAAGGTTTTTGATATTGTTGAAATGAGACTTCAAGAGAGGGCTTACTATTGATAAGGTAGATCAACAGTATGAAATGATATCAAATTGAGTGTCAGATTAAATGTTTTACGTATGAAAAATATGTTTGTTTTTACATTGCTTTCCATCTGGAATATTATTGGGTTTGCCCGTTGGTACAATTCTGCCACTTTCGATCAACTTGGACTTGTTGATTGGGATTGCATGATGGAGTGGAAAAGTGTGTGAGTATTGTATTTTGAATTTGAATGTACGTAGTCACACTTTGAAACGAGTTGCCATCCAAACTCATTCGATGAGTGCAAAAGATTTCGCACTAGTGTTTGAGAACGACCACTGGGACTAATTACACATGGTACTTGTAAATTTCTATTTTTGTTATAAACGCTCGAAATCAGAAACATCCATTACTGCGTACATGACATATACCGAACACTCCATTGAACTTGACCATCATAATACCCACTTATAATGCCTGAAGTGATGTTTTACCTTTTGAAGTACAATCTCACGGAATCTCATCAATCCGATCTGATGTTATTCTGGCACTTGTCTGCTTCATCAAATCATCAGTTCATTGCCAATATAAATGCAGGGTACAGGGAAAAGTAATAACATCGGTAAATACAATTCTTTGTAGCCGACTTCTGCGTTGCAGTTCCAAAATAGCTGTAGCTTTTGTCCAACAGGAAAGACAACTTCAAAGCACGTATGACCTTCCGTGTGAAATAACAGAGGCGTCCTTTTTATCTGTTAAATCTAATCTAGATCGAAATGTCATTAATTCCAGCTCTTTCGATCCGAAATCTGAGCATGTGGATAAAAATAGTCAATAGTTTGAAAAATACTGTTTTCATCGAAAGAGATAATATAATGATTGAGATATTATGAGATAAAAATTTTTATGGTCTAAAATCAGACCTCATACTTTTAATTACGCATAAATACTATTCAGTCTTGTAACAAGTCCGGAGGTGGTTAATTTTAACATTTATATCACTAAACCTATGGCAAGGTATGTAAAATTACATGCATGCACAGCACACTAGTAGTTGTCTTTCAAGGTAAATAAGGCAAATTTGACAGTACTCGAAGTAAATCTTGATTGTATACATGTAAATGTAAGGTAACGTAGTAGAATTCTAGAATTAGTACATATCAAGAAATGGTTCCAGTTTCATCAAGACTGTAAACAGCCTCAAAGCATATTTCAAGATTATTCATTGACTCTAGGTACTAGGTACACTTCTCCAAATGTTCTTCAAAATATGTATCGTATGTGTAGATATTGCTTTCAGGTTCAAGGTTCAACTATGGACTCGCTGCTCTAACATTAAAGTTCAGCAAATTAGACCCAAATTTGTACTTTTGCCTTAGAACGTCTAACGGTTTTATATGCGAGTCCGTGAAAAGAACTGGAAGTTATTCGCATCAGAACTCACAATATTCTGCAGTACCTAGGGTAATGTTTGTTTTGTACAAACTAAAGCTATACATTATAAGGCAAGGTTTCATTCAATCAAAATATAAAAACAGATCTCTGTAACATAAAAGGGGCCAACCACAACAACAAAATGCTTGACTAATTTCATTTTCAGTATCTTTGCTTGTCATCACTTGATGAATTATTTTTCACAGATGGAACTCCTGCTTGCTGAGTTTGACCAGCAGCAGCAGTCGCAGCGGATAGCTTGAGGTATTCATCATAAGTCGGGGGAGGAAGCTCCTCAGGATATGGTGGCGGCGGAACGTTGGGTTTGGGAGGCCGATTTGACCTTACAGTCTCGGGGTAATGACTTCTGGGCACATGAATTTCATAGATACCCAGTGCCAATCCAGCAGAATCTTGATAAATTGTCGTTACCCTGGTCGATCTATCTTCTAGCTCTTGAAGAGATCTTGAGGCTTCAGCTGAAAGAATGCCACAAGACAAATGTCTCTCATGTATATATATATACGCATATTAGCACTCAATGTTTGTGTGTACAATGAGCATAAATTGTATTGTGAGATAATATTATATAGGGTTAAGTAAACACGCTTCCGCTCTCAACGTGATCTCATGTGTGCGTATTATTTGATTAGGTTGTATAATATTTTGTGACTCTGCTGACTCTAACTCTGTCAGCAAGAACAGATCATTAATCTTTCGTCACTTACAGATATAAAAGGCCTGTCTTCGTCTTGCCAATTCTTCTAGTGTCATTTGCTCTTCACATCCTTGTCTGATTTGCCGGCAACAGGCGCTCATTAGCTGTGTGTGAAAAGTATCAAAATAAGTCATGAACTGGATGGTTATGACTGCCATAATAAACATAATAAAATGGCCACTCTTTTAATGCATGATTAAAAATTGGTTTGCATAATATGAAATACTTACAATGAAAAATATTACAACTACAACCATTACAATCACTACGTTCGACATGTCCATTTTGGCCGGTGTATCCATATGAATCAACAAGCTCAATTGGTGTGTGCAGGGTGCACCACAACTTTCAGTCTACGTTCAATTAGTTTCACACTAAATGAAAATGATGCGCTTTTTCACATTCCAGAAGTATGTATTTAATAGGAGTACACCTTCCTTGGCAAATCTTAAGACGCAATTACTGTGTGTCCTTTAATATGAACTCTGATCTTATTTACCAATCGCCAGTATTTATCCAGGAAGAGTATCAACAGCAATTGGTACTTCAAGTTTTATTCCAGTTAATCTCAATCATTCACTCACATCCAGTCCAGAAGAGAGTATTAATACTAGGAAGTTATGTAAGTGTTTTGGACTATTACAGCGGTTTCTCGTTTAGACTACTATAATAATTACTCCAAAAATATGACACAACAACAACGACACAACATAGTCTAAAGGATTTCCAGATGCTGGTGGTGGGAAGGAATTTCCTTAAAACGACTCCGTTTTTGCTTCCGGGAAGACAGTTGCTTTTATTTTTCTCTTTTGCGCTAATGTTCAAATACGCTTAAACAAAAGTTATATTTTATAGTTAATCGTACGAACAAAATCGCTGAGAAAAACTGCACTCCCCAACTGGAATTCGACTACTATCAGTAGATCTGAATTGTGAGTGTGATGTGAGGCATGAAAAGACAAAAACAACAAAGAAGTTGCGTAGCTAAGATCTAGCCCATTCATACCCATGTAGTAGTAGTAGTAGTTCCCCAGAAGAAGACATGCTGATTTTTTGCACACCTCTGCTCAAAATGGCCATTAGCGTAATGCAACGAATCCGCATAAGACGCTCGACCAACTCGTTTAGAGACAGGGGCTATTAATTCTAATACTTGATGCTGTTATATTAGAGCCCCCGAGTGCGTATACTTGCATATAATATATATCCAGATAAGATTTGTTTTTTCTCACGATTGAGGTAGAAGTAGTCAGAACTGGCAACCATTGCAGAGAGTGTCTTGTCTTCGTATTCGAGTTGGAACTCAAGACCCGAGTTCCAAAAACAAGCTAACACAACAACCTACATCAACTTCTACCACGTTTCACAAATCGCAACAACACGTTCGCGTCAATTGTTGGGGCTACAACAAAGCATTAATAATAAAACACTACAGATAGATACATATTATTTCAGAGTCATGGCTCGGTATGAATTGACTCACTTATCTTCAGTTATAACAGCGTTCCTCTTTCCATAACATGCGGACTTACATATAGCCATGCTCCTTATAACTTTGGCAGATATCAAATAAAATACGTAGTATGAAGATAATTCACATGATGATTCAGAATCTTCACATTTGTTCGCAAGTTCATAATTATAATACCCATTACATATGCACATATATATAAGCTGCCCACATGTTATAATCCCTGAATCACAACACTGCTATAATGACAACAAAAGACAATTGGAGCTCATAGTAATAATAATGGAACAGTCACATTTATTTTATGAGCACACAAATGTTACTCCCTTCTCAGGGCTAGAAAGGTTCTTCTTTACATGCACTTTTTACACACTAAGAATATAAACTATACACCCAAATGTTCCAATTAACAAAACAGTTCTTTTTTGTCACAAACACTTGCTCAGATTATTGGCTAATGATAGTTCCTTGTACGTTCATCATGACGCTGGGCTGGAACTTTGTTGCTGTTTTATGTCCATACATAGCACGAACATGCTCTTTGTTTTTGCAAATTTACCATCCATCATTACTTCTAATCTTGCTCACATTCGCCTCTCAAATTACAGCAAGACGGACTGCCAAGTGGCTTGTAGTAGTACCATTATGTTCGACTGGATTACTAATTATGTCCTCCCAGAAATAGAACACGTATAGACGCTTACCCGCAGTTGTGATTTCGATTAAGTTTTTGTCGCCAACTGCAGCTTGGAATGTGTCGCTGACGATGACCTTGCTATTGTCGTGTTGTAATTGCAAATGTCAGGATCACGAGACTACGTGTAATCGAGAGAAAAACTGTTGTGGACATGAAGGTTTAGTTCACCTTTTTTCGCTGCGCTTCATTATATGTTGCTTGAGACTTGAGAGTCAGTTGAGGCTGCTACCACTATTTTGATTAAAACAATTTTTATTTCGCTGATATGTAGTATAAAGTTTAAGTTTCATCCAAAATAAGAATTTCGTATACCTGAGGTCAAATTTTTTTTACTCACTCACTTGTGGTATGTGCGGTAAATTGAAAATAAATTGTTAATGTGGGTGTCTTAGCGGTTGGATATTCAAGTAAAATGTTGTTTACCAGTCAAAGCTTATGAAAAAAATTGTTACATGAAACGGATGCTATAAGAAACGAGTGGAGTACGAATGTGAATGTAATAATTTAAGTAAAGATTACGCATAATAATATTCTCCTTCCTTACCATTCCAGACAACTCATCCTATCTCATATTAGGTGTCTTTCGTAATAAAAAATGTTAATGCAATCTGCAATATGCAGTTGTGGATCTTACTGAATGCTGAGTGAGTAAACCATATTCCTAAGATTGTTGCTATCTCTTCTTGCATATTGCTTTACCCCATAATGTTGAATGAATGTATACCAAGCTAGAGTAAAACTATGTTATCACTTTTAAAGTAAAAATGTATATAAGGATATCACGAGGATTCAATCTTAATATGTATATAACGCACAAAAAACTTACCACCAATATTGGAATGCAAGATTTGTACTCATATATAGCAGACACTTTTGTTTGTCATCTGTATATTCGTCGCTGCAATACTGCTCCGTAATTTCTTCCGCGCAACAATTTATAGCTGCTGCATTTGCAACATGTGCTGCAGGTGGTTCTTATGATCTTCATCTTGAAAAGGATGAGTTAATTTATAAAAATATTATCCCAATTTTTTAAACTGTTATTTAGTGAATATTCATGTAACTCCACATTACGTACGTGATCGCGCGTGATTGCCCTTGAATTATACATCGACACAGTTGGTTGTAGGCCAAAGATAATCTGGAATTTTGATGTCTTTTAATAAATTTCTGATCAAATGATCAGACAGGATAAAATATGCACATTTCCCCGAAATTCAACTAAACTCTGAAGGTTGTCTGCAATCCTTTGAAAGCACAGTTTGGAGTTTCATGGGTCTTTGTCTACTTGTACCGCTTGCACTCTATATTACTATCTTTAATTCTTAAGAAAAGCACGAGCGGCTTTCTGTGTGTATGATGAGTTGTCAAAACCATTAGTGAACTGGTACAAAAAGGTACTGCTAAGCAATTCCAACGAATATGAGAGGCAGAGCTATATAGTTGGCGTGTGTATCATTACGGCGTTAGCATATTCTCTGTCAAAAACTGAAAGTCTAATCTTCAAGCCTAATTTTACTCTCAGTCAGTTTCAGTGTTCTCATTTCTCAAGTATAGATATAATCTTAAATTATCAAATTCATTACTGGAATGGTAATAGCCATATATCATGTTCTATGAATTATTATTATACTTTCGTTCTTAGCCGAGTGTTAAGTTCACTATCGTCTGGACTCACGAGTGACGCCAATAACTATCACTAGTTGAACTCTTAACTACTACCTCCTTCTTAGATTACCGCAATCATTGTTGAACCCGGTCGGAGGATTTGACAATTTGGAAATATACCGCCACCGTTCCTTGTTGTTCTGTTGAAGCGTTTAAAGATGTTATGGATTCCGCAGCAGAGAAAAAGTATAAACCTGAATGCATAATGCATAATATATTGAATTAAGATTACATCCAGTTTTTTTGTAAGTCATATAAAGACAGACAAAAATGAATAATACTTTTTGGCTGTGCCATTATCAACTGCATGTCATATCCGTAAATGTTTAATGAGGCTGTAGACTAGTTTCATTGCTTTGGATTCATATATGATGACAGCGCCTATGCCAATAATTCAGACTGGGAAACTTTTTGCAAAATTTATGGTAATTGCTGTCGGACTGAGAGACAATGGACTCTTCTACTAATTTAAGAGAAACCCGACAATTCCAGTTCCGGGATTGCACCACAACGGAATATCTCTCTATTCAGATGACTGTGTTAAATACAATTGTAGCTATGAAGCCAATTGATGTATATATCTTAAAAATCGGGGACATGGCGAATAGTTCTTGTCTTCATTCAATACTATATTTTGTGTTTATTACCAATTCAAAAGCCATTGCTATATTCGTGGCCGTGCCACAGATAATTTTGTTATTGAAAATTATTTGTAACTATTTACAAGAGTAGTTTCTAAAGTTAAATCAGGTATTTTGTGAATGTCAAAGATCCTTAATCCGCCGTAAGAGACCGAACATTATAGATATATCCTAGTACTATATGCAGTCGATTTCTAATGCAATGAAGTTCGTCTAATACCCAGTGTGAAAGCTACTATAATGCCTAATAAAACACTTCATGCCAACGCTTTCACGGCATTCTGATTCTATTGTACAGCACTAGGCTATACGCTCATTGTGCTACCAACCCTTATGCTACAATGGTCTGTAGATTGTGCAGCAAGAGACTCCATATGCGAATACGATCTTCTGTCAGGCCCGACTTCGCATTTAGAATTACTCGATTCCATATGAATTGGTGCGATTCCTCTTCGACGTCCAAATGTCATGACCATCCTGGCGCAGGGAACTGACTAAAGCATA
>LJIJ01000180.1:0-196257 GCA_001718145.1 Orchesella cincta | reverse complement strand
TATTGTTATAACAATTTTGGTGCAAACATGAAATGATGAGTTAAATATGCTGCGTACCATCGTAATAACGGTGTAACCTGAACCAAAATGAATAGGAAGTAAAATTAATTAAATAGTTTTATAGGTTTAACGTAGTCAGCTATGGGATATTAATAAAGGGATGACAATAATATAGGAAACGTTAAAACGATCTAGTTTTATGTGTTTCCATTTTTAAACTTAAACTTACAGTAATAGTTACTACATTTATCATTTTCAACTCTTCTTTGCCAGTCGCAATCATCCCAATTTCCTTACCACTAGGACTGAGCAGATCTTTACATATTCACATCTCTTCAATTCTCCACGAATCCATCTCCATCAAACCAGTTGTTCAAGTTGTAGGTCTTACGTTTACTCATGCGAAAAACTTTTTATATCTCTAATTCAGAACTGCAATCTATATTTTCACTGATGGGCCATTCATATGCAACAGAAACCAAATGCTGCTTGCCGCCGTCTAATAATGTCGTTTTTGGTACGGAAACTCACATGACATTTGAGTTGAGCTCAAACCAGGGGCGTCACAACCACCTGGACATTGTCACAATGTCCAGGCTAGAATTTATGTGTCCAGGCACTTGACTGGACATATTTTCGAAACGAAAATTTTAAACTATTAGATTTATGCAATTACTACAGCAAAATTACTCAAGTTTATAACATTTTAAGGAAGTGTCATATCTCAACAATACTCGCAACTTGAGTTGTAGCACGTAACTTTAGTGAATACTACATAATTTGTGACAAATGTGTGTCTTAACTGAAATTTTCAATAGACTAGCTTTTGTTGGTCAGTTTAAATATATGTGGCGACTTTTAACCTCATTCAGAAGATGTGATTTCAACTCACAATGAATTTTTGTAACTGGCATTGCAGTAACTTAACAATGATATATCGCAATGTATATAGGATGCGTATAATTTTGGTTTAGTTTATGATTTAACCTTGTTAATTGTTAACGCAACCCCAGCTAAGGCATCTGCAAACTCAGCCTCACGTTTGATATTAGCTATCGACTGGTGGTATCACTACTTCAAAAAGTCAAACGGTTCGAGAATTATCGTGCCGAAGACAGACGACAAACGGTGATGCAATACCCAAGTCTTTAATATACCGATTTCGCGATACCAAGAAGTTTGTTAATGCAGCATTTAATAAGAAATATTTTATTGTACAACTTTGCTCATATTTCCTCAATTGATTTTGATCACGAAAATAATGTAATATCGTGGTAAAATAATTTAGTTTAACTCAACATACGTTTCTTCACGCAACGCCTTTTTACTATGTTCCCTCGAACAGATTTGAAATAATTTCATGTTATATTCACAGAGGATCAAACAAACAATGTAGTTAAGCTCTTTTTTCACATTGCACTCAAGGAAATGAGATTAGTTTTACATGGTTTTCTCATTTTAGTTAATACAGTTCGGGAATTAATCGAAGTTTAATTGATATAGTTCTCTGGGCAACTGCAACGTGAAAAACTGGATTGCAATTTACTCCTTGGTGGGCTACTTGGTTTATGATTGACTTCAAACTTCCAGACTTTATAAAAAGCTGTTGTCGACTGACATTTTTGGGAGCCTGAAAACGTTTTTCCGACTTTGTAAATTTGCAACTATTTTCGTAAGTCGTAAAACTACCTTTCGTCGTCGTCAAATAACTTGAAAATTAAAGGTTGAGTACAAGCTTTTAAACTAGATGAAAAAGAAGAGTTCCTTAAAACGAATTCTTTATATTATACGCAACAAAAACCTTAGCACCCCTGTACTCCAGCAGTTCCTGCGTTGCAAGAAGGGTTTCAAACGCAGACAGTTCAAAAAATTAACACTATATTATGCTTTTTTTGAATGTATAGTTTACAAATTTTACGTTGTGGCGCCCCTGGATATATGTAAAAATTGTTTTAACGATATTTTTCTCGACAAGTATCTCATATGATAAGCAAAAGAAATATATCTGCTGTAAAACTAAATTTTCAAGAGTTTGAGGCAAAATACTGTCGGTGTTCTAACGAGATAAACATTTAAACGACTGAAACTCATCTCCAAGAGACGAATGAAAGTTGAATGCATGTTATTTATGGATCAGAGTCCCTTACCTTCTTGTCTTATTAACTTCCAGAAGGCACAATAATAGGAGCCCCATAAAACAAAGTAGCCACCCAATCCAAAAAATAGACTTCCCAAAACGATAGTTGGTCACTTTTTAAATAAAAAACGTAACATTTTATTTAGTTTTCCCATACAATAGTATAATTTTACACTGATCTAAATAGCTTGAAATTGAAACACTTTCTCCTAATTTTCTCCTAACATTTGATCGCAATATGAAATAACTTTACTGAATTATCAATGTCATTTCGGCCTGGGAAACACGAGTCAATCTTCTTCCACAATTACCAAGGTGTTTCGCCCGATATTGGATGAACTAAAATAACGAGTTCAGTTGAATTCTCAGTGTTTGAAAATCATATTGCAAGACACATTCTCGACCAATAATACTAGAATACCATGGATATTTAAGTCCTTAAGACATTAACTTCATAGAATCAGGAGTTATGAGCTATATGTGGCTTTTTTAGAAACTGGATTACTGGTTTTGAAACACGGGAAATTCATTGGAAATTGTTATTGAAGTACATCTCATGAGGGATGAAACACGTTTGTTCGTAGTTGAAAATGATCGACATGATAAACTTCCCATTTAGTTCAATTGGGTGTATTGGATTTTCTAATAGCTTGAATTTTGATTAATTTATTATTCTGTATTTATATACAATGTTCCTTACAAATATTTTACACCAGAAAATTGCACTTGTTTATTTAAATTATGACAAAAATCGTATCAAATCACCAATCAACCACTACCTAATCAAATCCAAAACGTCTTGCGCCATTTAACTTTGTATAACGCATAAGGTGATAAAAGGTTTTGACGCTGCTTGCCCGTACGTTCAGCTGCAGGGTTATACTCGGATAATATAAATTAAAAGTTCCCTGTTTAATTTCAGTTTGACTTTTGCACATCTCTCAAGTTTTACGTAACCTAACGATACGGGTGGAACAAACGGAATAAATCGTTTGAGTAAATGGGCACAATGAATACACTATTGCTGATGTACTGCTTAAAATACAAGGGGTTCTTTAAATGACCGGTTCATTTCCATGCTGTCATATCATGAGAATACTAAAAGACATCGTTAGCATGTTATGTTGACATGAACTTGTGCAATTGATTGAAAAATCAACTGTAAGACCAAATAGATACATAACATATCAGCATACCAGTTCATTTAAATAGACTCTCTGTTTTTGTGCTAATTTCTATTTTTTCCAGAATGCCGCTTTTAAAAAACCGCACCAAAATGTTTTAAGCTAGAAACATAAATTATTACATGCAGTTCATACTTTATATTGAAATTTGAATCTTTTTAAACCATAGGACTACCTACACCTCCTTGTTTGACATTAGTGATGGCTTAATTTTATTATTGCTGAGTTTCTTATTGTATATTGTAAGTCAACAATTTTCCTGAAAATTATGCATGCAAATCTTTCCAGTTCATGTAAAGAAGCATGTCCGCCACTGACAGGTAACTGCAAAATATACAGTAGTAGACTTCACTTCCGATATTCCACCTAGGTTGTCATGTCGTTGGCTTATTCTCATCTCATTATTCATGCAGGGTATGAACCCAGTAACATCAGAACTAAAATGTCCCGAAATACAGTTGATATCTTCCTTTCAGTACCAATGATATGACCAAGACCATTCCTGTTTCCGTTTGCATACTTGTTTAACAGGCAGTTTCTAGCTAAATCAGGCACTGCAACGCTGTGCTTCAAATGTATGTTATGCTGTGGGAACGTTAATCATCCTACATATGCTTGCATCTGACATTGACATTAGTGTGCTTAAATGGGTCACTTCCAAAAATATGTCTTCTGCTTTTCTTTGCTTCCTTTGTTCCATTTACCGTCAATCAGCATTATTGTTCTTTTTAACAAAGAAGGTTCGCGGTTAAATGCCTAAATCAACGAGACAATAAACTTGCAATACTTAACAGTCACATTTAATATGGTAAAGTCAAACAACTAATTTATGTATCAAATTATTGCAGTTTCTCTACCCTCATCTATTTCTTGGTATCTGTTAGTGATTCTGTTCCCTTAAGGTATGTCTGACTAACTTGAACCGATTTCGACCGTTCCTTTGCATCATAAATGTTTGGTTCTAAGATGCGTCATCTAATCCTTCAAAGCGATGCCTGATTCTGAGTAATACAACCAACTGGTACTTGATACTAGCACCTTAGTGGAGTACTTTACTCAGTCATCTGGTAGATGGTTTTTTGGCTACAAACTGCAGCCAAAGGCAAGGTACAAAGACGTCATATAGAAACTATGTAAAATTTCATCAAAACGTTCCTTTCCTCATGCTATCGCGTTTGGTTTTGCGTTGTTGTACTTTTTTGTTCATTTACGAGTATGCAATGCAACCCATGGCTTGCATGCATACTTTAGTTGCTCCAACTCCAATCCAAAATCTAATGCAGTGTTATGTTCTATATAGCTCTCGACTCTGCTCTGTGCCTTGCCTTCCCTTTTTTCATGCTTTGCTCCGCATTGAAAAGCCAGCAGTCGCATCTCAGCAGTCCACTTGGCAACAACAGAAATTGTGAGGAGAAGGAGCAGACAAAGAGTTTTTATAGAAAATTTAATCCAGCATTTTAAGCAGACCTACATTGATTAGCAAATTGGTTTGGTGGATGAGCTCATTCCGCAAACTTATTTTTCCAGTTTAATCCATCATCATCTTGACCCCTAATCATCACCTTGTGCAGAATTAGTAGAATATTGGAAACCAAAGGTTTCCCTAATGCGATTCAACCAAAGCAACGTGTGATGGTGTATAGAACAGAGTGTTGAGCAGCCTGAGAGAAGAGTATATTTTCCCTTTACGACAGCTGAGTGGTGGTAGCACATTTCTGTTTCTGAACAAAGACTCCCAGTTTGAAATATTATATATAGAACATTTTATGTTGAGTGTGTTTGTGGATTGGAACGCTGGTGCAGTTGGAAAGCTATTTGTTGCTAGGAATCCAGTTCGTTTTGATAAGCAGCTAGCTTTGGTGGTTCATCATAATAAAGTTGATGTAACAGTGCAGGTGTTTTAATGCATAAGTGGAAACTATATGTGAGGTGGCCAAACTCTGATTGTGAGATTTTCATGGAACTCGTCAAGAGCTGAGTTGTTTTTATATGAGTCAGTAATATTTCCAAAATTTGTCAAATAATATTTCATCGTGGGATCGTCGCAAGTTGGAAATGGTTTGATGAGTAAGGTGAGTCAGTTTTACATTCGTTTATAACCCATTAAATCGACATTAACAGTCTCGAATCTACGTCGGATCCCGATATCTAATGTGTCTTGTTATGTGGAAGAGGTAATTATAAAGTTGAAAAATATCGAGTCATTTACTTTTATTAGCCTTTGTTTCTTGTTTTTCAGAAGTGTTGCCATTGCTGACACTTCGGGCTTCGGGAGCGTTCAGGGTGATTTTTGTCAGTCAGAACCTAGGACTGGTTGCCGTGTTCATTGTTTTGTGAGTTAAAGGAGAGGAGCAGTAAAAATCACCCAAAGTCATCATGTCTTCGCCAAGTGCAGGAAAGAGGCGTATGGACACAGATGTGATTAAATTGTAAGTTTCACAAAACTTTACCTTTATTTTGCTTTGCTCAAAATCGTCCTTCTTATCTGATTCATGATCAATACAATATTCACACGTATGAATAAACTGCATCGTAGACAAGTTGTGTATTTCGAAAAAGTAATGACCTCACAACATCAACAGCAGCATTAGCCATGCAAAAGCTATAAAAGCTGCATCCCATCGCCAAAACGAAAGCAGCTGTAGTCTCTCCTACTCCAGTAGCACGAGTGTTGTTTTCAACGCTTTGGAAAAACAAAGGAAAGGAGTAATTTCGCAAAGGCATGACTAAGGTTTCCTCATAAATTGCAGAGTATTCTATCTAACCAGCTCCAACCTTCCTTTCAAATTCGTCCCAGTCTTAACTAATCTAATTAAACATTTATGAAACTGGATCTTCTCAAGATGCTTCATATCAGAGGGCATCACGCTACTCATTTTTCGTCTTCAATTATTATCACCATCTTCATCATCATTAAGCTCTTTAACAGGAGTACAACTACGTAAATAAAAGAAGAAAGGAAAAAGAAAAAACATAATCCTATCTGCACATAGTTATCTACAGAAACAGAGCCCTATCAAACCAGCTAGCAGTCTTGTTGGTCTCATGTTATATAGGTACATGAAGCATTGTTCTCTACTTTAAGCCCAACCATGTGTGTGTGACTTCGACTAGGGTATGCATATTGTAAGTTAACCTGAACAAGGAGACCATGCTTTGAGCAAGCAACGTTAAGCTGCTGATGATAAGTGTGCATGCATCCAATCCACGGTGGTACGCAGTACTTGATAACGTTGGATTTGGTATTGTATGGTATGGCATCATAAAATACTCTTTTTTGTTGAGGCATGGACGGTTATGCATGAATGTCTATGGGTTATGGATGTCTGTGGATTCGCATATCCACTGCTGCATATTATGGCAGTGTTGTAGCACAACTCATTTTTCTCTTTCTCACTCTCCTCATGTTCTTTCGTCCAACACAACTGTTATGTTCAGAACGAAACAGCTGATCGACCTTGTTACGTCAAAACACTGGTGGTGGGCATCTCTCTGTGTAGAGCGTGAAAAGAAGCCTCTCCCCCTTGAGAGTGGTTTCGTTTTCGGATATGCCTTTGCGTTAGCTCTATTACACCACACGAAGTTTACTCTGTACAGCGGACAGGTTCTTGGAAATGGGCTTCTTGCTAACGAAAACTGGCATAGAACAAACAAAGTATCTTACTTTCTTGTCTGTCCCGTACGTAGCCAGAGCTCTTGCTTGGTTAAGAGAGTCCAATATATTCCGTATGCTGGGCAATCCATACATTGTATGCTCCTTTACTTTTTTGTGAAGCTGCGGAACACTGTTCTGTAAAGGCAACCCTTCATTTTTTTGTTCTCAATATGACCATATCTTCCCTCAGCTGAAAACACATGTATGAGCATTGCTGAGAACTTGACTGAAGGTTTCGCTACCTACCAACAAAGCCCATGGCTTTTCGTAAAATGTGCTTTTGCTTTTTTGTGTTTTTTTGTTTGCGTTTTTGCAGCTTGTGATGTGATGCGATCATGATACTCATTCCGCTTTAATAGTACGTATGTACTCGCTCACTCCTTCACATTTTTTGCTTGCCTTCATCGTCATCATCCCTATTTCATTTGAAGCTTTCCCGTTTTCTGCAAAATTCGCATCACATGTTCATAAATGTATGCATATAATGTTAACTTATGTTAACTTTAAGTAACTTATATGCATTTGAGCAACATATATATATTTTTCTTTGGAGTTGAAATCGAATCCATTTGCAAAGAGGCATATCTTACATATCTCGAATTTCCTCCTCTATATTCTAATTCTAACGTTTAAATACTACTATTTGGTGCTTCAGGCATCAAGGTTCTAGAGAGGCATGAATATGAATGCATGCAACATCCATTACATTTGTCTGGTCTAACAACATTATGTGGAAGTAGAGAAGTAGACAGCCAAACTTAACACAATATACACAACTTGGATCCCATTGTAGTAGTTTATTGTATGAGCTGATAGGGACATGTATATCGTCGTTTCAGATAGAATAAATAATAAGCCTGTAATGTGATATAAATGTATGAGTACGCACATAGGGAACCATCCACCACAGAATTTTCTTTATTTGAATGTAGTACAATGTACAATGGAATACGGTGATGTGATCATACGCAAAGGAAGCATGAGAATGAAAAGCGACACACCAAACCAACTACTTAGGTAGAGCAGGCCATGCCAGGCTAGACAAATAGAAATATTATGGTAAGAAAATTGTGTTGTAGTTTGCATTGTGCTGAGCAAGTTAGCTTACACTTTACACCGACCAACAAATTGTTGTGGCGTATATAAAAGTTGGATTGAACAAAAGCAGTAGGTAGTGAGGATGATGATGATGATGATGACGATACTACAGAAGGATCCTCTGGGTACCTCCACTTCCACAACAGATGAAAATGGGATGAAACAGCGTAAACAAGACCAAGATCATACATACATACGTGGTAGTTTTTTTTCTTAGTCAAGAATACGGAATAATGAGGATGTAGTTGAAAAAAGTCCACTTTTTTGACAAGGGAAAAGGGAGAGGAGAAGGGACGGCTGGGCTAGTGGGATTAGATTCTTTGTTTTGATGTCAGGCTACGTTAGCTCATGTCAGTTGGTTGGTGTTGTGGCTATGTTGTTGTTTATGATGATCGTATGTTCTGCTCGCATAGCATCCCTGAAAAGGTTCATATGGGACCCCTTAGTCCTTGAAAGCAGATGATACACTCACAGTCATGGCACGACTTCTATGTTGTTGTTGGCAGGTGTAATACAATGAGATTCAATTTGTTGTATTATTTCGTAATACAGAATCGAGGTGTATGTTTCAATTGCCTACTCATTTCAAATGGAGAGAGAACCAACGATGTGCAAAAAGAAGTCGGTTATCAACAGTCTGATACATGAATTCATTAAGCTTAAGTATAAATGGCAATGGCATGACATGGGATAGAAAGAGATGTATGATGATTGAACCCCTACAATGGTCTTGGTCTGGTCGTAGATGAAATGGAGGTCAGTTTCGTCTTTTATAGAGAGACCAGACCAGGAGGCAATAAATGAACTGATAAAAGCTGTGTGTAGCAAAGTGGCAGCAATGCTGATGGTTCCATTGTGCTCCAATCGAAGGACATCGACATGTGTGTGTGAGAGAGAAGAGAGCGTGTGTGGATTTTGATCAGCAAGTAATCCCGATAAAAGTAATTTAATTTCTATTTCAGCCTCTGATTTTATGCAGTTACTCACTTGCTAAAGGAGAAACGAACAGGTTTTGCTATTTGGTCATGCGTCTCTCCACATACATTACATTAGTTATGTGCATATTGCATATTTTTATTTATACCTAAATACGATGCCTTAGGTAAGCAACTGCACGTAGCTTAAATATTGGCAAAACTGCCTAAGAAAAATGTGCAAGACTTTGTTGATGGTATTAGTGCTGGTAGTTATCGACCCACTATATTTTTTATACCTCTCTCTCCCTCTGATTTGGTCACAGTCATGACATGTCGTACAGAGTAAGCTAGTAAAAACCACGCAAGGTAACTTTATTATGCATCGCTTCACCTCTAAATTTCTTCGGTGTTACATTACATCAGAGACGTCACACACATATATGAGTTGGTGTCTCTCCCTTTCCTCCCAATGCAATATTCTGTTTTTGTGACACATTCAGAATTGTTTATGAATTTTGTGTTTTATCATCTCCCCATGCAAACTCCCTCGTGAGTTGGGATTGTTGAGGAGTTTTTCGTAGCCACATAATATACATTTTGCTAATATCTGATCTTGACTTGTAACGTAACCGAAGGACCCATCCCATTTCTGCGAGATAAACAGCAGCACTAGCAGCCTCACAGTTTCAGCTTGGTTTTGGTTTGGCCTTCTAAAGTAGACTAAAACGATATGTAAAGCATCCCTGAATGTTATTACCATTCTTATTTCATTTGACTCTCCTCCTCCAGCCAAAGCTCTTAACTGCTGATTGATATTTTATCATATCATAGGAGGAATATTATATGCTTGTGTCATTTGAATTCAGAAATATTCATAAGATTTTGATACTGATATTTCCCTCAAGCACTTGAATTTACTTACATGGTTGCCATTGCTTCGCTTGGCTTGATCTGCGTGTGTGGTGTGGAGAGTTGTATACGGAAAAGTTTTGCGGATTCATGACCACGCGTAACCTACTTTTTATCTTGGAATGAAATGAATAATATTGCATATGTCTGTACATAGGTATAGCTTAATAACTATATCGTTGTAAACTGAGCTAAGTAGCATACCATTGCCTGGGCATTATTATGTTATGATATGACGGAATGAAACTTGGTTTAGAGAGTCAGGCATCATCAACGTCATTTGCATATTGCGCACTAACAACATGCCAGAATAACTAATGTAATGTTGGAATGTTTTTCTTCAAGTAGGTTTTCATTCCGTTTTTCTCCCTAGGATATTATTGGTTGTCCGCGTTGGTACTTTGTTCAGATGAGGGGACGAAGCATACACAAAGTTTACTGCCATTTACCACCGCAACAGCAACTTTTTTTTGTAGTGTATGTAAAGTTGGAAGAATGGGGGCGAGAGAGATAAACTTTGCTTTCCTTTGTCGATTTTTATGAACCGAAATGTTGAGTCTGATGTGATGACATTACTCAAAGTTTCCCTAAGTATGTTAGGGTTAAAGAGTTAGGTGTCCAACGAGTTTTATTGATTGGATCCCCACGTAAGTATATTCCCTCAAAGAATAAAGTCTCCAACTTCACATTCTTATTGAAATACACACTCATGCTCTCGCTTCCTTATGTACTCATCCCTTTTATCAAAGAGGAAAAGAAAAGTGTGAGAGTTATAGTTGGAATAAAGTTGGATTAAGTATTCCTTGAATGAAGCTGAAGTTTGGTGTTCATCTCGGCATCTCGCGAGTTGTGGAGAGAGGGGACACAGCAAGTCTCTTGTGTTATCATCATCATCATTATGCCCACAAGACATCATTCCGTTGTCCTTCCATATTATCGGTGGGGTGTCGAGTTGTCCCATAGTCAGTGTGTCATCTATATAGAGAAACTAACACACATGTACGTCAGCCAACTCCATGTCATCATGATCTTTCTTTTGTGCAACATCGATGGAAAAAGTATTCAGTGTGCTGGTTTGATACACAGCTGCATTCATGCATGTAGGTAGTAGGCAAGTCGTGTCAGGAAGATGGAAGATAATGTGAATTTTCTGGAAATTATATGGTATAACCTTCTCATTTTGCCAAGTGTGTCCTTTTGCCTAAGTGGCATCATATGGTTCAGCTGCCTACAGAATATTAAATGCTCTAATAGTTTATATCGGATTGGAATCACGGAGCGCTATATTTCGTTTAAAAGGATTTAGGCATTTGGTTGGGAAAGATACATAATATTTGTCACATTCAAAGCAACACTCATGGACTGGTTGGCGTTGCATTACATTTCCCTTTGTGTCATACTTTTTTTGCACACTTCTTACTTTCACGGATTGAAGAAACGGGTATGAAAGAAAATCCGGCAAATCTTGGGATTTGCTCGCTCCCGTGAAGCGCCTATCTACTTACATACATTTCTCCTGCTTGGTATAGCCCACCACCATATTTTATGGTTGACAAATGCACTTGAGTTGAGCTATATGAGTTTATACTACCCGTTCAATGTTCAAACTACGACTCGCTTGTTTCGTGTCTTAGCTGACTATCCGTGAACCCTAAATCGAACCAGGAAAAAAATACCTAGCAACAAGAAAAACGAGATGAAGAGGTGGTGGATGGTTACGCTTTTGTTTGTATCCATTCCTCATTCCACATGTACGAATATATACATAGACTCACTTCACTTCTTGTGTGTTTGTGTGGCGAAAAAGGCAAGTCCTGGAGTTTTAAGAGTCTTTTCTACTCAAAAGTGTCGTCCATATGTATATGTTATACAAAAGTATCGTATTGCTTCCCCCGATGAACTTATATAATGCAGTGTAATAGTCTCCCTGTTTTCTCTCGAAATACAAGAGTTCGAGTTGCTCTTGTTCTTGTTCTCAATTCTCTCCAGTAATGCTACTTGCTATAGTGCTACTCTTTCTCTCCTTCCGTCTCTATCTTGGTTTTCTCAAGCCGAGCAAAATTGGAACCAAATCGTAAAAGTTCAATGGATAAAGTTATGTTAAGTAACCCAACCACAACATACTGTACTGGGTCACACAGCTCCTTATAAATCTCTTTTAGGTTTTGTCATTTGGACTAATATCATCCTGACACAAAAATATACACGGTGGCTCTCCTCTTTCCCCTAAACGCTGGAGTCCTCTCTGTTGTTCTCGGTAGAAAGGTATTATTACTCGGAGAATTTCCGTGGTTGTTATCTTTTTCTGGACTCTTTTCGTTTGGTGTTTCAATTGAGTTTAGAGAATTTATGGCCACACGTACAAAATTATATACATAAAATGGATGAGGCTCCAAAGGTATAAATGATACCTTACAATAA
This sequence comes from Orchesella cincta, assembly GCA_001718145.1. NCBI lineage: Eukaryota > Metazoa > Arthropoda > Collembola > Entomobryomorpha > Orchesellidae > Orchesella > Orchesella cincta. The sequence goes on along the minus strand of LJIJ01000180.1, from coordinate 183,936 downwards.
TGCCAGTATACGTGATTTGATTACAGTGATCCTCGTCATTACACCGCTATAGTGACTATAGCACAAGTAATCCCTTTACGTCTTCTTGGATACACTGGAAGACAGAATTTGATGTTGTAATAACAACCTTTAAAACGATTATATAGCTTTCGCTCAAATCCTTTTTGTGTTATTCAGGATGAAATTTAGCTGCCATACGAACGTTATATTTTACTCATTTGGGTAGCAATATATAGATATAGGTAGTTGTCGTGTATTTTTGGAGTTGACCAGCTCAACAAAGTCCAAGTTCAGATGGAGAGGTAATCACTGTACTACGCTGTAGTTGTGTCACTCTAATATCGCACAAGTAACGCAAAAAAACTGTCAAAGTGTGTAGGAGTGTATTCATCTTGGAATCTGTGGTCTGCATGTTGACTCGACTCATTTTATATTGAATCATTTATGAATGCTGGCTACTGTCCTGTTTTGCATGTGAATGTGGAGGAAGAAATTGCATGGTTTGATTTATGACGGAAGCGTATTTTGCAGTCAGTCAGGTCAATGCTCATAATATAATATAGTATGATAAGAAGGAGTTGTAGGTTGTAGCGTAGCACTGACTCTACGCTGTAACTTTTGGCGAGGACGGACAATAGTCAATGAACTTGTTAATGTGGACGAAATGAAAATTTGAGTTTAAACCACGCTAAAGTTGAAACTGATAGTGTTTCTTGATCAATCCATTTAAATTTTTAATTATGTTGTACATATTGTACGGCTATTTTTGAATGTAACTTACCAGCTTCTACAAAAAGTAACCTGCTAATGAAATACAGGCATGCTGATGCATTAAAACATTTATGCTTCCATTGCAACCAGAATAAATCAATTTATTTCTGAATTTATGGTGTAATACACTCAAAATCGCATAGCCAGCATAAATATGATATAATGCTGGGATTGATGGTTTTACTCAACTGTTGTGTATGAGTGGAAAACTTTTCCTCATCCTACCAGAGCTACTTAGACATAATTTAGTTAGCTATGCAAGCTACTTATTTCGTAAAATTCGGAAATGTTTGCGGAAATTAAAAATCATCTGCTAGCTCGTCACTCGTCTAAAAAACATGAATTCATAATGAAGTAATGGCTTCAAAAATTTTCGCTTGACATTTGATTCAAAATAGATGAAAACTTTTCCTCTCCTTTCTGTCACAACATTCAAATTTACGTAAACTACTCATTTTCCTTTCCTCCTCGCTTGTTGCCAGGAGCTATTGGTTTGGCAACGGAAAAAGTCAAATATATTTTACGTGTGTAGTTTTAGCGCATGAATACCGTTTTAAGCACATCATATTTGTGATAGAGTTACTCTCATCATTACGTTGTTATCAAGAAAACAGACGGATTTTCTTCGATTTGAGCATTAGTGGTGTGTGCTGGGTTGGTGGTGGATTTAGATTGAAATTAAAATCCCATGTACATGTGCTCAATTCGCCACTTATAATTCAAATTGCTGGCTATATCTTCTTCATACTTTAGAGTAGTCTTATGAGTAGAATATATTATGGCAGCAGTAGTAAATATGGATGGATGAGAGTAGCTAAAAAGTCTTGTGTCTTTTCGTATCTCTAACATGGTCCACCAACTGCACAGTCATCATTACTATTACCAGTGCATCACAGAGGTACGAAGGAGTTGGGTTGCAGTTGTAAAAAGCCATTGCAAAACAACAACTACGTTTAAAAAGGAACAAAGAGCAAGACCAACACATGCGTTTTCGTTATAAATCCACTTTCGAAATAAAAACGTGTATATTGTATATTCATTGTATAACCGCAGCTGAAAGCTTGTTTCTAAAAAGCCATGCGACTTTGTTGCATGTTTCCGTGTAGTACATTTGAGAGCTGCATTGCATGAGTAACATCTAATATAGGTTTTCACTTTAAGCCAAGTCAGTTCTGGCTTGGTAGAAGAGCTGCTCTTTTTCGGATGGCATTGGAAGTTTTTTGTACTTGCCTAGCCTTTGCTTTGCCATTCCAACCGTAATACGAGCGAAACGGAGTTTACGTAACAAAGTTGCATGCCGGCAGCTAGTCATATGGTCGTAATCCAAGCCAGAGCAAGAAGGCAACCCTAACATGCCACGGCCATTGCCCTTGCTCTCACTGCTTAGGTTGAAGAGTGGTATCACTGGTTTCTGGCTCAATGCTACTGCCAGTCCCAGTTCAATGAAAAGTATCGTCAAATCTGTTATCCTTCTGTTTTTACGTATTCAAAAATAAATATGAAAACCGTTTTGTCGACCCATGCAAGTATAAAGTGGCTGGCTTCCATTACTATTAGGATAGGATAATGCTTTTATCTCAACAGTTTCAACTAATGTTCCTTCGGCTTTGTTTTTAAAGCAAGAATCCAGTAACGTTACGTGACGATCGTTAATGTTTAAACGGTAATGGCATCCGGAACTGGATTCCATGCAGAACAGAACATAAAACGTGTCGCCAGTATTACATTCCCTCACGTAATTAATCCTCGTGTCGGATTAGGTGCGGGTATCAAACTCCCGACTTAATTAATTCAAGGCCTTTGTTTTTCCTTTCAACTGACAGTCAAAAAGGTTGAGAATGTAGGTAACTTTTTCGAGCGATTGGATGAGAATTGATACATCTTGTGAAACATGAGAAAATGGATTTATGTAATGGTTGAAAATGCATGTCATTGCATCAACAACGATCTCATCTGACGTTCGGATCATGAATCATAAGTTGCTTTAGGGTTACGATCAATCAATCACTTTTGGGTTATAAAATTTGTTGCAAGTTTAGCAAAGTTTTGCCTTTTGTTTGATTACATGTATGTTGCATGGTTGATTTGGTTTGATTTGCATTACATACTTTTTCATCAAAGTCTGGAAACTTCATACGTTTGAACAGACTGATCATGTTTGACTAAATTGATGCCATGCCAGCCAATCTGATAATATTGCCAGTTGCAAATGAAATGAATACTTTGTTACGAAAATTAATCGCTAACATTAGTTTGTTCAAAAAGTAGATTATTGATACGTAGTAGTTACATACAAAATGTAAAATCATGTAACGTACATGATTTTACATTTTAATGATTTTGACCTATATAGCTGTAACTCTGAATGCTCCAGCGTAATCTCACTCAAACAATGTGAGCATGGGTGTTTCAATATTTGCCAACAGTCGAGATTTTTTACAAAGCATATGCAATGTACTATTTTTTTTACTACAGTAGATAAGCATTTTACGCACTTTCATGCACTGTTTCATTGATTCAAGAGCAATCTTGCATACATATGATAATTTACTATTTTTAGCACTCGGAACTGGTTTCCAGTCTCCTGTAAGTATGTCACACACCGTCGAGCCGTTGGCTACTCGAAAATTAGTGCTATTCTTCCTGATTACAGTAAAATAGAGGAGTCGGGGCAGAATAAAGATGTGCATGGTATATTTCCCTGAGGAAGTGGAATCCAATTTTGGATGAAAAGCCAATTCTATCATCATCATCTTTTCTCATATCGGAAAGTTAGTGTCCTATGAAAATCTTGTTATTCAGCGATGATGAGCTAAAAACTGAAATCACATTGGTGTTGCCTATCTAGCTATAATTAGATAGGGAAATTGTGTTGGAGTTGAAATTAGATTGAAAGAGAAAGGAAATGGCAGCTGTTGTTTCTGATAATTCATGCCTTTACAGGACTCCAATACCCGTTCCAGCTCCAGCTTGTACCTATTTTGCAGCTGTATTAGAGTCAAAAAGTGTTCCATAAAGTTTCTGGATTCCATGTGGAATGGGATCTCATAACCTACATAACATGATTATACATGTTAAGTCATTGTTATATCTATGATGGCCCACACAGAGTTGTCTCTCACTCCAAGGTGTGTGTGGTGTAATGAAATGAGCTGGCTGGAATCAGAGCAAAGGAAGGGACTCCACTTTCCGTTTTGTTCTTTATAAATTTCATTTTGGCATGCATGAACTGAACACATGTACACATACTTATTGCACGCAGTTCAGTTTATGGAACACCTATTTTTTCTTCCCTCTACCATCTCTCCTCTTTGTTGGATTCAAGTCCTGGCTGGGTGAAGGAGAGTACTTTAAAGTACGGTGTTGGCTTGTAGTGCTCATTGCTCACGGATCCATACCATTTTATAGAGCTGGGATGGTTTGGCTGCTCGCTGGTCGACAAAAATAATGGTTAGACTCCATTTCGTTCTTCCATGTTTGTTTTCCAGTTAACTGTTACAAGCATATGCCTACTTACAACTTGGAAGCTTACTTTCTTTGTGCAATATTGTAGTTCGCCCGAGACATTGATTTTGGTCTCGTCTCGTGGAGCTAGTCATACCAACCATGAAATTTCCATAGGGTGTACGTACCTACCTACCATTTTTATTCCTCAACAAATATATTCTTTCCTGACTCGAATGGTTGGTGATTCATAGACTTGGTAGTGGGTGCAGTCATCCTCCGCTATTATTTGGGAGTTACTTGGTATTGTCTGCAGCAGGAGAATAAACTATACAGCAAAAGAACAACTGCGTGTAGGAAAATTACATATTTTTTTGGGGCTTTTATGTGATTGTTAGTGTTCTGGTACGTTAATGGTATCAAAATTTCATAATAGAATGTCATGTCAGCTGTTGTGGACGGGGTCCATAAACTTGATCATATGGCCTGTATAGATATGAAATAGCAGGCATTCATTTCATGCTCAAGACAATGTGAACGTGCATGCATGAATATTCGCATAAAAAAGGGAAACTGTACATAACATGAAATATGAATTATTATATGCTGCCAACGTGAGGAAAAATAGGATAGTAGCAGGTAGCAAGGTTAGCATTTTTCTGTTAGTCTGACTAGACCACATTTTAAGAGGTCATTGGAGAACGACGACTTTTCACTTCTCGTTTCTCACTCGGACTCAATAGCATAGCACTAGTCAAGTTAAGCTATTCGATAGCATATGTGTGTGTATTGCATGCAAAATGTATGTACGTCCGCAATATGTCCTTTTCCCTTTTGTTCGTTCTTCCATGAAGATTTCCCAGGCTTGGTGGTTTTTGGATGACTAATACTGGGCTATTCCATTACATTTTGGTTTCCACGGTTGATATTAATATAAGAGATGCTAAGATACACAATAATAATAACCACCAAGCATTTTCATCGGATGTTTATTTGCATAAGTTTAAATAATTATCATGTTTGACCGACATTCATCTCCATCTCTCTTCTCAGAGAAATCGTGCAAAAGCAATGAGGAATATCTCATCTCTTTTGTTGCTCAGTTATTTGTGCTTTGCAATGACAACTAAGCAGGGGTAGAAAAGACGACGATGATTAAAACAAGCTTCTTGGTTTTCTAGTTTTTACCCACTGATGATAACTCACTTTTTATAGGTGCATTATCTGAAGTGTAATGCTACCAAACCAAACCAAGTGCAATGCTTCACTAGTGTGTCATCATGCATGTGGCACGACTGCGATCGAATGATTCAACTCAAGTTATACTTATACTATATTGCTAGCCTAACCCATGTATAATATAATGTCATTCTATCACATGGTGGCTATAAGTATATACTTAAGGCATGCGTAAGAAAATGCGTTTAGTAGAAAGTGCGTCGTGTCGTTTAGAGCTACACAAGACATTGGAGTGGAGAAGTAAGAGTAGCTTCAAAGCTTCGGGACGGATAGAGAGAAGACTGGTACATTACATTAGTCAGCTTGTCCTACTTAATATCATCACATCACAACAAGGAGAGTGGAGTGGCTATTGAATAATTTCTAGCTTCAGCCACATTACTGCTGTTGTTATTATAAGGCAACTATAAATGGTGTAACATATCACATCACATCGCATCATCGAGCGACCAGCTATAGTTTCAGACGTATCAAGTTTTCAAGAAGTATGCTCACATACTCATACGCTCATACACACACTCATGATCGCATATTGATGAGCAGGATAATAATAAAATGATCATATGGATGTGAAATTATATTAAAACTTGAATAATGAAATACATGCATGCATAATGCAACTACCACTATGCATTGGCTTGAAAATGTATGGATTTTTCATCTCCTGAAATCAACATTTGTTAAATGCCTGCGAGGTAGTAAACGTGGCTAATAATGGGCTGCTTTAAGTTTTCGTTTTGTCGTAAAACCTACTGCAATTATGTATTCGTTTTATTGCCGTAGCCTCTTCTGTGAGATGGGACGTGATGTGATGATGTATTTACAAAATGAGGTTTATCAAAGAGATGTATGCTTCACTCTACGTGAAGGAAATTACAATTTTATGCAATAAAGGGCTCGCTCAAACAGTTTCAGGAACGGTTAGCAATTTCTGATCGGATTGGGATGAATGTGAATGTGAAGTTGCTAAATATTTTAATGGCAGAGCTACGTGGCAGCAGCATTTGATCTATTTTTCCAAATTGGTGAACTTAAAATAGACATTATTGACGGATATCCAAGGTTGACTTCGATAATGTTGTGGATAGCGCAAATATCATTTCGTTCATCTTCATATTATAATATCTTCCCGTTTATGTACATTGTGGGACTGCGATAAAGGCTTCGTCGATTCACATAACATAAGTTTAGATTTCGATCTTTACACAAAGTTACTTACGGTTTGTGAGAGTAAAAGTATATAAACAGATGAGTATGATGGTTAATAGGCTTTTCAACCTTCGTTCATCACATCTTCTAGTCACCAACCACGTATCACTTGAGCTGTAAAAACATTCTACTTCACCAAGCACACAAATGTTTGTAAAACACACATAAAAGCTTTTATCAGGGACTTTGGTGGATGTGGATCCTACTTTTCACTCTTTGCATAAAAGTACTCTTTGGGAGTTACGTTGCTTGGCTTTCTAAGGAAACTACGACAACGACAGTTGAGAAGAAATGCTTGTGGAACTTGTAATGTATGCCCAAAAACTTAGTTCACGTGCGTACTAACAAGACCTTCCATTTCATGTCAACGTGATTGGGAAAGTGAAAAGATAAAATAGTTTAGAAGCAACTAGGAGCCATTTTTCAATTCTCCTGAATTACGGTGACAATGAGAATCTCGATAGGAACTAGATTCGGAAGATGAACATACATAATATATTGTTAAATTACTATGCAATAAAAAGTTGGTTATGGAATGAAGATAAATCTTCGAACCAATATATTTTTGTAAAAATTTTTTTTTGTACAGAGAAGGACACGAAGTTGAATAGGGTTTTGATGATCTAATCCTGATCAAGTTTTCAATGACCTTCTCTGCTATCGTAAATCTAGTATTAGTACTTTAGGATGTTTTACTACTGTCAAAGCCATAACGTGGTTTATGATATGATCTATAATCGTCAGTGTCTTTCGCTTCATATTTATAGTTTAAGCTAACCTTAAGCTCCATCATAAACTTTAATTACACTTTTTGCATGGATGCCTAAATGCAAAAAATGCTTGCACGCGTTTTGACGCCCTTGAATGAGATGCTTGGAATTCAAAGTGTTTATCCTGTTACTGCAGTTTCTCGCGTTATGTAGACATACAGTTCTTGTCACGTGTCGCATATCAATGAAGGTCGGTGTCGTTGATTGTTTGATGAACGGACGTGAATAAGAAATCAAAAAAAAAGTTGGCAACTTTCTGTATAATATTTCATATTTTTACATAAATTAGACGCACAATAAAACAGAGATGAGACCAAACTCAAAGTTAAAATATGTTCATACCTACATTCAGAGAATATCACTCATTGTGTTTTGCTTTGCTCTTCCTTGAGTGCAAAGTACAACCGGAGTTATGCATTCCCTGGGGAAGAAAAAAAGCGTAGGATTTATTCTGCTGGAAATATTTAACAAAGCATTATTTGAAGTAGGGATTTTAAAGGTCTGTAGCTGCTTGATGTATCAACATTAGCTCACCTCACGCATCATACCTCCGTAGACATCATGTAATAAAAGTTGTTAAAGTTACAGTTTTTGCAGTTGCTTTTTGTAGCCACTGACCTTGGTCGTGAGTGTTAGTGTATAATAACAACTAAAGCACTATCATCATCAGTAGGCTAAACTATTGTCCTTATATCATATCCCATCACCCTTCTTTCTAGGATATTATACTGGCTTTTGTACTCTCTCATGTTTCTACATTAAAAGCTAAGCTCATACGCACTATACCGTCATCATTATATTATACCAGCAGCAACTTTGACTCTTGTCTCTCAGCTGGTGCTTGGTCTCTGTAACCTTGATACTGATGATGATTTGATGAATACTGTGGACTCCCCTCTCAACTCAGCTCTACATCTGAAACGAGCAGTTCATGATGTAGGTGTGATTTCAAATCACTGCATTGTTGAGCTCAGGCAAACCTCATTTGGTTGGTGATTTGTTTGCTGCCTCCCTACTAGACTGGTAAGCAAGCTCAGGTATAGGCTTGCAATAATTTCAGTAATCTTTAGCCGAACCTCATAAGTTTGAGCAATCATATATCATTATTACCATTGTCATGTGAGTGCTATACAGCTTCAACTTCGTTATTCTCCAACTCAATACCCCTGACTTGATAATGTCACCGTTATTGAGGAGAGAGAGTACAAAGTGCAAAATAATTTTGTGGTAATAATGACACGGCATTGTAGCCAGCTGTAGTTAAAGACTTACAACTCCATATGAAAACGAAACCTTGAAAAATCTTATGGGTATTGAACATTCGTTGAGCCATTACATTGCACGATGTCTGTGTGTGAGCAGTTCACACAAAATCTTGAGCCTTGTTTCCCCTTGTAAAGCAGACAAACTTTTTCAGCTGCTTCAAATTAGTCTTAAAGAAGTAATGAATTAAAATATGATAATTGATAATAAATTTAGTTTGCACTTGAGAGCCTGTAGTATTAATAAAAATTACGAAAGGCTTAATTTCTGCTCAGCCTTATGTAACATATCCGCATGGCGTACTTACATTTGTAGCCTACACAAAGATTCCTATTTTATGATTGTGTTGTGCAGAAAGGCTTTTCGTTGTTCTCTTGCCACATTAATCGTAAGCACATTAGTCGAGTCTAGTCATGTGGAGGACTTGTCGATTAGCACGTTTTTTTTGCAATGACCAGTGTGAAATATGATGGTAGAGAGCGAAAATAATGGAGTCTCAACGTCTATGCTGTATTGAATGTAAGAAAATGAACTAAAGATTAGTGTTTCATTAAAATTGAATAGGAGAAATGTCTACAAATATATATATTTATATTGTATTCATATGTATATACAGTTTTTGTTGCTTCTTTGGGGATTTTTGTATTTTCTGCCACACACTTACCTTAAATTTACGCCAAGTGAATGGAATATGTTATGTAAGTATGGACTCATCAATGGAGAATTCATTCAACCCTTCATCAGCAGATGAGATCCCTTATGACTTATTTTATATGAAAGGAAATCTTAAGCTGTTAAAATGTGTTTGAGAAATGTGATGTATTGGTTCTCCTAATTCATTGCAATGACCATGATCTGATATTGCGGAGACTGTATGTTTGATTATGTGCAAGAGGAGAAGACGACGAACTACAAAAGTGGGTCATAGATGAGCGTTTACTTTTTCCATACGTTCATACTTAATCTATTACGCATTATGTATAATTTTCCGTTCCAGATTTTTGCTTGATAGTTTTTGTCATCATAGAAAAAGTTTTATGATTACGTCGACTAGTCAAGTGGGATTCCTGTGCTCATAGTCATAGTTGCTATGTCCCATCACTTAAACATGATTAGTGATCATCAATCACTGAACGGTCGAAGGAGAAGTGTACTTACTTAAAAGCATGATGGTGGTGGTCAATTTTTACGTCTTCTTCTTCTTCAGGCAACATAAAGTGATTTGTGAAGTGCTAAAGTCTAAAATGGTTTTATGCATGGCTGATTGATCCTGAACCTTTGTTTCGTATATAAATAGCAATAGTTCATTAACATGCATGCATTCACTCGGAAAAAATGCACGTGGCAATCTTTGTCCCTCAAGTAGGAGTATGGAAATGCACACAAAAAACGTAACTTGTAGTCTTGCAACGCATGCAAGTCAAACAAACTTAGGCTATAGTCAGAGCCATAATACGTAGCAAAGATTTATCAGGTAGATTACATGCATAATTTCTTGAACGTTAGGTATAGGTAGTGTAGGAAAGACAATGTTGTAGGCGCACATGAACTATATTTACCTCTGCTCCTTCTGTGTACATACCATTACCATTTCTGTTTGCTGCTAGCAATAATAAGCAGCCAGTTTTAGGTAGCCTTTCTTTGACTACTGAAGCTTATCTTGTGTGCATGATGATCTACAGAAACTGGGGCTAAATTTTCTTACCAATTAGCATAACGGAAGGATGTGACTTAAAATACATCAGCACATAACATAAGTTTAATCTCTCTCTGGAGAAGAAGCAGATCAGCTTAACACTTACGTAATAATATTACGCATGATGCCCAAAACCATATGTAGTCATTAGTCGTAGTAGTTTTATATGAGAGTTTTTTTTAAAAGTAGCCCTTAATGGTATAAATGTACTAAATGGTTTCCTGTCAAACTCTCAACCAATGATGTATGTCATTTTCTGTCTGTCGGGCTCACACATAGTGTTTTATATTTGTTAGTATATTGGTCGACTACATTTTAAGTAGTTGCAATTTACTATGTGATCATAGTTTGTACATTTTACTTGACTTATACCATCAGAAAAGTAGGATATGTAATGCATATAAATACGAATGCACATTGTATGCAACTGATAGCTCATGCTGCAGCTAAACCTCAGCACTTAATAAAAAATAATAACAATAATCATGATCGTCCTCACGAGGACACTGCAAAGACCCACTTCTCAAAATGAAATCCCTTCTTAGCATATAATGCCCCTCCATGAATGAAATGAATCTCTTCAGTTAAGCAGCCTGATGCTGATAGCTTTAAAAAACCGTCGACTGTGTCGATATGGGATGCAGGCAAAATGTGTTTAGCGAATCTTTGAAATATTCTATGAAAGTAAAAATAATGTAACGTGTTTGCAACTTGTCTATATTATGCATGAATTGGGAGTCACTCACGACGACCGCGACACGACGCTGTGCTGTGCTATGCTACACAAAACTCTACAACATCTTGGATTATTGTCGCTGGCTCTCTAAGAGACACGTTTTCTTCGAGATCTTGTGTGCAGTTTATGATATCTATGAAATTTATGTGATGTGCTATTTAATACAATGTCGTAATAGTGCACAACGCTCGCTCTTGTTGCAAAATGCAGGCTCCCTTTTTTCGTCATCACATCAGCATCAAATAATATTGTCATAAAGTTTGCAATGGCAACACTCCCTATTGAATGTATGAATGCATAGTAGATATCTTTGTATCTCCACACTCAAAAGATTTTTTTAACGATTTGTGTGTATAACCAAACTCTGTGCTAAACAACTTTATAATAAGGATCATAAATGTGGCTTTTTTGGATTGTTAAGGCTTGTCAGGTTCATATGTATGTGAATATATGCTAGTTTCGTTTGTAGTAAGCGAAACAATATAATTTATACAATGCGTTTTATTTTGGTGCAAAAAATTGTATGGCAAAATATCATTTTGTTTGGTTTGTGTCTGTGTGCAGTGCAGTGTTACATGCTGATCCTGCCTCGTGCAACAACACAATGTTGACATACTCTCATAACTTTTTGGAGTATTTTTTCCTATATTCTATTATATGAGTGAGAAAAATGGAATTTGTTGATACTATAATATAATATATGCTGGCTCCTTACTTATTTTTGGTGTTGCTGGCTAAAAAGCGAGCATGAATTTTTTCGTTGTCTTGTACTGTACCCAACATTCAATGCAGTTAAATACCGTGCGAAGCGCACAATCTGCAAGAAAGGAGAAACACATTTGACATGACTTCTACTCGTATACGTTTATCTACATATAACTTTTGGTTATATGCATACTGCAAACTATTTTATGATAAGCAGACTTGCTTTTGTTATAGGTATATTCAGTTTATGGAAAACTATGAAGGTGGACTTGCAAACGATGAAGGTCCTAATCATAATAATATAGGTCCTAATTTCTCATAATATTGCAATTGATGATAATACTAGATTTGTCGTTTCTTCGAGTGGCAACAATTTACAAGTATACTATAAGTATTTCTTCTATAAACAATTTCTGATAAATACTATACAAGTAGTTCTAGTAAAGGATATTTTGCTTCGATCAAATGAGATCATAATTCTCCTGGTCACGGAAGTGACTTGTCCTGGACCTAGTTTATGAAACATGTTGATACTTATCATAAGAAGTGAGGGACTGTTAGGGAAAAGTAGTAGATTGACGCATAGAAACGCAGTTTTGAGTTGTCTAGTAAGTAGCCACAATGTTGCTGAATCTTATTCCGGAACGGATGTGTAGGCATCGAGGAAATGGAGAGCCATGGACCGTGATTATGTATATGTTTTGCATGTGAAGGAGCGAACAACCGGATTTATTCCAGCAGTTGGATTTCTCTTGAGCCATGTTTTGTTGAAGGTCACGATTTAACTCCAGTTTTATGCTCTGTGTTACATATTTTATGTAACTTAACTACTGGAGGGAGTCTAAACAACACTCGTCCTTGTCTTCGGTGGATTACATGTTGCCGTTCAGCAAAAACTGAATCGATTCATTTCAATACTCCGTTGGCTGTACATGAATAGGCGTTACTCTGCACAAATTAGTTCAATAGCCGCTTAAATTATCCTGAGTTTATTAACGCAAAAGTCATCGCCTTTTACAAACAATATTGCTGATAAAAAAGTGTTCACGTCCATGATATCGTGTTCAAATGTCATTTTTAGGATTCAGCTATGTCAGCAAGTAAATAAACTGGAGCTACATAAAATGCCAGCAATAGCATAGCAGGAAAGTTGCTTAATGAGAAACTGCTGGCTTATTCATAATAAAGTCACTCAATTAGCTGTTTGATTGGGTTAACATTCAACGCTCATGTGTAGATGAAGATGTGATGTATATTGTTTTCAATATTATATTGAGTTAAACATTAATAAGTAGTTTTTAAAACATTCTGCTTAAGCACACTCCAACATAAGTACTTGTGCAAGCAGAATCGAAAGTCTGACTAGAAACATCAACTCCCATTTGCACCTACGAAGTTATCATAACCTTAGGCCTATTGATCCATTTCAGCCCTCGAAGTCGCTTTCAAACACGTTCATAACTGTCGCCATCCCCATTTAACATCGTGTACAAGAGAAGTACACTAAACTATATAGTATTATCATTACTACTGATGTTGTCCATGTTATATTAAAGCGGATGTGTGTATGAGTTGTGTTGTTGACGCATTTGTCCGTCCTGTACTTTATAGCATCATTGCTAACCTAAATAGAAAACATATAACAAAGGGAAACAAAATGCTTTAGCTGAGGGTTGATTTTCATCTCCCAGTTCTCCATGCATGACATAAATATTTTAAAAATGGAACAGTTTCATTGTCAATGGGTTTGTCGTCTTTTTTCTGTCCATAAGCTCATATTTAGACCCTAAACAAAGTGTTTGATCTTCTATTCTCTCACTGACATTCACTAGCATTAATAATAAGAGTACCTGCATGCACTATGATGATATAACATGAGGTTTTACATTAAAAAATGGTATTTTTCTTCCTGCATGTGGGTGGTTTTGGCTTATGCAACGCGCTCCCTTTTCAAAGGAGACATAGTGGCGACCCAACGTGTGTCAAGCTGGTCCATATTTTTAAAAAAACAAGTTCTAATTAAAGCTGTTGTAACCACGAAATCACCATATTTGACACACTTTTGCTAACCCCGCATACTATTCAAGGTCCAGGGTGAAAGGAGATGGGATGATGTTCTTTAGCTGATATTCCGTTATGTTCCTTGTTTCAACTCTGATTGTTTGCTAACGTGTCATTATCATCATAGCAAGAAATTCGAGTTCACTGATCGATTGATGAAGACGAGTCACTTGTGATAAAAACGGAGTTTCAGATACCTGATGGACAGCATCCAGTTCAAAATGTTTATGACTACGCAAGAAGGGAGAGGATAGATAGAAAGATTGTCATAATTGCAGGTTTCATGCTAGCAGCCGTCCGTCCCATATTGACTACACTTCTCATCGCACTTTTATAAATGTTGATGGATGTACGTACCTAACATATTTTTTTGCATTTCTTCATCCCATATATTTTCATGTTGTGTGTGAGCGAGAGTGTGCGTAGTTCATACGTGCATGATAAGTAGGATGATGATGATTGTGTAGTGGTACTGTTAGAGATCAGTGCCCTGCTGGAAATCCGTTTTTATCTTTGTACTGCTTTGCATTACATTACATTTCGTTGCACTGCCTGCATCGATATTACATCCAACGACGGCTGGCAGGTCGCTAATAAGGCTTTTTAGATAGAAACCTGCCTCACGTTTATTGTTACTTATGACGGTGAGGCGAATTACGTATGGATGTGTGTTTTCCCTCTATAGTTAAAACATGATGGCATTACTATTGCTCCTCTCAAAGTGTGCATCAAGTTACGCTATAATGATCTGCTGCACAACCATCAAATACCACCTTAGTACTAACTTTAGTAGTGAAAAGTGGGTAGAAACTTGATTACATATTATGATTGCAATGAAAATTCTCTCCCTAATGGGCGTTTCGCAATGAACTAGCCAAACAAGCTATGAGCTCCTGTTTCATACACGGGCTTTCTGCAATGCATTGTTGTTACAATCTAAATCCAACTTAAGGACTTGTACATCAGTATTGGTAACTAAGAAGGAAAGGAGAGTAAATAGCATAAAAATGCGTTTGAATTTGTGCTCAATTCTCTCTCCGTCGTGGTTTCCTTTTACACCTCTTTTCTCTCAAGCCTTACTTCTTATAAATTCGAAAAAGTAGCAATATTACCTATTGTGAAACCGTAAAACGAACGATCTGACAAGTTATAATGATGGTGATGATTGGTATATTTGATACTTTCTTACTGGTTGTTTTACTAGACTTTCAGTAGTATATCAATATCATATACATTTCAATACTACTAATACTCCCTTCAATTAAAAAAAATTGAGATTCAAATGTCAAACTAGTATAATATTTCGCTTTCCGCAACCTGTTACACCTTTCTTACCAGACCAAGCCAATGTGTTATACATTATTATTTTGCCTCCCAGTCTGGTAGCAAAACCACACATCACTCTCACACCATACCCACACGATACGTCTATAATATTAAAATCTTTATTGCACATTTATTTCGAAGGAGACGCAAAAAAAATATAGAAATCTGGTATGGGGAGCAAACGTGAGTGAGTACTTCACTAAAGGTTGAGACTGGTCATGAAAATTATACGGTAGTTAGCAAACCTAATGATAATAATATTATTACACATATATCTATATATGTGTATCTAATACGCACTTTGTTTCGTCTTTCTGGCTTTCCTACCTGCTAATTAGAAGCTGCACTCGTAAAATTACTAAAGCTAAAGCTACCTACAGGCCTAGCTACAGGATGTATCTAGTATCTACGTATGATGCATGGAGCGTTACCTATCGCATTATAATTCATCATTTTTATTACACTCAGGTTGCTGATGTTGGGTAGGTGGAAGAGTCTATATGACTTGACAAAACGGGAATATTTTACTTTTTCTTATCTGCACAAAAAAAATCCACACCATAATTATACTTATATGGTTAGGTAATTGTAATAATGTTGATTAATTGATGCAAAAAAATGGTCCACAAACAAACCCAACTTAAAATGTAAACAAAATGACCAAGTCTGTGTGTGAAAGGGAATTAATTACATGCAAGTTGGTATAAAACCAAATCAGATAAGAGCGACGACGACATGAAATGACATGGGGATGTGAGCGTAGCAAAAAAACCATTAGCATTGATGAGATGATACTTTTTATATTGTATTGGAGTTATGCTGAATATGTGTATTGATTATCTTTTTCTGTTGTGTTTTACAGGATTGAATCCAAGCACGAGGTCACTATACTTGGTGGGCTCAATGAGTTCTGTGTTAAATTCTACGGACCCCGTGGAAGTAAGTTTGACTATTAATATGATTGATACTAACGAGTGAAAATGATGCATTAGATGAGTAAGATTATTAATAGTATCCACTCATATTCTTTACAAAGGGCAGCTCTGAAAAAAATGAGATTTATACAATTTATTGTCAGTGAAAACTTTTACTCTTTTTCCAACATGAAATTATCTAAGATTCATTTAAATATACTGTAGCCGTTGCTGTACAGCGATAAAAATTTTCATTATCAGTTACGCATCCTATTTACGATGATAAGTTCTTCACAGGAACCTCACTATTTTTTGTTTACAAGGTGATGGTTGAAAGGGTGATGGGATCGCTATTAGTAAGCTTTTGATGGGATGTCTGTAGCCTGCATCTATGCAAATGTACACACCATAAACACAGTAGTTTGTTTGATGTGTTTGTTTGCAGCCTCAGGAATATATGGAGTTTGTGTAAAACAGAGTTTTTAACAAGTACCAAACGCTAAGCACGTATTTGCAATCGACAACAAGCAGTTGAGGAAACTGAAGTTGAAAAAACGTATATATTTTTCTTCTCGTATTAATTACCAATTGGTTGACCTACATCTCTTAGTTTATGCGGTAGCTTGAGCACAGTTGTAGTTCTTTTGTCTTTCTTTTGAAAAAAATGTATATATATATATTCCCTTGACTCAAGCTAAACAACTTGCACGTATCGTTGAAAAAGTTTTTGTTTGATTTTTTTCTATTCTCTCCCTTTCTTTTAATGCATAAATACATGTTATTATACTTATTAGTTAGGCATGTCTACCAAAGCGGATAACAAAGTGTAGACAACAGTTTTAGAGCTTTTTAAAGTTGGTCTTTTGTTTTACGTAACTTCAGAGAACAAAAGGTGCGTTACTTAATACAAATATACCCCCATGCATTAATAGTGACTGCATCCTTTTAGGAACGAAAATGAAGTGGATGTGATGATGAACTCATTCGAATCTCGTATGTAAAAGGTGCTCATTGTATTTTTGCGGAATATCTTCATCCATTTTTGTCCCGTAAAGCAAATGCAATCCCAAAATAATTTTGTAGTAGGTAGAGTCGCATAAGTTTGCCAGAACCTAGAAGACAATGAGATGATCATGTGATGATTAAATTATGATGGGGGTAATGTACACTGAGTGATTATTCAAATTTTTAATTTCATATTATTTTTGTAGCTCCATACGAAGGAGGAATATGGAAGGTTCGAGTACACCTTCCTGAGCACTATCCGTTCAAATCTCCGTCAATCGGATTTATGAACAAAGTGTATCATCCCAATATTGACGAAGTTTCTGGCACCGTTTGCCTTGACGTGATCAACCAAGCGTGGACCGCTTTGTATGGTGAGTTTTTTTAATCACCTATCTACAACTTATTACCAAGTTTATGTTTATATTTAGCTAGAGTTTAGGTGTACATGTTTTTAAAAACAAATGCATAATCCTTAGCAAACCTAAGCAATAGCAGCATAACAAAGAAAAACACAACTATATCATCCTTCCCAGCAGTTTCGTTTGACGTGTTTTTCTTTCACAGATTTATCAGAAAACTCTCATGCTGTTATGATTACCCACTCATTCGCTCAACAGACAACTTGAGAATTAACCTTGTTCTTTTCTACTTACAATAAGCTGATTTTAAGCTTCTCCTTAAAGGAGAGAGGAATAGCCACAATGTTAGCAAGGAGGAAGCAGGAAGTATTTTTTCGGTTGATTCATAATTCGCTGAAAGGGAGTGGAAACGCTCTATTAATAGCGTAGGTTTAGTTGACATTCATAAAAGATATCAATTGATCAACAACAGCCACAGCTAGATACAAGCTGTATGACGTCGTAACAATGCCTTCTTTTCGATCAATATGATTCTTAGTTGTATCCCGAGTAAGTGAACTTTACACAAAGATGGAACAGATGGGAGCATGTTGTGATGTGATGCTCACTTAAATGTCAATGTTTTTTAGAACACGCATTATTATAGGCAAGCGATCAGCGGTCGGCTGATGACTCTTTATCTCAAGTTGATGGGATGATGATATCCAAATCCAACTTGTCATACAGATTGTTTGCGTGTGTAGGAGCAAAGTAGGAGTGACATTGCATCGCAATGCAATTCAATGCAGAACTTGCAAGGGATGATATGAAAACTGTGAGTGAGCTGATGTTGATTGTTTTTGGTGCATAGTGCTCTGTCAGATTTTAACGAGTAACTTCTACAGTTTCCTTTTCCTTGCATGTTTGCTCTTTGTAAATGCAGGTGTTGTGGGGTAGCCTAATTTGAAAAGTGTACTGGCAACTTGTGATTTGCATCCTTTTCTACGCTGCTAAATAACACATCAGGTTTCTTCTCTTGATACTTTTTGTGGTGTGGTGGAGCACTAACAACATTAGTGGTTGATCATTAGTAGAGATGATTTTTGGTATTTTTCCCTGACTCCACTGCCCACATACAAAATTGATGAGATGTGCCTACTCTTGAGAGACTGTAATTGGTCATACTTTTTCAAGTGGAGGGTAGTAAAAACTAGATGCAGTAAAATTGTGAGATTTCTTTCCTCTTTCATCATAATCATCTGTAATCAATGAATGCAATGGGACAGCCACAACACGGCACTCCACTCCTGCCACTAAATACTTAATAACTCCTTCGCTGTTGACTGTAAAACAAAAGCGGAAACTAGATGAAAGGAGGCTTGAGTTGACGCAAAAGAAAACAAAACTCAAATTATCATCAGCATGAAACTAGTTTGATTCGAGTACTTTCTCTGCATCGTGTTGTTATCCATCCTTTACTCAGCTCAGCTCCACAATCTACAATGTAATGCAATGAGTGCATTGTTTGTTGTACGCTGATGATATGAATGATGATAATACGTAATAATGACAGTGAGAATTGGGCGTTTAACTGTATTATGCATCCCATTTTTGTTCTTTTAGTGTCATTTTTTTATTCCCCTTCTCATGCTCACTACAATTGGAGTGAGTACAGTGAGGAGTAGTAGTAGTACCCTTTCTGAAAACAGGTAACATTTTTATTTTGCATGCAAATGCAAACCAAAAGTAATACAGCGCAATAACAAAGGCAAAATAAAGGATTATTTGTTGTTGGTAGTAGAATGGCAGGATTCAATATTCAGTGGTGTAAAACCAACTCAACAACAGAGCACAACGGTGCTAGTTTACTTTGGGTAGATGATTGTTGTAGCATGTGTAAATGTGAAGGTTTCATTGTTGAACAATTTACTCTTTTTTATCTGTTGTAGCTTAAAATGATCATGATCATCATATCATATTTTTAATGCGCAACGTTATTCTTGATCTCGTTGCGCTGCACTACATTAACATGAATGTTGTTTGTTGAGGGGGATATACATGTTTCATTATGGCTAGAAGCGATATTATCGTCGCCATTATAAGATAAACGGTTGTTGTACGAGGTGGACTAAATTTTATCTTGTTTATAACTCACCACCTGATCTCAGGTGTATTACTTCATTTTAGGCATATATAGTATCCGCTCATTTGGATGGATTAGGTTAATTTTAATCGCAAAAACACGTATATGGTTAAGGTTAGTTAACCAAATCAAGTGACGTGAATATTGAGGCACATGTGCCATTTTTTGTTGTTAAATTTGGGTGCACACAGCATATTATCTTTAATGAGCAGTATAATTGATTTCTTGGTAGGGAACCTAAAGTCAAGGTGTTTGCCACACATTTCGTTACAGAATTGGACACACTTCAGTTTGAGTAGGTCATTTTCAAGTGCACTCCTATCCAGATTTATTAATGGTCTAACATTCTTTTGAGATGGTGGTGTTGATAATGATCAAAACTCTTTGAGTTCCGGAAATGTGACTTTTATATTCTACATTTTTGTTGTGAACATGTTCTGTACATGGAGAAACATATGCATTTCTGGCATCGGTCACTGCTACTATCACACCATAGGACTAGGGAGAAGCAAAACATTTTCTTTTTGAGTTGGTTTGAGAAAGCGCAGTATTTTTAGAACTTTATATTTTCATCCTTGTGTGCATGTGCATACATACATGGTTCCCAAAGGACGAACTAGTAAGAAGATAGATACAAATTAGAAACACAGCGTTTGGTTTGGTTGAGTATATAGGTACGGGACAAGCACTCCACACGTATATATTGATCTTCCGCTTCTCTCTCCCTGCCTCTCTTCACCGATCTACATTTTCTTTTCTTTCACTTCTTTGAATTTCCTAAATTCCTTCATAGCTCATGTTTTCTCTTACACAGTTGAATAGACATATCTATAAAATGTCGAGAGAAACCAGATCACCGTAAATGCAGCATCCATTCATCCAACTCACCACGGCTGTTTGCTAATATAGGCTGGAAAAGAGAACTATGTGAAAATTATTTTTAGGAAAAAACCGCAAATGGGCTCGGTTTGTCGATAAGAGCCAATGTCTATGGTAGCATTCATGTACATTATGATCTATAATATTGAAGCTTGTAGGAAGAAATAATATGCTAATAGCCGGAGATATATATCCGGTTTAAATAAGCGGTGGAAATGGAAGAGTTGTTTCAATTTTCTATCACCCACAAATCACTACAGGTTAAAAACCCAATATTGATAATATTTTTGTTTGTTATTTGCCAGATTTGTCGAATATTTTTGAGTCATTTTTGCCGCAACTGTTGACCTATCCAAATCCAATCGATCCTCTCAACGGAGACGCTGCAGCAATGTACCTCCACAAACCTGAAGAGTATAAGAAGAAAGTCACAGGTGCGGATGGGATTAAATTTAATCTATGCAATGTTATACTATCGTTTTTCATGTCATGTCATTTTCCCTAAACCTCATGTTGATGATATTTGATTGTTTAGAGTACGTTCGCAAGTACGCAACAGAGGATGCGCTTCGAGAGCAGGAGAAGGAGACGTCAGAGAAGATGAACCAGTCATCGTCCGCCAATAACAATAACCTCTCCTCAGATTCCGAGAGCTCCATGTCGGACTTCAGTGAAGACGAAGCACGTGATATGGAACTATAGTATTTATTTTGAGATTTGACAGGGGGCTACAAATTTTATTGATGGTTGGTAGGCTAGCGCCAGTCGCTTGCATGATGTGAAATCGGTTGAATGGGAAGCTGGTGAATGAATGCGTTTATCTAATACAATAAGCTAAGCTTACATAACAAACTCCTATAATTGCCGTCAATATACACATAGTTGTAGGACAAACTTCCAAATACAATGTGATGCACTTGTTTAGTTAATTATCGACTTCTTAAAACAAATTTTATTCACTAGACATAAGCAAGACGTGAGTTCAGGAGCAGATGCTATGCTGGTTCTGGTTGGATTAGTGCCAATTGATCCAATTTTTTAATTGAGCCCTTGATTATTTTTTGACAAACACTCCCATGCATACTTTTTACAAATTGTGCATTGTGCAGAAATTATAAGCTTTCTTTTAAACCTACTCCTTGACAAAAGACCATCTATGCAGTTATGCTAACGTTTGTACAATAAATTTACACAATAGACGTAAATCTCGCTTTGTTAGCTCAGTGTTGTGAGATGGTAGCCGCTCAATTATCATATTTGATTGGTGTACTACTAACTAATCTTGTCGTTAGTTTGCCTTGATGCAGTTTTATTTTGGCTGCTGAGATAAAAACGCATTGGAATGGCATTTGTTGAAAGAATTCTACTAAGAAAATAATGACAAGCCATATATTTTTGCGAGGCTTTTACTGTAATGGGTAGAGCTGCAGCTTTTTCAAAAATATTATGCTCAATTCTACTAAATAAATTACACCAAATCATCACTTGTTCCTTTCACAAGCTATAAACACTACTCCACTCATTATCATCGCAACAATTTTCACCAGCTTCACTTTGACCCATTTTGCCACGTCAAGTGAAGGGACTAGTCTTCAACTCTCATATTGTCATTAATGATTTAGTCTAATGTAAGTATATGGCATTGTTTTTCTCTAGAGTAATTAAGGAGTGTCTATACTTAATCATAGGAGTAGAGAAATAGGAATAGGAAAGTCGCCTTCAACACCTTCGAAAAAAAAATCTCAAAACACCAGAAGAACTGATGAGACGCAGACAGACATCTTTACAACCTAAAAAACATTTCAAATTTTACAGAGTTTATATATAATAAACTTATATTGTATCTATATTAATTCTTTCTTTTTTCCAGTTTTTTTGTTCGCAAACTACAAAAGTCAAAACATATTGAGTGTGGATTTTGTTGATGGATTATTGCTGAAGCACGTTTTCAAGTCGAATGTTATAAAAAACTTTGCCAAATCATATTGATCTTTAAATAATAATATTGATTAAATGAAATTGTATCCAAGAGAGAGTCTTTAATCTTAGTTCCGCTGCGGATATCTGCCGACGAAAAAATGAGTTAGGTACTTACACTTAAGTAGACTTAGTTTTAGTATGAAAAATAATATGTACTACGTTAATATGAAATGAAATGCTACGTACGGCTAAATGTGAGTTGCAGGAGGAGATGGAACAAGATATAAGCAAACTTATAATTTATTAACTTTGCATTTACCTGTTGAACTACGTAACAAAACATACATGCAATCATGTATATCTAATAATGTGATCTTCATCATAGTAGAGTTACGGAATTTTTAATTTTTCATACACCATGAAAATATATAGCTTCCTGATGGCTGTGTTACTAAAATTATACAAAAAAATGCTATCGATATCGATACAGAGTTACTTACTTATTCTTGAATTAAACTTGTCCAGTTTATTTTGTCAAGTTTCAAAATATATAGCTTCTATTTCCCCTTTTTTTTGTTAAAGTTTTAAACCGAACGGAGGTAATTTCTTATTTAGTGTTTAGAGCCGTCATTTTGCAAAAAAAAAGTAAGTTGATTCTCCACAGCCTAATTTATATCAATACAACTAATAATTATGTGCATTTTGAGATTATGTTGAAATATGGAATGTGCTGCTAACTTTACTGCTAATATCTCGTATGCAAACTTGTGCAATGGTAGTGGGAACAAGGAATCAGGCGTGGAACACTGATATTGTTATGATTCGTTTCTAAATGCGAGTATTTCCTTGAAATTCCAATTTTTAAAAATATAGCATGTTTATCTAGTTCTTCTTTGTTTTTTTGCTGACGTTGTTTATTAGTCAACTGATTTGTTTTACAGCAGATCTTGTAGAAATTGGAGGATAAATTGAAATTAAGTTGAATATAAATTACATGTCAGTGTTCCAGGTACTCAAAACGGCGTTGTTGTTTTGGTTTGGCGATGAATTGCTATGGTCTCTAGCCACATTTCGGGGAAATTTTCTAAAACTATCTATCTGTGTAAACCTTTTGAAACGATACTATGACAAGTTGACATTGCCTCAATTTAAAGGCATGGTGATGGTCTCAATACAATATTTTGGTCCTCTCAGGTAACAAAAATATTAGGTTAAATTCACATCTTAAACTAACGTACACTTAACCCTAATGTCAAAGAAGTAGCACACTTATTACTCAAGTGAGAAACACATTAATCTCAAGAGAATGGTCAGTAGTTTCTAAACAGGAGCAGCTGCCGTGGGGTAATGTCGTTCAACTTGTGACAGCATCGTTTCAAAAAAATCAATTGCCTACTTACTTATTTCTCACCCACCTTCTGGGGGTACAGTGAAATGAGATGGGGTATAAAAACTATAAATGACGGAGCCAAGAAAGTCACGTTATCTTGTAAACTTTGTACATTGGAAACTTTGCTCTGACTCGCAAAAGTGTGTGTTTGCTTGTTGTTGGTGTGTGCAAAAGTGAGATATAAAATGAAGGTATTGTATGGGTGAGTAAAGATAGGTTGGTGGTGTTTTACGAAAGCATCTATTTTGCAGGTCGCGGGATGGCTTCTGAAAGGTTGTAAATATACAGTCGTAGTTGAAAAAGCTTTTGATCAAGATAACAAATTGTAGGGTTAAGGAAACACAGGTTGGCTAGTGGAGTTGGAATGACAAAAGAAACTCAGAAAATTGAATGGTATCTGTAAATATGATTAGCGAGAAACAAGAAAACGTAGTCCATTGCAGTGGAATGATGAGCAATTATACAGCTTCAATATTAGTTGATGATGAGCCGAGCAAGCAAATTATTCGTCTCTGCATGGAAAAATGGTGATATGATTATGATAAACCTAATAATAGTTTCAATCAATTTGTTTGCTAACGTTAAAATTATGTCTATAATTACAAAAATATGTCCAATCCACTCGCATGGAATTATAGTTGGCTTGGTTTTGTTTAAAGCAATGTGGTGGTGGTGACGATGAATCAAATTGAAATGGATTTGTATGCTTGATGTTAAGTTTTAAAAAACATTAGTGGTTAATTTCTTAAGTTAGCAGATAAGAGATTCGGATTGAGTCTTCGAAACTTTTCAAATGCTTGTTTCCTACTGTCAACCATGATGATTATGTTTATGGCCTTGGTTCATGTTTGTGTGAGTGCATGCCCAATTTATGTAAGGTCCTCTGGATGTTGGGTGATGATAATACTGTGTTTTAAATACGATGTTAGCTTCTCCGTTATTTTCTAAATACGTAAACGAAAACAATCAAATTTTGAAGGCACACTAAACTGTATGTTCCTCCTTTGTAGTGTGCAACGCAACCCGTGTGGATCAAGGGATAATGTGTAATATGATGATTGTAACTTTTTACAAATACTTATTGCAATAATTTTTAGTCTACATACTTTTCCAAACCTTTCCTGATCATGTTTCTTTTTTGTAATTTGGAGTGTCTTTTTGAAACTTTTCGGTTTGTTTATACAACTAAAACGCGATATTGTACATACAACAGTAGAATTAAGTAGAAAGTTAAGTCCGCTAATAGTTAGATACTCGGTGTACATTATGAAAATGAAATATCTCTGTTATCTAAGATTATACCTCTAGATAATGTATGAAAAAAACGAAGCAAAATGAGAAAAAAATAAGAAATCGTTTGAAAATAAAATGTTACTTGGAGAATGACGCACTTGCATTTATTTATCCCTTTCGCATTTCATCCTTGGTATGAAAGGGAATTATAGTTTAAATTACATTTTAATTATAGATTTTTAAAAGTATCATAAAAGATTGACACAAGATTTTACTAGAGAAACAAAAAGGATGTCAACGTCACGAATTGTTTATTGCAATGGTATCACGTCCGTGTTTGTAATCTTCCAGTTTGAAAGCTTTTACTTTATAACTATTGACTAGTGTATCAGATTCTAAAATTTTGGCACTGCCTAGGCACACATCACCCTTGTAAAACACTGCTTGTTGACCTGGAGTCAGAGCTCGAGTAGGAATAGATAACAAAACAGTGGCTAAATCGCTACTTCTTTCGTTTTCATGTAGCCAACATGGTATTGTCCACTCAGTGTGCTGGAATTTGAACATGCAACTTAATGGCTTATCTCGGGAAAACTCAGGCACGTGTGATATCCAATGTGGGGTTGTAACAAGAATCTTGCTACTGTAGAGCGTTGGGTGATCCTGTCCTAAAGCTGCTAGAATTGTCTGAGTGTTTGCATCTCTGTGGCAAACATAATAAGCGCGTTTTGAGCCCCCAATCCGACACCTTTGCCCAAGGGTCCATTGGTGAACTCCATTATGCTCCCAAGAATCCGGCCTGTGTCAACATCCACAAAGTAGCCAGGTCTGTCTTCAATATACTTTGAAATGAAGTGTGAAAAGGTTCTGTCTCCAATAAAGCATATGCCAACGCTGTCCCTCTTTTTGGATACCTTATCCATCCCTAGGTCCTTTGCTAACTGCCGCACACTTAATTTACAAAGGCCTCCTAGAGGAAACATGGTTTTTCGAAGGGGCTCCTGACAAATGTCGCTCAAAAACAGGGTCTGGTCCTTGCGCAAATCAATGGCTCTTCGTAAATGTGCCATTTTACCAGGAGAGTAGTGTTTCAGGAAATTTCCAAGGGAGTTTTGAGCATAGTGACCTGTCGCAATTGCATCACCTCCCAATTCCTTCATGGAGTAGCGGTAGAACGAGCCAAATTTTATGAATCGATTGCATAAAATATCTGGGTTGGGAGTGAACCCTTTTTCATAGTCTTCAATCAGTTGGGTGAACACCTCGTTCCAGTACTCTTTTACGAAAGAAACTTCAACAAAGGGAATACGTAGGTGGTCACAAATGGCTTTGGCATCTTGGTAATCGTTCTCCTGGTTTATTAGACAAGTTCCATCCTCATCTTGATCATCCCAGTTTCTCATGAATGCGCCCACAACTTCAAATCCTTTCTGCTTCAGGATGGATGCTGCAACGGCGCTGTCTACACCACCGGAAATTCCACACACAACCCTCTTGATTCCGTTGAGGAGTGCCATTTTCCTTCATTCTTTAATAAGGATACCTACAATCAGAAATAGGAATTGTACAATATCACAAATAGTTTGTATATGAAACCATATTTAAAAACTTTTTAATAGACATTTATAATAGTAACCAACTCGTGGAATTCTCATGCAAAGAAAAGTGTCTCAATCCTTTGCCTCGGCTAGATTTGCAATTTGTATGAAGAATTGGTAAATAACAACATTTTGGATATTCCGAAAAGAAATAGCAAACGTGATAATCCAACTCGCGGGGCGAATGTGAAAAATAAGGGACTCAATGAGACAAGGATAGCAAATAGCGTATGAGATGCGAGTGTTGAGAAACCATGTGTCTATCCTCTAGTTCATTGCATTAAATATGACCTTGGTTTTGTTAAGATCTTGTTTGTAGTCAAATTCGGTAGCATCCTTTGTCATTGTCACTCATATTTGTTATTTCCCATTCCGCAGGACTTAATCGTAAGTGTTTAATAGGTATAAAAATGTACTAATACTTTTAATTCAGAACCTAACCCTTTTTTACTCCCCTTAATTAAAGGAAGATTGACAGTAATTCGGCATAATGGTGAAAAGTGTCCTCTTCATTTGCTTGGGTAATTTAAATTTACATTATAAAAATTAAATTAAATTACCTCTTCAGCAGATACAGCAGATTTCTTTGTAAAGTCTCTTGTTAGCACACAACTTAACTGTTACCTTCAAAATAAACTCTAATGGTTTGTTCTTACAGGTAACATTTGTCGTTCACCCATGGCCCATGCGGTTTTCGAAGATTTGATTAAGCAAAAAGGAGTCCAAGATGAGTGGGAGGTGGATTCTGCTGCCATTGGCTCATGGCATGTGGGAAATCAGCCTGATCGACGTGCACTCAGAGTTTTAAAAGAAAAAGGGATAACCTTCTCTCACCCTGTGCGACAGGTATAAACTTCTATTATCTGATGTGTTGAAGCATTGGCAAATGACAAAATGAAACTTCAAGTCAATAGATACATGCATTGCATTAAATTGCAGGTACAGTCCAAAGATTTTAAACATTACGACTACATCTTTGGTATGGATAATGAGAACATTCGATCACTGAACTCGATGGCTCCTAAGGGTTCCAGTGCCAAGATTGAGTTGTTGGGAAGTTATGACCCAGAAAAACTACTAATTATTCGGGATCCATATTACGTAAGAAAAATTAAGATGTGCTCATACAGGAATTAAATTTGGGATAAGAGGTTTAACCAAACCGTTTTTTTTTCAGGATGATGATGATAAAGGATTCTATGACTGCTACAATCAGTGTCTGAGATCTTGTCGTGGTTTTCTAGAAGCTAATTAGTTGTTAAATGTTCGTACAAATGTACTCATGTTGAAAAATTCAGCTTGGTAGCACATTCACTATTCATTCCGTGTAATTTTGTTACGATTGTGTAATACTATCATTATTTCTCAGACTGTCTATTAGCCAGACAGAACGCCTTCATCATTTGTAATATTTGGTGTGTTAAAAATCTCGTACTTTAAATCCCTGAAATAAAAAAACCAAATGGCTTGTAATGTTTCCTTTTGTTCAGTCAAGTGATATTAATTATTATGAAATTATTAGGCGCTGAAAAATATATCAGAAATTGTTCATATTTTGATTGTATTGGATTGATGCGATTTACTCCAGTGTTGACAGATATCAATAAAAAGAGTTACGAACCCAGGTGGTTTGTATTTTGCATGTGTAACGAAATAGCCTAAATCCTTCATGAATAAACGTGGACAAAAAATTAGAAACAACGCATTTTATATTTAACTGCATAATTCAGAGTGGAACCGCAAGAGCCTTTGATTTTTCTACAAAATGGAATGGCTATACCACTTTAATATTTTTTGATAAATTTGGAAACGCAATTGTGTTGATTATGATTGATCTTGTTGAGAGAAGCAAGAACTGTAGTTTTGTTTTGTAACGTCAACGAGGGTTATGTTGAATAAGCATGGACAATGAAACTAAGAAGTATGATATATAGTGGTGGACGAATTTCGGTTTGTGTTTGTGGAACGTGTAGGTGCTAGAAAATAAACCATGCGATTTATGTTTTTCTCGACAAGCCCCAACTCACCATTCAAAAATTATAAATGTTTAGGCGTTATTGCATTTTTAATAGCAACGAAATTTCGCTGTGTGTATATAGTGACTCAACTGTAAGCTGCATATCTTTAGAATGTATTAAAATATCTGTTCTGTTTTAATTTTTGACTTTGGCTTTCAATCGCGGCATGTTAACGTCTTCATATCCTAACTGACTATCTATGTTTTAAAAAATTGATACATATTAATATTTCAGACTGCGTGAGAATACATCGAGATTTCGCCCAGAATGAAAAAAGAAAAGAAATTATGCTGTAATCATCAGTTTGTGATTTGGAATCGATATTACGTTAGCTTATAGAAGAACTTACCTGCAACTTCATTCACCTTGCTCTCAGAAGCATTTGTATGAGTATATGTTTTAGCCATGAACTTTGAAATTTAATGCTGAAAATTATATTTTGGAATGTGCAATGAAAAGGAATACACATAATTGGACTATCTCATCATAACGGCGTAGGAAATTCACCAACGTTGATTAAAAATTTAAAAAAATCTTGTTGAAAGAGTATACATGTGTTTCGCAAATCTCACACGAATTCCAACTACTCCCATCAGCAAAAGGGGATGTAGTTGTAATTTGGAATCCATACTGCTTACTTTAAATTTAATCGTACCTGTATCCAGAACGTGAATACGTTCTACAAATTTATAATGTACTGTCATGAGGGTAACAGGGAACGTTTTTAGTAAATGATTTTCTATGTAGCATTGTCGGGTTTATTTCATTTATATTTGATAAAATATCTATAAATAATCCAGCGTACTTTACTGTTTAACTACACGCAGCACTTAACTATTAATTGTTAATTTATTTTACTCTGCAGCATAACCTAAAACAACTTGTGTTATACCAACCATTAATGGAATCGACGAAGCTTCTCTTACTATTAATACATTACAATAGGTTTCATTGCCTACCGCTCATTAAAAAAGTACTCAAGAATCCATAAAAAGTTTAAGCCGTAAAATGCTCTTATGTAATTTTAAAATCAGTAACCCAAGCAATGCTGACGTTGCATTTAAAAATTAAACAAGATTTTGGTCTGATGCTCACCATAATAATATAGCGTATAATAATATTATGCATATGTCGCATTCTCAACATGGAATACTTCAATATTAATTGGTAACTTGTCAACAGTGTGTAAAGTTGGCAATTGCCTATTAAAGCTGAATTCTGTCTTATCAGCATAACAACAGGAAAACGAAAAAAGTTTCATACATTCCAAGGCTGCGAACATACACCAAAACTATATCCCATCAACGTAGCTCGACTACACAGCCACTGATAACATGCATATTGTGACGAGCTACAACAGCATGTCATTATAAAACCTTGATAAAAAAAGTGCAGAACTCATCACGATGTGATAGAACATTAAGCATAAAATATGGACATTCCATCAGTCATGCACTCAACATAGCTCTGTGTGCTACTACGGAAAAACTCCAGCTAATTCCCATACACTCGTCATAATTTGCTCTACTTTTAGTTCCAAATGGTTGAGTCTTTCTCAAAGCAATTGCTAAGAATTTCTCTACAATGAAAACGGAATCACTAAACGTGCTAATTGTTGGTGGGGGAGGATACATTGGATTTCACACAGGGTTATCATTGTGGGAACGTGGTCATAAAGTCATTCTTTTCGATATCATAGAACCAGACACCCGTTGGATCAGTCGCTCCAGTATATTTACGCAAACCACAAAATCAGCACCGGGCACTTCTAGAACCATAGTTTACTACGGGAATGGGGAGGGGAACCGGAACCAGCTTAAGTTCATTGAGGGCAGCTTACTCAATGCTGAGGCTTTAAATTCAGTGTTCTTTGATGTAGATTGTGTCATACATTGTGGTAAGGGAAACTAAATGGTTTTATTTTGAAGTACTTTCTCTTTTTCAAACATGTTCAAACATTTCAATGTTGAACCATGATACTCATCTATTCTTCTTCTTATAACCTTAATTTGCAGCGTCATACGGCATGTCTGGAAAGGAGCAGATGCCAGCAGAATGGACAAAAACGGAATTGGTGAATGTCAAGGGAACTTCAAATGTGGTGAAAGCGTGTCTCTCCGCTGGCGTCCGTGGTTTGGTATACACGAGCACATACAACGTTGTGTTTGGTGGACAGGAAATAATTGATGGTGACGAGACCCTCCCCTACTTCCCTTTGCATCAACATGTGGATCACTACTCGAGAACGAAAGCGATAGCCGAACAATTTGTCCTGCTGACCGATGGTTTATGCCAAAATGTGAACAAGAACATGCCCAGAGCGCCCCTTCGCACGTGTGCTCTTCGACTCGCCGGAGTGATGGGTCTTGGAGAGACAAGACACTTGCCCAGAATCGTAAAATCCCTTGACCTCATGAAGTTCCGCTACGGCTACGGAGACAGTTTGGTGCAGTTTGTGACCCTGAAGAATGTTGTGCAAGCACACGTTAAGGCTGCGGAAAGGTTACTCTCCATCCCGACTTTCTGGGAGGGGAAGCCTATTTCATTAGTGATGGTGAGCCCATTAACAATTTCGAGTTTTTTCGACCTCTCATGGAAGCTCTGGACTACAGCTATCCCAGCCTTGTTCTTCCCATGTGGCTCATCTGGATGGTGGTGTACCTCATACAGTTTACTCACTCTTTGTGTTCCAAAATCCATCCTGGTCTCACCTTCACCCCGATGTTGACCCCGGCAGAAGTCTATAAAACGGGGGTTACCCACTACTTCTCCTGTGATAAAGCGAGGATGCACTTTGGCTATTGTCCGGAGCAGCCGAATGACATTTCAGATGCGATTCAGTATTTCAAACAAGAAAAAGAAAAGAGTGGAAACAAAAAGGGAGTTAGTTTTCTTACTAATTTCATTTCAGTTTGTATAGTCTTCATAATCGTCATCTTTCTCGTGTTTTTATGAGACCTACTTTTCAATTGTGACAGCTATAAATGTATTCGTATTAAATGAATGAATAAACAATTATTTTGGTTAAACAAATGGTTAATGTATAACAGAATTTATTGATGCATTGATGATTTATTGATACAATGGTCAAGGTAACCCATTTTAAATTACAAACAATATGGGTTACTTTGTGATGCATCAATTGAAAACTATTTTGTCATGAAAGTTGCAAAACCAGCTCAGCTATTATAACTGTCGGAATAGAATATCCAATATTCCGAATCGGTTTCTTGTGATTTTTTGACGAAAGAAAATTGTATAATTACATATATTATGTATCAGAATTCTGCATAATATTCGGTATAGATATAACACAATTCGAAGGAACAGTAAAGGGAAAGTAAGTAGAAGAATGCTTTGTTCTTTGGGTGTACTTGCAAGCTGAATGATACGCATACAATTACGTTGTTGGGATTGAAAGTAAGATAGGCAAAGTGCATTTGCGAACGAAAACGTTTGAAATGACAATCAGTTATCGAAAAAGTCAAATGTCATTATGCGTGAAGTGAAGTTTGTTGATATTTACTCGAAAGATTGTCGGCTGCAGTAATTTTCAGCAGAGTAATCAAGTATTGGTGTATTTTTTAAATCTCAAAACTCAGACCACACTTTTTGAACCTATTTTCTTTTGTCGTTTGATCAGGGCTGGAAGTAATTGTAGAATAAACCGTGATTATTAGTATTTCAGCAACTTTATTACTTTATATATATAAAGTCTGGTGGGACAAAGCTTCGTTTATGATTAAAATTTTCAGTGTCGGTTTATACTATTTTTGAACGAAGGGTGGTAATTGATACAAAAGAAGAAACTATTTGGTTAGTAAAAATGAGTGAAATTGAAGGTAAGGTGTATCATAGCGAAAAATAAAACTTTTCACAAATTCCAGTATTTATCTGATATGAACTCCTTTTTAAATTACTCATGTATTGTTAGAGGGAATAATATTTACTCAGGCTGAACTAGATGAAGCGGTTTTTGAGGTTCTCTCTTCAAGTAATCCAGCCGATGGTTTGAGTTACGAGGATCTGGTTCAAGATATCAGCGTACCTGACCCAGATGTCCAGGAGTTTGATCAGATTATCAAGGATGACGTTCATTCGGAAGGCACTGGTTTGTCCCTTCCATCAGGAAGCCAAGTGTATTTGAAATTTGAGGGAAGTGTTGGATTTGAACTTGCAGACGTGAAGGGGCCATTTCAATTTGATGTTCCAATGATGGAACAGGAACTTTGGCCGTCTTATGATACAACTCATAGTAAGTTTTCAAGTACTTTTTAGCTCCAGGTATAGAAACGTTAAGAGGGTTAAAAACTTTAAAGACTTGTGATTTTTTTAGACTTAAAGACGGGGAAACAAGAATCGAATACAATTGCAGCTATGGGTCAGCCAAAGATGGAAAATTCCAAGAATTTCCTTTCCTTAACACACGGGCCGTGGCCGAAGGTATGTCTCTTTATTTACAGAGTTTTAAGTATCCTGTATAAGCACTGGGCAATTCCAAACTAAAATTGTTTTGTTAACCTTTTCTCTCTCAGAATGTCCTATATAAAGCTATAAAGTCTGGATCACCAGGAATTCCTCAGCACACAAGAGTCACCAGAATAAAGGAAGGTGTTAAGCTAACTTGGGAGGACCCATGCCACTCAAATGGTCCTATATTAGAATATTCATTGTACCTCGCTATTCCTCCAATACCGATTGTAAGAATTTTGAATCGGAAACCATTATTTATTTGTTTCCTACTGTTATGAAATGGTAAAAATGCTAATTTGTTCTTTTCTTTGCAGGAAACCGGACCAATGAGCTTAAAAAGAGTATATCGTGGTACTGCCAAGGAGTGCATTGTTTCCAACCAGACGCTAGCCGGTGCGTTCGTTGACACATCTTTTGGTGCTGGAAGACCAGCCTTCATTTTCCGTCTTGCTGCTAAAAATGTACATTCATACGGACCGGCAGTACAAGTGCGTTGGATTCAACGTAAGAGGAATGGATTTGACTATTAAAACGGTGTTTAATTTTTTAAACACTTTAGGACATATTGAAGTCATATTTTGGAGATGTATAGCAAGTGTACAATAAGTTTAGAGTTGTCTATTCTATAACTACGATCAAACCTTTTAGACAATTTATCCTAAGTGTGTTTGAAATAGTGTTTTCGGCTTCCTCTTTTTGATAAAATGTTATCAATACATAAATATAGAATTAAAAACTGTTTGTTGTATACATATAGACTATCTGTATGTACGTAAGTTGTGATATTTTAAATGTATAAAGAATACCCTTGTAAGAGATATGTTTGATATATTCTTATAAAGGTAGAAAATTGATCACAAACCCTAATCTTTTCTATACATGTAACATTTTATTCAAATCTTTTAATTGATTACATTGACGGTTTGAAAACTGCGCATATGTAAGCTAGTCATATCATGATCCCAATTAACTTAAGCAAGTGACTTTCTTGCAGCCGCAATCAATATTTTGACGGGCTTGCTGTAACTCTGCATAGAAACCTGTTGCACTCCAGAACAAAGGTTCCGGACACCGGATTGGAAATTGAGTTAAGCATAACAGCACATAACACAACATAATTCATATGCAAAACCCAAGCAGTCAATATTGGATGGCTGACTGCTCGTCTTTCTTTGGCACTGATATATCGTCTTTCAGAGTATAATATGTGTGACTCATTAAATATTTATGATACATATATTATAAGAATGCTTCAGCTGCAAATGGTGAGCATTTGTGATGTTGAGTTGAATTCAGTGTATATAAGAATGCATTGGGAATCGATGAATGAATACAATAAAAGTTGATCTCGTCCTATTCATATCGGCATGCTTGCTTGAAAACCTTGAAACGAAATAAAATGTATGTACGCACTTGAGACCAGATTATCATGATGTGCCCTTCATCTGCATCCAAGCTCACAAAAATAACATTGCATCATGATTGCCTTGTGTATGCATGCCGGCTAAGTGACAGGACAGAATAAGTCAGTTGGCAACTGTATACATGGCAGTCAAAGGTTGATTCCGTGTTATTGAAAAGCACTTACAGGAACAGTTTTGTTTGTGTGTAGGTGCAGTGTTCATTTTCTATTGAAAACGTTGTGAACTGTGTGGTTTTAATTGGATTGCATATAGTTTTTAAAATGCTGGGTCCAAGCCGAACCACAGGGATTTCTGAACATGTTCACCCAAAAAGTAGGCCATTGACAAGGGTAAGAATTAGATGCAGTTATCTGCAATTCATTTTGTAACTCCGTATGCCGTAGATACATACCTTAAAACACATTTTAACCTTAGGTTGAGCTACATGTTCACTTGGATGGTGCCCTACGTGCTGAAACGATTTGGGAACTTGCAGTGTAAGCCAATATTGTTTTCCTTGAAGCAAAATACAAAATATAACGTATGATAAGTATATAACTTCATGCTTTGCTAATTAGAGCAAAGAAGCTTGAGTTACCTGGGAAAGGAACTTTCCAGGACCTGCAAGCCTATTTAGTATGCAAGAAACCAGAAGACTTGGGATCGTTTCTTTCAAGATTCGGCATTATCCTTGGGAGTGTGAAGTATGGAATTGTTTACAGAACACATTAATGAAACATCTTCATTCGTCATAATATTGCTTTGGCAAAATGTACAAATACTAAATTTTTAGGGGGGATTTGAAAGCATTAGAACGCGTAGCATATGAGTTCGTGGAAGACTCAGCAAGTGCTGGAATAGCCTATTCGGAGGCACGCTTTTGTCCACATTTGTGTATTCCAGATGATGTAGTACAACGGCAAATTAAAGAGGCATAACTCAGCAGTACTTTTCTCTAAATAGTAAAGAATATTGGTGACTGTGACTTACATATAATATCATCACAGGGAAATAGTGAAGAAACAAAAACATGGACTTGGAACGTGACAGAAGCCCTTCTTAAAGGTCTCATAAGAGGAGAAAAGGACTTTGGTACAAAGATCAATCTGGTTGCAACTGTTATACGAGGATTTTCCACACTTTGGTATGAGGAAACAATTGAACTTGCAGCTGATACGAGCTTTCACCAAGGAAGAATTATTGCAATTGATATTGCAGCCATTGCATCAACTGCGGACGGTAAGTATTTGACAAGATGAACACTTATAAAATATTGAAATGAAGAGTTACAATGGCATTTCAAAACCAATGTAGAAAAGCACATGTTAGAAAAGGAAGCAATCGACATATTCGACAGAGCTGCAAAACTTGGAATTAGAAGAACCGTACACGCTGGAGAATCCGGCCCAGCAGCCCAAGTGGAGTTTGCGCTTGATACGCTTCATGCTGAACGTATTGGTCACGGTTACAGAATTCACTCTGACAAAAAAGTGTATGAGCGAGTGAGAAAGAATCAAGTGCATTTGGAATGCTGTCCTTGGTCATCACTATTGACGGGTTCCATTTCCCCTTTTGAGATTCCACATCCGATTGTCAAGTAGGAACTATAATATTATATGTATTGTAATGTATAACCACTGTAAAAATATCTATAAACTCTTATTCAACACTCAGGTTCTTTGAGGACGGTTTCAACGTGTCTGTTAACACTGATGATCCAACTGTCACCGGAACAAATATGGATGATGAATACCGCCTTCTAAGGAAATGGGGACTTTGTGACGCTCACTTTGTTCGAGGGGTATTATGCAACCAATTCTAAATGCTATGCTTTGTCACTCCGAAATTCCATTAAATTAAATTAAAACAACCTTTAATTTTGTTTCCAGAATTTCAATGCTGCTCGCTCCTCCTTTTTGCCTGAAAACGAGAAAAAGGACTTGATACAGCGGATGGGCAAAGCTTATGGATTTGTTGTGTAACGTTTTCCCCTGCTGAAATGGTTTCAAATGACTTTAATCCCGATTTAAGGTATTAACTAAACAGACTAATTTATTACCTTTTCAACTGTATATTACACAAGGGTATTTTAATGCGCCAATTAAATCATGCATCCAATGAAAACTCTATTTCTTGTGATTTGTTTAACCTTGAATAAAGCTTTTAGCAGCAACATTTTTATCATGCTCCACTATTGGATTGTAACGATATTCTCAGTTTACCCCCATCCAAATGCTTGTTTCTTATACTTCTGCATATTTAAGTTGAAGTTGTGGTAGAGGAGGAGGCATACGATTGAAACTGAACGAGAACAACCAAATAGGTCACAATTACACCCGTTATCTGGAAAAAGGGAAAATGCAATATGATTTAAATCATTTTATAACTCTGTACCAAATTTGGAAATTTTACCGTTGTCAGAGACGACCTGGACACAGAAAAGTAGCCAAGCGCGGAGAGCTCAAAGGGATGACTTCGAATATAAGAAACCATTTCTGTAAGGAAACTGCCCAGTCCCCGACATCGCTCACAGTTTATCGGTGACTGAGTCGCTGCAGAGTTGCGCATACTCATTGAATTCGTATGATCTTGTTTTGAAGATTCCTTCCTGTACAATTCTTTGGGAAGGCTCAACAACTTTAGTTTGAGTTTCAAAATACGATCAATCAAAATTTGAGTCTGCAGAAGGAGAAGAAGCATATTAAAAGTGAATTAAGTCAATGCCCAGTCCGTGTGACTATGTGGTTACCATATCTTTCAGCTCTTGTGCGGAGTTGCAGACAATAATCAACTTCATCACGATCAAAATCCCCTTAACAATTCCGCACGAGCCCAGTCCAGTAAGGAGTCCAAAAGTCATCGCGGCATCCAGAGTTATATAAGTATTCAAGCAAAATGTGGTGGTCAACTCGCAAAAGAGGACTAGCGTCACAAATCCCGTAATCTTTGCAGATTTTTCCCAAACCGCCATCAAGTCAAAGTACATGTTGACAATGAAGTTCATTTTGGAATAAATTGCTTCCACAGTGGTTTTACTTTCCGAAGATTTTCCATTCAAATTTCCATGTTGAGGTGCTCGAAAGATGATGCTCAGGTCGGAGTTATCCTCGTATCCATTTCCTACTACCAAGTGATCATTAAGAGGAGCAACTCCATTAGGGAGGATTAGGTTTCCATCTGATTTCAAACTTTTCTCCGTGTTCAGCAGGATAGCTTGCGCCTTGGCAAACATAAAATCCTTTTCTTGTTTCGCCTTGCCGTGCCCATCAAGGTTCAAATTTAATTCTTTATCATCCACTTCCTCTGATTTACCAGCAACTGTCCATAGGGCGTTGACAAACGTCTTAAGGACGACGAGAAGAATGAAAGTCATGATTTCTAGGACGAGCTCCCTGGAAAACAAAACTTTTGCTTGTTCCATCCCAGCTTGAAAGATAACGCAAGGGATTTCAATCGAATTAAACCCGACTTGTGAGATTGACCAGTGGAACTGAAGAATGAGGTCCATTTCTTGAAGCAACTGGGATATCGCTATGAGGAACAAGTAGATCTTTTCACAGTTGGACCACTTTTGCACGCCTTCATACCAAATTCGGGACATCACCCTATTTTTCACCACTGGTTGACCTTCATGCAGTTTAAAGAGGCAACCCAGTATTTCAATTATGGTTGGAAAACTCGTCCACAGGAATAGACGGAGTACGATGTTGACCACGAAAATCAAGATGCGGTATGATGTATTAACGATGTCTTCAAGAACTTCGGGTTTATGAGGTGGCCTTCCTTCTTCACCTGGTGGCCCATTCTCCGGCTTTCCTTCAGTTTGACCTT
Source organism: Orchesella cincta (assembly GCA_001718145.1). NCBI lineage: Eukaryota > Metazoa > Arthropoda > Collembola > Entomobryomorpha > Orchesellidae > Orchesella > Orchesella cincta. The sequence continues at coordinate 145,568 of LJIJ01000180.1, read as the reverse complement.
CGTTAGCACTGCTAATATCTTGATCTTTTATGCAGTACGCTACTGGGCGAAAAGGGACGTGTTTGAAATGTTTCAAGAGTGTCCCATTGTTTTTCCCACTTCGCATTAGCTTTTCAGTGCCAACAAATTCTAGAACACAGCTAACAATTGCCATGGTCAAACCGATAAGGCTTAAAACGGAGAGAATGCTGAAAAACCATGATTTTGGAGATTTCATATTTCCTGGTAGCAGGAAACAAGTGTTTGCCAAATACTTTATTACTTTCTCCTTCTTCATAATCTTCAAGTGTGTATCTTTATGGTTTATGAAAAGCTCCAAACTGGAATTATAGACTATTTGGAAACTGCCCTTATATACTATACTTTTAGACGCCCCCTTTCGTAGCTTCCATTTATAGCTTTGCATATGATTGACACAAATATATCTGCATAGGAATAATTGATTTTTTATATTGGCCAAAATAATTTTATTGGCTTGAAGGACATCGCGATGCAATAAGCTTTTATGATACATTATACACGTGCTGCTAAAAGCCCTTTAAATTCTCCATTCATGCTCAAAGAATCGAATGAAAATATCGTAAGTGTCTAGTAAAAAGCATTTGTGAAAATTTTAAGCTCTTAACTTTAATCTTTAATCACAATATTATTTAGGGAAAGTCATGGCTTATTAGATGGCATTTTAATTGCTTCCTCAAATGGAATGCTAAAATGTTTAACAGTTAACTCCACATCATTTGTATTAATCATTGGAAAATACTTATATAGACTAGGTTTGAGTTCCTCATATGATGAAAAGGATTGTACTTGTCGAGTCTCCTTCGTAATAAGTATGAGCTCCTTTCCCCTTACGCAAACCATTTCAAAGTCATCCTCTGTAAAATTCAGATATCGAAAGCAGTATATACCCTGATGAAGAAAGACGGAGCGTGGATTGCTATAAATTGCGTGAACCGGTCCATTAAATTCTGAGTATTTTCTGGGTGCAAGATCAATTGTATAATCTTGGGGGCTCATAAATGATGATGGCTTCTGCAGAAGAAAAAAAACATGAAAAACTAGTACATAAAAACTTAAATGTTAATAACTAAAGTACTTTCTTTCATAAAAACCAAGCACTTACGTTTCCCATGATAGCATCTCCATTTTCATTCACCCTTTGTAAAGTGTTTTCATCCACTCTTTCGTAGCGAAAGTTCAGTCCTCCAGCACGTCCATAATAGGGTAGCTTTTCTATACAAATTGGCTCATGCAATGGAATTCCACTTCCAACATCTACAATATATGTTCTGTCTTCTCGTTTCTCCATTGGATTAGTGACCGGTTCTTTCGAAACGTGGCCTGGTATTCTCACTTTGATTAGTTGATGACTCATTGGTACTCCAGTACGACGGAAACATCCTGAAAGACGATCAACATCGAATCCTAATGTTTCCAAGTGGAGAATCATAAAATTATTGAGATGACCACACAGCCCTCCTTCCCCTTTAACGCCTGACCTGAGAACCTCCTTAAACTGTGGAGTGGCACGATCACATGGTAGAAAAGCCCCGAAAGAAGTTAAATTCTAAAAGAACGACACAAAAAAGATTGGAGTGTTGGTTGATTCTGAACCTCCTGCCATAGGCATCTGCCCATGAGAATTATATTTCAAATTTATGTATCCGGTTTATTATGTTTGAACTCTTACACTACCTGGAAGGGCATTCTTGTTACAGAAGCTTTGACGAGTTGCTTCAGTAGGTTCAAGCGGTCCTTAATAAATAACTCTTTGGGGTTTGCAATATTAAAATAATGTTTAATAAACATTTTGGTTAATGACTTCTATGAAGTGCGGGGGAGTTTGCAATTATTTGTTCAATAGTTTCTACTCTAAAAGTCCAAATGGACTCAGGTAATCATAAAACTGTGTTGTTTTCCCGTTGACGACATGGCATGACTGGAACGTATTCATAACGTGATTATCCTTACTTAAGCCTTTGTCGAGACAGCTGCAAATTTCATGTGTGTTTGATTCATGTAAAAACTTTCCATCGGATTGGACTTCTGCATGTAATATATACATATGCTGTTGGAGCAGACCAACTCCAGCATGCGCTTGCAACTTGAAAAGAGTATATCCACAGCTCACACAACTAAAACATCGCTTATGTAAAAAGACCTTCAATCATAGAGACTGAATGCTTTATCTTGGTCTGAAATGAACGCTATAAAGGTATGATATCAAAATCACGACTTAGGGAAAACTCTTCCCTCTTAAGAGAACCCTATTTTATAATGAAATACTCGTGGAACGCTAAGTCAAGCTTTCCATTCATTTCCTTTACTCTTTACTTTACTGACTTGGACAGAAGAGCAAATATCTCCGTGATTTGGCTGAGCAAAAGGCAATGTGGAATCGACGTGATCGTAGAACCACTCAAGACCAGAGTGTTTGTGTACAACAAAGTACATTTAGTGAATCCACCCACCTCATCAACATCCAACATTCTTCTCACATCGTTCATGAGCATGAGATGCATCCAATACACAAGAATACAAGCTATTATGCTCATCTTCTTGCAACTCAGCAAACATTCATGATGCGATGTGCGTACAATGAAATGTACCGTGAGTTTAGGACATTACTGCATGCATAACAAGCTGCTGCATGACATGTACATTGATGTGATCACGGTATTCGCTTCACCAAAATGCACTAAAACTTTGTAATAAAACATGTAGGGACTATAGAATATCTTCTGTGTATTCTCTAGGAAAACGCTGTATCAAAAGACAATATTTACATTCTCCTTTTCGCTGCACATCCCTTTTTCTTACGAAATTTAATTTACGCCCCTTTCAAGATTCCCAAACCAACTACGTTCACTCTGGTGACACAATTCATTTGGAATTTATAGTGGAGAGATCTCCGTTTTAAAATCTATTTTAAAGGTTTTTAATTGACTTTTATAGCAGTTGCTCTTTTTAATGATAATTTTGTTTTCGTAAAGAAAGCATGATGAGTAACAGAAAGTATGAGAAGAGTGAGGGCTGGTGCTCCAAAAGTTTGTTGAGGAATTACCTCTACATTTTTAACTTTTTCTTTCTTTGTGGAGCTATCACGGTTTTGTTAATTGCGGTTTGGAGTGTGTTGGCTGAGCACGGGTTTATTTCATTGTTGTCCGATGTTAGTTACCCGTGGACAAGCTATTTACTTTTGGCAGCGGGTGCTCTCGGTCTGATCGCTGCTGTGTTTGGCTGCTGCGGAATTGCAAAAAGTGATCGATGCTATTTGTTTGTGTATATTTTGTTACTCCTCCTTATCTTCTTGTTGGAAGTGATGGCTGGCAGCTTGGCGTACATTTATCGGGAGCAGGCTTATCAAGAGTTGCAAACCAGACTGAATGTAACGTTCATTGAAAATTATGGGAAGGAGCCAGTAGATGATGCTCCAAAGACGAGGGCAATTGATGAGATGCAACGGGAGTTTCAATGTTGCGGTGCAAATTCGTTTGAGTACGTGCAAATTAACATTTTGACAGTATTTTTGTTTTATGTTGTGTTACAGTTGTTTCAAAATTGCATTATTACTTGTTTCGTAGGGATTGGACTCACAGCAGATGGCTATTGGATGGGCTAGCAAAGGAAAATAAGGTACCGGACTCCTGTTGCAAAACTGAAGGGCCTGGCTGTGGTGTTCGGGATCATCCATCCAACATTTACTACACAGGGTGTATTCACAAGCTATCCGACACTGTGAGAAATCATTTGGGCTACTTAACTATTTCTGGACTTGGCCTTTGTATTTTACAGGTATATTTTTGCAAATCCTGACATTATTTAGTCGAAATTATGAATTTTACATGATATGATGCGTTTTTATTCGCTTTAGATTATCGGAGTAATTTTCTCAACTTGCCTTTACATCAAACTCAAAGAAGTGGATATTACCGATCTCTAGAAAGACTTAAAGGTACTTGTTTGAAATTAAACTGTGACTGAAATTCACCATTGATTCGAATTTAAATGTTCCCGTGTGCTTAATTTTTGAATTTCAGAAACTAAAGTGGCAGCTTAAAAAAGTGACCTTTGATGTCGCAATCGCAGAATGAACGTCCAATGCAGCCTTTACATGCAGCCTACACAAAAGCAGCTAATGTAATTATATAGCTTAATAACCTAAAATGAAGGTATTAGGATAGTTAGCTTCGTATAGCCTGGTGTGTTCACACGATTAGCTTTAATTTTAAAAATGTTTAGGAATCACTTTTAACTAGGATAGCATTTCATTTATCTTCATTCATTGTACGTTTTAAATCAAACATATTTGCGTTTTAAGTGTACTAATCAATTGTCGAAAGTATTTGTAAAGTTCTTAAATAGTTACTGGACACGCAATACTTTTTATCAGTTACTTGGTAATTTCCTTATTAATTTGTTCCTTTTACTTTGTACAATCCTTAAAATATGAATCGTTAGTTTATATCCAATCACTTGCCGTGTATTTAATATTTATTATAAGTATTTAATTCTCTTTTTACCTAATTTTAATTTCGTGTTTTAAAGAAGACGACTGTCAGGCACTTAAAATTTCAATTAAGTTTTAAAGCTAATCCTAAGTATAAGATTGCTGGAATTCACTTTATTTTCGGTGTAACTTATTTTAATTCTTCTAGTCTGTGCCAACGTTATCTCATATTTTTCTGTATTTGTCATTTCAAATTTAAGTTGACTTTCTTCGAGTTCATAGTGGAGTTAATTGAAGAGAAAGCTAGTACTAAACATTTACTGGCAGAAATAATTAATTAATTAGATAGTAAATTCAAAAAGCGTATTTGGAGGTTACATGCGGATGAAGAAACAGATTACCCAAACTTTGGCGCAAGAAAGTACTATACAAATATATAATGTTGTATAGTATTTCCCGCATGACGAATCTTAGTCATGATTGCATTAAATAAACCACAATGAAGGCAAAACAGATATCTTTAAAACGGTGTCAATTTGAGCTAGCATAGTAGTCAAAGGTATGCGAAGTCTGGATGATGGACAGAAATAATACAGCAGCAATTCATAAATACTTAAAACTGTCATGTATGTAGTGCAACGTCTTCTAATTTCAATGAAACAAATGACACTTCTTTTTAGAAACCTTCTTATATTAAGCGTACTTATTCTTAACGTCGGTAAGAACTGTATTCATTAGAATGTTTCAATGCTAAAGGTTGTGGTAATCTGTTCAGTCAAACATTTGTGCCAGGATTTGACATATTGTTGATTCGTCTGCGACATCTTTTTAGACGTGCGAAATGTCATGGCGTACAATGAAAATGCCTTTCGAAAACAACATCGTTAGACTCCATAGTAGTAGGTTAGTACTAGCAAAAAAGTGTAAAAAGACAAGTTGTGTTTAAACTGTTGTTAAAGGTTTCTAATAAATTCAAATAATTGTATGGAATGACTTGTATATGAACTGCAATAGTGCTTACTGAAATATTATTGAAGTCTTTGTAATACAGATAATCTGTAGTTACCTACCGAATAGATACAAAGTAAGGCATACTTTAACGAAGTACAAAATTACATTGAATAATGCCATAAAAATTTGTGGTGGTTTCAGCTACGAAGGAATGATTAGACTGATTGGTTTTCTTTTCGCAGTTAGGTTCCTTTTTTGTTTCTTGCAAAAAATAATACTTGTATTTTGATGTCATCCATGTTTCTGCTGTTATACCGTTGAGATTGTCATGTAAATAAAATACCCCAATTTTATAGTGTAAAGATTTGGCTTTACTTGACTTATTATACAATAGTGTTTACAGTACTTTGTATCTCATTTAAATCTCATTGCAAAGGCAAAACAAGTAGATAACAGCTTTGTATGATACCGTTATTCAAATTTTAAACCCTGAGCAAGTGGAAGCTCTTTCGTGTAGTTGATTGTCACAGTCGATCGCCTCATGTACTGCTTCCAAGAATCAGATCCAGATTCCCTTCCTCCACCGGTTGCTTTTTCACCACCGAATGCACCTCCAATTTCAGCACCATTTGTGGGAATGTTCACGTTCACAACACCACAGTCAGAGCCCTTTGGTCCAAGCCACTAAAGTTCAGATAATGGAAATGTTTACATTAACTGTTATAAAATATTGGGACACACTCCTCAAATCAACATGCATGTTACACAAAGTTACCTGGAAAATATTCCCAATATTCTGTGTGAAAAGACTGCTGGAAAGCCCTTGTTCAACCGAGTTGTTAATGGCAATGGCCTCATCCAAGCTGGACGCTTTCAAGGCGTACACAATAGGGGCAAATGTTTCCTTCATTACAACAGGACTGTTAGGAGGTAGTCCAGAGATAATAGTAGGTTCCACAAAGTTACCCTCTCGTTGAATGACCTAAACAATAAGTTTAATTTTTAGTGTTTAAAGATAAATGAGAATACTGACAAATCACAATAATACTCTCATACCTTTCCTCCAAACTCAATTTTTCCTCCGAGTTTCTTTGCTTCTTCAATTGTATTCATGTAATTTTCAACTCCAACTTTCGTATGGATTGGGCCAATCAGTGTGTTTGGTTCCAGAGGATCCCCAATTCTGTTTATAACTTGACTATAGGCTTTCACAAGACGAGACACCACTTCATCATGAACCTGCGTGTATGGTGTGCTATATATTAATTTTCATTCTGTTATATAGAACGGTTGGTAATGCACGTTTTAGTTACCTTTTCATGAAGAATCAGTCTTCGTGTCGTTGTACAACGCTGACCAGCGGTTCCAGCACAAGCAAAAACGCCAGCTCTAACCACCATATCAATGTCAGCATCTTCAGCAACAATAATGGCATTGTTTCCTCCCAGCTCCAAAATACTTTTCCCAAATCGAGTTTGAACAGCAACGCCAACCTTACTTCCTACAGCAGTGCTTCCGGTGAAAGACAGCAAAGGTAGTCGCTTATCATTTGCCATCGCATTTCCAATCTCAGCTCCTCCTGAAACCAGAGCACAAACTGCTCCTGGAAGCCCATTTTTCTCGAGCACAGAGGCAACAATTTTGGTTGTGGCAACAGAAATTAGGGGAGTGGATGTAGCACCCTTCCAAATCATCGTGTTTCCACAGGCCATTGCAATCGCATTATTCCAACCGTAAACTGCAACAGGAAAATTGAAAGCGGAGATGATTCCCATGGTTCCAAGTGAATTCCACTGCTCAAGCAATACATGCCCGGGTCGCTCAGAAGGTAAAATTTTCCCTTCCAACATTCTGGATAGGCCACAAGCATAGTCGCAAATGTCCACGTACTCTTGAACCTCCCCGATTCCCTCCGCCAAAATCTTCCCCATTTCCAAAGAGACAAGTTTTGAAAGTGGTAACAAGTTTTTTCTTAGTTCATCCCCGATTTGGCGTACAATTTCACCCCGTTGTGGGGCTGGAATGTCAACCCAAGTACGCCAAGCCTGGTTGGACTTATCAACAGTGGCATTGTATTCCTGGAGAGTGCCTTGAACAACTTGGGCAATTGGCTTTCCATTAGCAGGGTTAACCGAAGTGACTACCTGTGGATAATCGGGAAAAGTATAATGTAATGAACGTGCTTAATACATTTGCAGTGATGACCAGTCAGTAATATTATTTAACGTTTACGAACCTCTCCAGATCCCTTCCATTCTCCATCATACACACCAGCGTTCTTTTCTGAAAGGCCAAGCTCTTTCAAAAATCCGTATTTTGGATCATTAACTAGAAATGCGGAGGACGACATATTACTTCGGGTTTGACAGGAAAGAGAAAAACGAAGAAGGTAAGAGCGACACGAGAGCACAGACCGCAATCTGGACGATGTTAGAGTAGCTGCAGCCATGGTCATTTAGATTATACTTTTGGGTATGCTATATGTGGCTGTCAGTTCGACTTCGGGAGATATTGACTGTCACTTACGATACGAGCGGAACACGTACACTCAGCAACGGTAATTATAATAATTTTTTATTATATATACAATAAGCAATTTAATACTATAAAAGAGTTGCAGGTAAGTTATTGGCTTCTGCGTCAGATAACGTTTTGTTTAAAATTTGACAAAAACACAATAGATAAGTAAATCCACATGCGTAATAAAGCCAAGTGGCGAAGTACTTGAAGTTACTCAACTGATGTTGATGATAGCAATATTAGGCAATGCTATATTAAAACAAAATACCATTAATTCCTTTAAAGTTCCAAGTTAAAGACTGAATGGGTTTGGGAAGCAGAAACTTCCGAAACTTCTTTGCGACTTGCTAGCCGATTCAGCTTTAAGTAAGAATCATGTCTTCTTGCGAAATGTTCATGAAAAATGATAAGCAGATGCAGAATATATCTAATCTATATCCACTCTGGGATAAGGATACGGAATAAACAACTGTTTCAACTGGCCATGCATGCAACGTCAAATGTCAAAATAGGAAAGGCAAGAAGTAGTGTAGCCGGCAATCAGTGACCTCGGTAACCTTTATTTTTTTGGAGGGCGGAATGATAAAAAGATTCTGTGAGCAGCAGTCGCGTTTATACTCTTCATTCAAAACTTTCCACTTCTATTGCTTCATTTATCGTGTTAAATATTTTGAGGTTGAAAGTGTCACATGTTTATATTAATTTGTAAGTTATATAAAAAAGCAATAAAATCATACCTAAAGATGTTTGGTATATTATAAACTTCTTTATTTTTATATCTTACCCCAATTACACAAAAATCCGTCAAATGTCAAACATTTGGAACTTGTCTGTAGAAAGTTTGATAATTTACATATTCATAATTATATGTTCCATGAATATTAGTAAGATAGCAGACTTGTTTTTTTAAAATTTGAGCAGTAAGACTTACATAAAAACCATTAGAAAGCATTGCAGTACTGATCTACTGGCAGAGTAACATACTTTTTCGTTTCTTTCACCATTGTCCACAGGTCTTACAAACGGAATGCATGTGGTAGGAAACAAATCATAAAACCAATTGAACTGTTTTTTATTTACATTTCAAATGTTATAGGTTGATTTAAGTTTGCATATAAATTGTACTTATCCATTGATATTGTATAAGAAACCGTCTGCTGCTGTTTTATCCATAAATAATGTCATTTATTATGTATTATCAAAAATAATGCAAACTCATGCTAGTCCTACGTGTTGTTTAGCAAACTGAAATAAAGCCCAGTTCTACTTTCACCGTAACATTGTTATCATATCAGATTATGAGGTTCGATAGCTTGTTTACACAGACAACCACAAGAACATATTCGGTCAATTTCTTTATTACTTTGGGGTGGTTTATAGTTTGGTTAGAATAAGAACAAGCACCAATGTTTTGAGCTATGAGAATGGACTCAGGTCTGGTTCAAAATAGGTAGTCTACCAAAGTAAGTCAAACAAGCATATAAAAATGAGGATACGGCTCAAGCGTCATGTAGATAGGTTGACAGTTCGATACATTCGGTCATTGGCTTGTAAACACATTTCAGCTTTCTTTTTCAGCAAAAAAGAAAGTAATACCAGAGGTAAAGACAACTAATTAGTGAATTATATTCTTAATTATTCACCACCACCACCACATTCATCCTCTGTTTTACTCTGCATGTTTTAGTAAGCTGAAACACTCAAGGGAGAATGGGACATTTTCATACAACCAACTTATGACGGAAAATCATTTTTTACGGCTATCGCAACAATAGCTAGCAATTTCCAATAAAGATCCCAGTAATGGAACGGAACTCAGTCTTCAATTTTGCAAGCCCATTTAACCATCCAACTCATGGTCAAGTTTTTTCAAGTTTACGGTCATAAATTTCTTCCAAAATGAAGTTCAGTTTGTAGTCAGCATTCATCATTTATTAATATGAAAACCCTTAAAAATGTGCCACTAGACTAATGACCAAATATAAAGCCATTAGATTTGGACATGTAAGTATTTCCGTTCATTAGATATTTGCGAACTTAGAAACAGGCCGACAAAGTTTCCCAATCAAAATTGTCCTTCAATCCAAGTTAACTATTGGGTTTGTAGAGCTGAAATGATTGCAATTTGAAGCACAAATCCAAATACATTAGTAAATTATAGGTTAAATTTGCTTGTAGAATTTCACATCAAATGTACATGGTTTTGATTATGTTAAAGCCTCGCATCATGGCCACAATTCGAGGTTTAAGATAGTTAAACATTTGGATCACAAGAAGTGCATGGAAGTAAATTGGTGGTTGATGACTGTCACGAAACGCTAATGGTACTTCATGTACTCAAAACCAAAAAGCATTATTATGAAGTGATTGTAGTACCACAAGCCAAACAAATATTACATAGAGTTCCAACAGTTTGGTACAATACAAATATCTACATTCGCAAATGTATGTATACATACACATAGAGCTGGCTTGAACCGAATCAATCCATACAACACCTTTCACCGACGAGCAAATGCTCACCGTTCCCATTCTCCAAGCACCACCGTTGTCTAAACAAGACAACGTTCACCATACACATCCTCGCATCGTCGCACCCCACCTCTAAAACTTTTTTCACGGACTTTGCATTGAATATAACACATGGAATGCTATAAAACGCATTAGTTTTTCTTACATCAATGTCACGATATCATTATCATGCAGGTAGGCCAAACGGAAACAGGAATACCTATTCCCTTCCAATTTCAGTGCTGTTCCCGTCCACAAAGGAAAAGTGGGAGATAAGGGGCACACATCAACCAAACCAACTCAAAAAGTGCATAGGTAATTTTCGCTCTGACCATCCCATCCATATTATGAGTATTGAGAACATACAACATTTATTATCATCGCATATAAACTCGTGCTGGGTTGGTGGACAGAGAGAAAGGAAGCCGAAACTGAAAAGCAAGGCCATTCTCATCGAAATGGATGGACGAGTTCAATTAATTTCCTTTCTCTCCATAAGCATTCTATTAATGCATGCATACTTTTTCCCATCACGCAATTTTGAGACCTTCGCATAATTGTCGTCCATTCTTGTCTCTTTTATTTCACCCAAATAATACTCGCTCACTTGCAGCTATTTTGGTTTGGCTTAACAAGAGTTTGATACGAAGTGAATGGTAAAATTCAGTTTTTATTTGGACAAGACAAGTAGTACATTGTGTGATCTATGCTTTAGGTGAACGTGGGTATGCATAGTTGGTTTGGTGAAAAGCAAAACCTCATTTCGTTGTTCTCAATAAAAACTTTTTCGATGCTTTTAATATAGTGTGAGCTGTGATATGTGGATGTGAAAGCGTTGCCAATTATGTATGATAAATTGGTAGCAACGGTTTAAAAAAACAAGTCGCTCACATCACTCACAGCTCTTCTCTTCAAACTCGAACCAATGCAATGTCCAGACATTAAATGGGTGGCAAGAGGTGTGCTCACAGTTTGTTCCTGTCCACGGTGGGTGAATCATCATATCTGTTTCGTTCTCCCTCCGTTTCTATCTGGTCTGGCTGGACTCTCTCGTTTTTACAATTTAGCCGTTTTAAATAATAGTCGATAATATTGGAAAATAAAATCAAAATAAAATCAATTTCCTTTTGCTCGCGAATAGGATACACAATATGTGTAAACCAAAAAAAAGTACGAAGCTTATTAGCAGAACAAGTCGTTCAACAATGCTTCACTTAATGCCTATACCAACTTTTAGAATTAGCTAATGTTACAAATTTAAAAATGGAGTGCAAAGTCTAGACTGTTCAGTTGCATATTAAAAGCACATTTGTACTCAAGCAATTTGCTCGTCCTTCTGTGAGTTTACAGAGGCCTTAAATATAAAACTCCATGTTTTGTGTGATAAGTGCAAAGACTGAAGCAAAAATGGTAATGTTTTGCGTGATAGCCTGGAAGTGCGAAACTTGACATTTTCATCAAAAGTTGCATTGTTCTCAATCAGTGTGTCTGATTTAGTTTAAAGCAATAATCCAGTGAAAGACTGAATTAAATTAAGTGTGAGCTGTGAAAAACAACTGTTCATTAAGCAAATCCCACAATACCAATAAACTTTCAAGGATGGATGATGACTTGTACGGAGGTGGTGTTGGTGGAGGTATCATGAGTTTTGGGAAGGTGCCATGCACTCCAGTTACTGGTGCATATGGGGCTTTCTACGATGACGTGTTTGGGGATGTAGAGCGGATAAGCAGTAGTGGAAGTAGTGATGATCAATCCGAACGACGTTTTAAGCTTAAATCAATCAATAAACCGAATATTCGCAGTAATTACAGTGCGCTCGAGAGCAGGCGAGATGTGTACACGGATCCCTACATTTCGTTTCTTCAGGATAAACAGCATGAAATTTTGGGGGCGCTTCATGAAGAAATTCGCATACTCAAACATGAAAATGCTGGTGAGCCATTTGAAGTTGTGTTAAAGAAATATTAGTACGACTAGCGCCCTTGTCAGTCAGAGACAATAATTATTTTGACATAATATATGCAAAGACAGATGCATTTTTTATAACAGGTCAAGGAAAACTTTAATAGTTTCTTGAATAAAAGAGTTTGCCTAAACGTATTGGCATTTTTCTTAGAGGTTTATCTGAGCAATGATCAGGAGTGATGTGATGATGATGGGAGCAGAGAACTCATTTATTATAATATTACGTTGATAACTCGATATTCTAGATATTATATCGTATTTAGAAAGACATGTAGGCAGGAGCAAACGCTGAAAGCATCATGCACAAGCTGTCCTAAGAAATGTATAAGTTGGTATCATACTCATCATGACACGTTTGATCGATTACTTTCACTAGGCAAACTTTGTGTGAGTTAATTTAGGCCGAACTAATACTTCGTTGTTACATACCTTCATCAACATGGGATGAGCCGGAGTCAAACAAAAGGAAAATGTAAATTTGGGGAAAGGAAAAGATGTAAAAATCAAAGTTCATGGCCTAGCGCTGACAGGTACCGTATTCTCACGCTTTGAATACTAGTTTCCTTTCTGGCTCGATATTCTTAGCTGGTGAGAAAGTGGGTTCATTATGTGCAAGGAAAAGTATGCAGGGGAATGAACATGATACTAGATATAAATACTTGGTGACTGCACAATAAAAACGTGAGAAAGAAAGGACGTGACATTTTCATAGCTACCAAAGCACAGAACATTCAGACATCATTGTAATATTATGCTGCCATTGTTAGTTGAATAATTAATCCCATTTTTGACACTCAATTGCTGTATGAGCGGCAGAAATGAATGTTACATCGTATCACTGCACCAATCTCCAAGGAACTGGGTAATAATTATTGCAGTTGTAATTAGTGTCAGGGAGCGTATCCTTGCTGATTTGTTTTGGGTGGCGACTATATGCTGCTATGCTCAACTAATTAACGAAACCCAATCCACCATGACATTTGGTTTGTCTGACAAATAAAATGAGAACTATGAATTATTTTTCGGTCGATAAATATTGTAGTGTCTATTTCTGCTTGTGGTAGCGTTATGTAAAATATGCGGTTGTAATTAAGGTTACCAGCTGTTGGGCGCATCAGACTTTTTAATTACTCCTAAAAGTCGAAACTAATCAATTTCACATGAGACTTATTTTCTTTTAATTCCAGACCTCAAGTTTCAAATACATGTCATTCTACACCATAGTGGGCCAGCATTGGAAAATCCTAAGGATTGCACCTTTCGAAATACGGTGAGTGAAAGTTGTATGTATAAAAGCTGTACTAGTGCTAAAATCGCCTATGTGGGGCAATATACGTGAAAAAACTGTGTCAAGTCAAAAATAAGGAGCATTTGGAAAACACATCAACATTTATTACCCATAAACCTGCCAATTTGACGGGTTTTATTAAGACAAACTTCATTTTCTCTGCTTGGCTAGATCAATGCTAAATCTCATTTACTTGTATGTAGTATCAAGGACAAGCGTTCTCAAACGAAAACATAAACTATTGCGACGTTTTCAAAGGACATTTACAGACACACCGCTCTTTTGACGTGTATAAGACACATGCATAGTCAAGTCAGGTGTAATCCGATGCTATATTATTTTAAGCGCAATTAAATGACCCTCACAATCCGATGAATGAAAAATTAACGAGATGAAAACGAATGTTTTTATAAGTACAACAATTCGTCAGCCCATTGTTAAAAGGTTCCGCTTGTCTGTTTGACTTACGTCCGTTGACAATTTCCCTGCTCGTGCTTTGTTATTGGCAAGTTACATAAGCTGTAAATTGCCGAGCCGAGCTCAGAGACGAGTGTCCAAAACAAACAATAATTTATTAACGTGCATTCATGTTTGGGTAACATTGATCTAACAACGACGATGGAAGCAAGAACTTCAATGTATGTAATCATCCGGTTTTGCCAAAGGTCACCTACATTTGTACTTGGAAAAGACCATCATCTGTTTCACCTGATGAATGAAATAAATGGGGCACTATGTAACACAGTCTTTGTCTTGTCACTTAATCGATTAGCGTCATCACATCTCTCCGTTTTTCTGAAAAGCGTTGATTAATTACGACAGTATATATTAATGGAATTCCTTTTATTCTGGTTTACAGTTAACTTTAAGCTCACCGGACTGCTACAAAGACAAAAATAGAGGGATTGAAAGAGCTCGCAACCGCACGCTGGAGCTTGAGCTTGAGTCGGCTACTAAAATGATAGAAGAAATGAAATGGGTGCAGCAACACTATGAGACAAAGATTCGGGTGCAGGAAGTAAAAATAGAGGATCTAGAAGTAAGTTTTCATGATTGTTACTGGCCGTATACTTAAAATGGATACGCGCTGTAAGAAGTTTTAATTATATTTGCGTCATATTTTTTTTTACTTTTCAGAGACAATTAAATCTAACAAATGCTGAGAACATTAAGGTTTTACCTATCCAGGTGCAGATCATATTTCTTAAGCAAGCTTGGCTATTAAATAGGGCGTCTTTCTAAAACTTTGTCTCTTTCATTCAGGTATCCCCTTCAATGTATCATACTTCAAAACCGGTAAATTCTCCAAACCAATATACGAAGCCAAGGTGAGTTAGCAATGTTTAATTTGAGCATGACATAACAATAATCCTCCCAAACGCGTTGAAATTTCCGCGTTCCTCCTGAAAATTTAAACGTTGACTATAATTTCTTTCAGCCGGCAACGTAGCTCCTCAGTTACTCCACAAAGGGAGCTAACAAACCGAAGGAACTCGTTACAGTCAATGCTTCCCGATGATTACAAACAGGCTGTGGCAACACTACCTCCAATACTGAAAAATGCAGATGCAACAGCCACGAATGCTTTACGAAACACAATGTCAACGGCACCGTCTGCTCTAGGTGCTCCCATGAAGCAAAACGAAAACCCTCCAATTAAAACCAGAAAATCTTCACTTATGCACTCAAACCCTTCCTTAGTTCGAAATCGAAATAATGCCCAGGCGATATTCGGAGATACGATGTCACCTCCACATAATGGAGACTCTCAGTTTTATTTTTCAAAATAAAAGTTTATTTTGCTATGAATTTTTGAAAACATTAACAAACCTCATAGTTACAAGTTTCCTTTATTCGCAGATACTAAATTTAGTATTCGTGTATTGTACTTCAGGTAAGCCGACATTGCTTTGCTGTATTTACATGTTGGTCAAATTGTTAAGACCTTAGCGCTGTATGTCGCCTCCGAGACAAATTCTTTTTTACAAAACACTCAAATATTCCTTATTACGATTATGAATGGTAAAACTCTGTTCTGTTGCTGATAAATAAAAACGATTTGGTACACAGGCCGAGAAGATCATATATTTAAATATGATTGAAAAGAATACAACATCATTTTCATCTTCCTTCATTGTTGAATAGGGCTTTAGTTTGTGCTCAGGCCCCTAATTTTGAACTATATTTTAGACGTCTAATTAATGACTTAAAACCCTTGATTAGGGACCGGGGCGAAATGAAATTTTTAAATGCTTCTAATTAAGGCCATTAGGCCACTAACTAGGGGCTTTTCTTAGCCCCCAATTAGGGGACTGAGCACTGACTGACCTTAGGATTCATGTGCTGTTGATGGGAAAATGATGATAATTTAGTTTAGCATTATGTTACGTAAACATATAAAACATGGCTATGTACTTCCCAAAAGGTTTCACCATAGTTTGGAAAGGTTTAGTGTTCGTACTGAAATCAATTTATGGGTACAGTTTAAATTAAATAAAACCTTCTCTACACAATCATGTTACCTATTTCGGTTCAAACCAAGAGAAGGTTTCAACGACCGGAAAAGAGAAGCAGCCATGATGTCAAAGTGTGCAAACGTTTCGAAACGTTTTCTTTCCACGGTTTCTGAAGTGATGCATAGGATAATATTATTTGGCTTGTAGGATATGTTAGTTGACATGAAACATTGAGTGTAGTTTTGCCTATTGATATGGATGCGAAAGAGAGCATGCTTTGGGTAATGTCGGTTTGCTAGCTTTACGTGGCAACTCTTTCTTTCTGCTTGTATCATATCATGTTCATCGTTCTCATAAGAATTATAATAGGGACAGACGATCATACGATTGGATTGGATACAGCAAGAAGACGATCGCATTCCAAAGGCATGACTAATTTCTTCTACGTGTTTAAATACCTACTTAAAATTTCGGATGGAAGTAGTGACATCCGCCACTATGATTTGCTTTGAAAGTAAGCTTACACCACAATGTTAGCAACAAGAAAATTCGTACCTTCATGACTGGATCTATCTCCCCTATGCATGATAAACTAACGACGAAACTTTGTCACACACAGTTACCTAGTATCTTCTTGAACTATACCACCATGCAGATTTTCTTTTAAGACAGTTCCGATTGTACAGATAAGAAAAAAGGTTTGTAAGACAGTAAACCATTCCTGTCTTTATACTCACCTACAAACATTAACATGTTAACTAAATCATGCATCGGGTTTTACATACATACAAAGGCAGACTTTTCATGGTAGACACACGTATGTACTTCTGAATACCATGAAAGTGGCACGGTCTCGTAGCACGTCTTCAGTTTCCGTGGTGTTCTGTCCATGTAAAAAAAATTATCCATCAAAACTGTAGAAATATATGATTGTTCATTTCTCATGTTTTACTATGGAGAACAAAGCCAGACTGTTTGGAAAAACACTGAGGAATCTGTACTAAGTAATGGAGCCCGTTCTTTCACAATACTCATGTTCCAATTGCATACATTTTGGAATTACAAAGAACTGACGAGGGAAAGAGGAGGGCAGCACAAGTCCTATCCTAATATTACAGTTTGTATTCGTGTATCCTGCATCATTCATTATCACTGATTGTGATGCTGATGATAGCAAAGAGGTCCATCGCCACGCTCTCACACCCTTTGCGTCTTTTTCCACACAACCAAAACCAAACCGACACTTGTTGCAGTTGGTTAAGTTCCTGGTGACTGTCTTAAGATTGATTTATATGCAAACTAAGGAGTATTAACATTTGCGTATGTACGAAACATTTCCTCTTGAGAATATTCATTTGATTACAGCAAATAAGTTAACAAACAATAAGGTTATAAGTTTAAAGTGCCGATTGACTTGTTGGGACAGACAGAGTTAAACAGCGACTGTTTCGTGTAGACATGAATCCACATTCGACTGATAAGGACAACAAATCGGAGAATGGGAAACCTGATATCTATCATGGAACGCTTCGAAATAACAATGTTAGCTCTTCGAATAAAAACTCTTATTTGACTGCTAATGGTAATCAAGATGATGATGATGAGGAGGATGAGGAGGGGCCTGAAGTCTATACTGGAAACCTTCCGGCCCAATACATTACTACAATAGGATACAATAGGACCAAAGTTGCACCTACCACGTACCAAAACGGTACGTATACATTATTTATCTTTTTTAAGCTTTTCACATCTTACCCATCTTTCGGTCTTACGTTTTACGATTCCGTCATGTCACACTTTCATTCACATAGTAAACGTTTTGTATTGCTTTGAGTTATCGAATGACATGCACCTACTTAAAACTATGTAGTACATTAATGAGTCTGAGTTACGCTGATCCAAGTCCAGCTAAAAATATTCCAATGATCCACTTGCTGTTTCTACTTTTGTGTAATGGATAACACTTGAGTTGAGGGCATGTGTATGGATTCGCAGTTGAATCACAACCACCTGCATCTTTACATTGAGTCGATGATGCTTGCTATAAAGTTTAAGGTTTCAATTGCTTTAAAAGCGTTATGCATAAATGGGACATAATACATTCTTATACAATCTTGGTGTATCACAGAAATTAAATGCGTCTTATTATTTGAGCT
The DNA here is from genome assembly GCA_001718145.1 of Orchesella cincta. Classification (NCBI taxonomy): domain Eukaryota; kingdom Metazoa; phylum Arthropoda; class Collembola; order Entomobryomorpha; family Orchesellidae; genus Orchesella; species Orchesella cincta. The sequence goes on along the minus strand of LJIJ01000180.1, from coordinate 127,268 downwards.
TGATTCATGGAAGAAAGTCATCGCCCCTGACATATATGTTTTCTCAGATTTAAAGAAAACGGGTTTGATTTGAAGGAACTTTATATTTTGAAATGATTTTGACAGCACAAATAGCTATGGCTGTAACACACAGGACTAGTTATGGGGTGCTCACGAGTCTCGTCAAGTCGTCAGTACAAAATCAGTACAAAATCGGGGTCATTTGTATATATATTAGCTTAGCTTAACTGATGAAACGAAATGTATCATATTATTAAAGTGTGGGAGGCTATGGAGGGACTTTGTGGAGAAGAATTTCATTCCGAATGTAATGTGTACGTACAACTAATAAATTTATTTATATGCTGATAATTTTTGGTAAACTTGCAGGCATCTCAGCTAGTGAACATTATTACAAATCCTTCGATGCTCCGTGGTCATTCAATAGAAGCTCTACTTCTAGGATGCCCAGGTTGGTAGATATCGGGGCACCTTCAACAAGTATGTGGGATTTCCAGAACAGTCGTCAACCTGCGTAAGTACCATGTCCTACGTTATTCTGGTGGAATTGAACTGAATGTGGGCGAAATCTAATATTGGTAATGATCTTTGCATGAATTGATGCATACTAGGGCCCATTTACATGAGGGTTACAAAAGCGTATTGGGTACACCCGGTGATTCTTCTTATTTTGGGAGGCAGAACCCCTTTCCAACGGGGTAAGAGACATCATGTCTACGTGAAAATACATTTAAAAACATATATGTATGTTTTAAATGTAAAATTGACAATGACCTTTGAAAATGATACCTATTAGGGGCCGACCATTTGAGAGCTTCCAAAGCATTTGGGGTCTTCCACCTAGTGCTCCATCTAATTTGGGAAGATCACCGTTACTTGAACAAACTCACGAATCGGTAAGACAATATTACCCTCTGCTTGCAACGTAGTAAAATATTGAATGCGTGGTGTAAATATGAATGTCTCAGTATTTTGTTTATATGCTCCTCCTATAGCTTATGGGTTTTCCACCCTCTTTTCCTGGTGCCTACTCAAACGCTACCAATACAAAGCCAACGACTATTGAAGGATCTCAGGACAAACCTCCACGTCGCAATGGGAACTGGAAAAGGAAGTCGTTGAAAAAAGTATAAAGCATAAATAAATCCATAGATTCTAACTGCACATTAAAAACACGCGTTATGTGACTCCCATTTTCTTTTAAAATAGTCTCGTGAAACGATTATCATCCCGCAGAATATGCCAGGTTACCAAGGGTCTGAAAAAGACATTGATAAATTGCTGGAATTTGTTGAGGGGATCCAGATAAAGGTAATTAATATGAGATGACTGTTTCACATTCTAAATAACAGCGGTTCTAAATTTTAAACTTGTTCATTTCTTTATACTTCCAGCCAAAGAAGGATAAGAAGAAGGAAGTGAAGCCAAAAGGGAACGAAATGTAAATCAATCCCTTCTAAACCAGAAAGTCATCGCCTATGCACACAAAGTCTTCTCTAGTTTTAATTCAAAATAGTGGCTGGGCGATGTTTGGAGACTCTTAGTTTAATTTTTCAAAATAAAAAAACTTTATTTCGCTATTAAGTATTTACATTTACAAACCTCGTAATCAAAAGTATCCGTCTAGAACATCACTAGACTCTAGCTTTAGTATTCGTATAATCTACTTTTGATAAGTGGACATTATTTTACTTAAATTTAATGTTGGTCGAATTGAAAAAACTTCAGCGTTATATGTGAAACAAATTTTGTTATAAAACATTCAAATATTTCTTATGGTAAATAAAAATGTCTAAAAGATATGTTCTATTGCTGCAAATGAAAACATTTTGAAACACACGTAACTATGCACTACTTTTAAATACGATTGCAAAAATGTGTGAAGTAGAGAAGCAGGTAGTTAAGTTATTCAACGCTGAATTTTCACGTTTATACGTATATTATGCTAATTAGCATCGATTTCACCAGAACACATTCTCCAATCCGTTACGGAAGTTCCACCCTAAAAACGAGTCAAAAACGACAGAAGTCAATAATTGAAAACTGGTTTTAAGTGGGTTGAAAGAAGAGTCGAAATAAGAAAATATTCTTACTGAGTTGTAGACACGATGTTGACTCTGTAATAGTAAAACAACGTGAACGAATTAGTTTTTGCAGACGGGCATATTTTTATGTGGGATTATAAAAGGATATTGTAATCTATCTCAATCACCTATCGTGAATCTGGCGCAAAATAGTGAAGCTGGAATCATAACGACGTTCATTGTAGGAGCTAGCCTCCCTCCAGCGCTGCCGAATCAGGTTCCAACGATCCAAATGATTTTGAAACAGGACTGCGGGGGACGGAGCGGAATCATCGTCCTAAATGTACAATATTACAGATAAATTGCGATATTTTTTTTATAGATTACACTAACAGTAAACTTGTTTCTGGCAAAACTTACATAGTTAATGCAGAAAGGCTCATTATCCTTTGGAAGTGGAGGTGGAATCCGAACAGAAATGGGTGTTCCATAGTCATCACAAGGCAGCGGTTCTGGTGGAGGCAATCTGTGAACTTCTGGAGTTTCTCCGTGCATTTCCAAATCGTTTTGAGGTTCCTCCTCCTTTTCTTCCTCTCCTCTAGCGCCGCGTGGACTGTGAGCACATTATTATCAAAGGTTATTTTTAATATTATTTAAGACGACTTAACTAACTCAATACCAATAAAAACGTACTTATGAGGCTTATTCTGCATCCAAGCTCTACAAATCGGATACAAAGGCGTTGAGTCATCAAACTGAGCCAGATCAACCCCTCGATCAAATAGTTTCATCACAAATGACGTCTGTGGCTTTGGAGCATCACTAGTGGAATCAGACTTTGTCCTCTTTTTTCCAGACGGATATCTCATGCTCAAACGGCTTCCTTGACGACCTTTCAAACCCACAGTTTAGCAACACAATACAAAGCTAATACCCCCACCTACTAATCCTAATCAACCATCATACTTATATTTTCTTACCTTCTTCAGTATCACTATCACTTTCATCATCGTGCATGTAGCTATCCTGCAGTTGCATGTGTCGGAGCACATTTTTAAACCGATTCCGAGCCATTTTAACTGTGGGGTCCTCAGGGACGCCCGGTACACCTTGGAAATTAAATGAGTCAAAGTTAAAGCAATATTGTACATAAAAAATAGAATATCATCAATCACTAAACTTTTACTACGCAACGAATATAAATTTTGAGGTTTTAAAAATTGCAACTTACCGTCCATCATCTTGAAACAGGTTAAGAAGTATCAACGGTTTTCCCAAAAAATAAAAATTCTTCCCTTCAAAATTAAGTTGAAATAGTGGTTAAATACCAACTGCAGGAAGAAGATCTCCACATTCACAAACAAGGACAAACAACAAACGAAGCACAAGTTGTTCCTATGAAGCTATCCACGACCGCGCTATTCCTCAGCTAAGAAAAAATCAATGGCTTCAACCAAACAGATATAAAAAGTTGAGCATCAGTGTTTGAACAAAGAGCATAGTCGCTATGCAAACCCAAGCATGCTTCCACTTTTATATCAATTGCGAAACAAGCAGCATAGCAGCCTCTTGTCCAAGTAGACTGGTTGGTAAGTTAGTTCCCACACAAGACACGCACCTGTAGGGATTTTTCCTTCAACTTCCTTCGTTCAGCCTTCATTAAACTTCAGATCTGAATATAAAGAGAGTAGGACAACTGCAAACTAAATGACACAGCAGCTATGGCTAAAAAATTATATGCAGAATTGGGCAATCAGCAAGAAACAAGTCCATTGAAACAAGGAAATTTTCATACAAATTTTTTTTCCACATTTGCTGCCCACTGGCTACAGACGCCGATGATGAAATATCATATATCAAATTCATATGCTTACATAAATTGTTAAAGCCAGCAGGAATGAATGAATGTAGGTCTTGTGTTTTTACAATCACTTTGCCCCAAATAATCCACCATAATTTACAGTGTGTTTGGCAAAGTAGAAGAGTCGCATCACGGTAACTTTTAATTATGGGCCGAGGAGAAAGCTATCAATTGTGGATGCTGTGGAGTAGTATTGTATGTACCCATTTCGTAAGATGAAAGGAAACATGATCATGATGGTTTTGTTATCTCGCATACAAGAAATGAAGATGACATGACAAACTGGAAATGAGTAACGCTACGCTGTGAACCAAGCTTTTATTACAAACGTCATTTTATCAGCAGCAACTTGCTCTCCGTGTATTCTATAAGGAAACGTTTTGTGCAACGTTTTTCTGAAATTCACTCTAAACGTGCTTAGCTTCAGCCAGTTGGATTGATAATGATGGACCAACTTAGTTGAGTACAGTTTTATTATCTAGGGACTCAAACTGGAATGGATTGGAGTTGGAAAACATGATCATCATCAAACAAGGTGGATTGCGAAAGCGGAGCTAAAGCTTTCAGCTCGTTGCTTCTGATTGAGCAAAGTACAAAAGAGCGACGCGGATGCGGATACTGTTTTGGAAGGCAAGGAAGAAACGACGTATTAAGGAAAAAAGGGGCAAATTCTGACTATCAGTGAAAAATATAGAACAACGTGTGATTTCCTCCACAGAGATGCATGTGTGTGTCTAGTGTACAGCATCATCATCATCACTAGCATCGTTATAGTCATGACCAACCACATCATCATCACTCCTAGCACCACCGCCACCACCACTTGCATTTCCATTAGGCCATAATTGGCTGACTTAATCATCAAAAAAGCAGGCTAGCAGCATACCAGTGCACGGTAGTTTTCCTTTCGCAATGTGATGGTTTACTGGAACTTCCCTTATGTGAGTTGACACACTGCTTCGCTAGCTTGATTTTGGTTGCATCAACTTGACTGCTGCCAGCTTCAGCTTTGAGAGAAAAGGCAAAAATAGGAGAGCTGCTGGTGCTAGCAAAGGAGCTCCTGTGTGACATGATGTTGATGAGGACTAACAAAAACCAACATTCCAACTCTAATTCCAGAACACAAATATAATGAGGGAGCTTAGCTCCTATAGACTCTTCCTTCGTGGCGCTGCGACAGTTATGAATGAGAATAATTATAGATGAGCCATAAGAAACATAACAAGGTGGTGTGCTAAGAAGAAGAAGACGAAGTAGTCGTAATAGAACAAGCTCTGGCAGTGACGGGCCATATTCTCAAGAAGAATCAAGATGGAATAAGAAAACAACTTGGAAGGAGAGAACATGTGCAAAAACAGCTTAGACAGCAGCAGTACTGGAGAATAAGATGACAAAATATATTTGCACAAGTGAAACGTACATATAGGGACGCTCTTTCCCATTTTTACGAGCTGAGTGACCAAACAAAGCGAAACCCATTTTCATCATCATCCTCATCCGCTCTTCTCCCAGTTCCATTGATGTAGCTCTAACTCTGGAACTCTTACTCACTTAAAAAGGTGTAAACACAAACACACTCTCATCATACAATGAACCGGAGAGCTGGGAGCTTGTCTTGAGGGGAAACTGCGAGAATGTGCAAATGACAAAAATGAAGTTGCTTCTCCCAAAGTATTTTTGAGCAATTCCTTCGTACTTACATGAAATTACGTTGAGTTCTGCTGAGTGCAGCTCAGCATTCACATCACTTTCAGGTGAATTCTCATTTCATCTCGTAGACATCCGCTCTCGCTCCCTCGGCTTTTTCACGAGCAACAAAAATAGGTTTTATATAATGGATATAAAGCGAGAAAATCTTTTCAAAAAAAAAAACAACCACAAACATTCATCCTCTGCTCTGCATCTTAATATCATGATCAGGCTGATTATCATCATAATATCCATATTAAAGATGATTCTTATGTCCATTTACCTCAAGCCTGGTGGATGGAGTGGAATGCACAATGTGCTGCAATTTTTTTACATCATAATAATAGGCATTCTTATTATTAAGAGAGGATTAGGACGTAAGCAACCCACAGTCATCATCATCTCATCTCTCGCTCTCTTGAAGATGCATAAAACTGATTATTCCTAGTTTTTCTTACCTTCTTCATTCATACATACAAGGATAAATATTTATGAAGACTGACTGTTGCTTTTTTGTACAGAGGCTTGAAAACAACAACGTTGCGAATAGCAAAACTAAAATCGGAATCTACTAAACTCCTGAGCTAATGCATGTGGTTCGGTGTGAGTTCATGAATATACTGGGCAACCAGCATGATGGTGCTAATGTTAAGTACATGTGTGTATTTATGTGTGCATAATACGTAATATTGGGCACGTATTATGCAAGAACGAGAGAGATGGAAAGAGCCTTGCTTCTCGATTTGGTTCGCTTTTGAACCATTCCATTCCCCATTTTTCCTTCTCCACCAACTATACTTTTATACTGATTGCATCTTTATTTTGCAAGGATTTCCACTCTCATTTTATGCATCACATCATCATTATCGAAATGATTGTGATGGAATGACGATGGTCATCACCAGACCACCACACCATCCGTATCCTCCTCACATTGAGTCAACACACTTGCCATATGCTGGATTGAATGTAATTCTGTGTATTTGCCACAGATTATGCATATAAAATATAACTTTATAGATGCTCGTTTCTGCATGTACACATTTTTCATCTTGTTTCGGTTTGCATATCAAATCATACCTATTTTTCTCTCCTCCTCACATCACATCACATCATGCTCATCCTCCTCACTTATCGTTGTTGAGCGAGGGCGACCTTTGTATGCACGCGTTTCTGATGGGAAAATGATGGAATGAAATGGACTGTAATTTTGTTTAGTGGTTATGTTACTTATTATAGCAACATGGGATAAACATATATACATGCTATGCTCATCACCTCCCAAATGTTTTCGCCCAAATTTGCAAGCTTTTAGGTTCACTCCCGGATTCAATTCATGAGCACATAACAAATCCAAAGGTGTCTCGGCCGAGACTCTCGGCACGTTGAGCATTTACACTCAAAACCGTTTAAAACTGGTATTAATAATCATCTTTTCGCCTCAATCCTTTCTTCATGTTCCCAAGCATTGCAACAACACGAAGGTTTCAAAATCTGGATAGGAGATGCATGATGTCAAAGTGTGCATACATTTCCGAGCATTTTCTCTCAATGGTCTGCTTTGAAAGTAAGCTTACACCACATGTTTGCATGTTCTTGCAGTTTACACTGCTACGTAACGTCATGATATGATATGATGCATCTCCACCGCTCTACAAGAATGGAATCTAATCCAACTGAAAGTTACGATGGAGCTTTGCCACACACCGCAGCTCCATGTCCCATACTGTCATACAAGTTTTCTTTGGTGTGCTCCCAGTGCACGGACAAGAAAAGAAAAAAACAAGTTAGTAAAACCATTCCTGCCTCAGGTTTTCTATTCACCTACAAACACAAACCATGCTAACTAAAATCATATATCTGCCTTTATATGTACGTCTGTCTACCATGAAAAGTGGCTCTGTTCATAGAACATCCATAGCTTCCGTTCCGTTCTGTCCACGAAAAAACTTGTCAGTCAAAAACGTGTAAACTGTAGAAACGTAGTAGTAGTATGTACTAGTATGATAGCTCCTATCCTATGTTTTTATATGAGAGCAAAGCCATAGCTGACTATTTCTAAAAAGCTGAGAAGTACGTTCGAAGGAAAGGAGCTCAGTACACCACCATCACGCTGTTTTTCTTTCACTACTCTCACGTTCCAAATACATACATTTTGGACTTAAAAAGAATTGACGAGAGAAAGAGGAGAGCAGCGGTATTGAAAAGGAAGAGAGAGACGTAGTAGCTTGAAACGTGTGCCTTGCCTTGTGCTAGCTTGCCTTACGTTTCGTTTCGTTTGGTCGGGTTTTCGGGTGTTTGAAATACATGGTTGCAAAGAATGTCATGCTGTTACGTTACGCTGGCTTTTATGTGTACAAAAAGGATTTTTTATATGAATGAGGGGAGTTTTTATTGGAGACTACCTACATAATCTCAAAGATACTCTTTTGGGATCCCTGTTCCCATACAATGTGGAATTGGATGGATGTAGTGAGAGAAGGTTTGAGTTGAGCTCAATGGGAAATGTGTGCGAATGAGATTGTGTATGTGCGTGTGTGTGTGGCATGGCATAGTTGTGCTTTGCATGGTAGTAAAAACGAGAGACAGAGTAGTAGTTGTAAGAAATAGTAACACAGTTGAAATGAGGGAAGACAAGAGCTGAACAAGCAGCCAGAGTCAGTAGAACGAGTAGTAGGAGCAGTTGTTGTGGTGGTGGTGGTTGTGGAAGAAAATGGATTTTATGTACCTACCTCTTTCTATGACTAGGTTAGGTTTCTCTGCTGGATTGGAATTGGATGCTTTGCTCGCCTATGTTTTTGTTGTTAGTGCTGCTTATATGGTATTATGGCTTGATCTAAAATATATATACATACATGTTACTTGTTTTGAAATGGAGATATAAACTCCCATCGTCTCTCTACAAGTCGATTTTCGTGACGTTCAACTCCTATAGCGGGGTATACCAATAGTATGGATATTAGGCAGGCATGTATCAATGTATGTATATATGTGACTGATATGTTGTTCATGTAGAGTTTGTTCCACATCTCTTCTATTCATCATTACGTAGATGATCCTCGTCAGTACTGGCTCAAATCCGGGATTTAGCCTTGGATCCATTGTCGTAAAATAGCGGTTCGAATTTGTTTGGAAATTGGTCCATCTTCCTATTGTAATTTCCAAGCCCAAATTAACTAAATCTGCATACATTATGTTATGGGGTGACATGAGATCGATAAACTAAACTCCAATCTAAAGCCGTCAATTTTCTAAATGGATAAATCAAAGTCGACTCTAAAAGTTTAATAAATAAATGTTCAGCAAATAAACTAACTATGCCATCTCCACCCCCAACCCAAAAGTATCTCTCGCTTTTCCTCCAGACGGCCCAAAAAGCACGTTCTAGCCCCAGACTGACCATAGGTTGCTGCTACTTTGTATTGCACATAGTTTTGAACAACTAGCAACTACTTTGCTTACATTCAGATTGCATGAAAAACTCTCATACACTTTTGCCCAATAATACATACCACTCTCCACATCCCATCTCTTTTCTAGCTCTCTCTCTCACATTTTCTTGTATACTGGATACTTTGATATAAATTGAGCTTTTCCATCTCTCTCCTCACTTAAGTTCATGCTTCTCGATTCCATGTACTTTTGAAGCAACTCCATTCCACTCCACTCAACTTACTTTTTGCTCCTTTTTCCATCCAAACCAAATAAGTACGACTGCCACTGTATCAACCATACAGCCAGTGAGACTCACTCTCTCACACACACATTTCTCTAAAAAAACTAGGTGTTTTTGTGTGTATGTGTATATGTATGTTATGTGTGAATTTTAACTTTGTGCTTTGATTATTGCATTACATATTACATAGTACTTAACACAGCCGACGAGAAGGAAGAAAAGTTGTCCTGCTTTACAGAAACATCGTCGTCGACTACCACCACTACCTTTCTGAGGAGCAGTGTGCTACTCCTGTTTTTTACTATTATTAATAATTATCATCAGCAACATCTTCTCTCCTATTCACACAATAAAAACTAGGCCTATAATACTATTGTTAGTTCTCCACAAACTTACTTTGACTTTGGAGGATTGGAGTGATTGTGAGTGAAGTGAGGTGAAAGGGAGAAAGAAAACTGAGGAGAAATACATACGTAGTTGTGGTGTGGTGATGTGTGATAAATAAATGGAATATGCAACACAATACCAAAATATTTCCTCAATATCATTCAAATTAGCTCCCAAATCAGAGGAATCCCATGCAAACTAGCTCCTACTCCCGTGAACTTTGCCTGTCCTCTACAAACAATAATAATACAGAGGATAGAGCACCAAAAGGGCTTTTAAATTTGAGTCCAATATCAATTTACATACTTTCCTTGCTACTTACTACTACTGCTGCTAAACTTGCGACTAAACATTTTACTCCCTTTTGTGCAAGTGTGGGTGATACACAGATCAGATAAGACAATTGCCCAAATTTGCTAAACAAGTGGAGTCCCACTGATCTGCATTTAAATCTTGTTGATTGTATATAAGGATTCATTACAACAAAACCAATTATCATTTTTGAATGAGCCAATAATGCAATCGTGACGTTGTTTACGTTTCATTGACTGAAAGCTCAATTAGCGATGATATGGGTAGATCATAGTTTTTTGTATAAAGTTCAAAATATTTTTGTGATATTGATTCTCGCTTCCAAAAGGAGTTGACTGTACAGTAACGTTTCCATTACTCATTCATCACATCTGCAAACTCTTTGAAAGATTGTCCTCATCATCATTAGTGTGTTGTTTTGGGTTTTCATTCACAACCTTTTTTGGTTCGTGTTTTTCTTAACGGGTATGAAAAAAGGTGCAAATACTTTTTCATATGGTTTGTCTACACTGTTAATTTACGGGTGCAATTAATTGGGGAATACGGCGAAAAATGAAAGTGGAGTAAGAAATCGTTTCATATGAGGTTTATGCTCTCCTTCTCAGTCCAACTCAAAACATAATCATCATCATCAATATTGTTATTATTATTAAAAGTTGCTGAGACGAAGTACGAGCGAGTCAAGTCAGTAGCAAGTCGAGCATCATAACAACCCATTAGGATCATCATCGTGTAGTAATAACATTTAAGTCAGTCACTCAGTCAAGCCAATACAAAAGTGCATTAAAAAGTCAACAAAGGCAAAGATAAGAAAGACAGGAGGTTCGCTTCGCATCCCAGCATCATCAGAGGTAGTAGTAGAGAGTCACGTTGCAACTTTTTTTTACGATACGTTAGCTCTCCTCTACTTACAAAACTACAACTGCAGACTCGACTCTCTATATTTTCGCTACCTATCCAGATGTACTTGCAACCTCATCGTCATCATCATCATCAGCAACAACACCACTTCAGTAACATCATCATCATCATCCTTTACTCACCTTCTTAAAAATCTACCTGCCTGCTTCGTCTTCTTCTTCCAAAGTGAGCTAACTGCTAAAAAAGCAGTTTTTTTCGTCTTCTTCTGCCAACCAAAGCTACGTACTTGCTAACCTACAGAAACTACCTACTGGCATGGGATACGATTAGCAAACGCAAGAGAAATAAGAAAAAATATATTCAAGTCAAGTGAGTCCATTGCAGAGCCAACAAAACAACCAAACACCAACCTTTAGCTACCCACAACGCACGAGTTGCAGTTGACTTTGCATTGAATAATCCAACATATTCGATTCATCCAAATCTACAGCATCACATAACACTTGACTAAAAGAGCAAGGAGAGAGAAGTTTTGAGTGAGTGAGAGAGAGAGAGAGAGAGAGAAAAAGAAAATCCCAGCCACCTACACATTGTATATCACTTTAGTTCTTACAAATTTCTTTATAGTATCATCACATCATCATCATCTTCAAGATCGTCTCGTCATCCTCCAACCAACCTAATTCTTCTCTCCTCATCTCAAATACATAGATACTTACGTCCACATTTGTAAATTTCATTTTCCTCAGTGAGTGTGAGCAACGTACAAGCTACCTACCAAAACTATTTAATTCATTGCTAAAGTAGCTGGAGGGGTGACGGGAACAAAACTTGAGGACGGTCACACTCAGTTAATTAATAATTTAATTCACCGAATTACACCAGTATTTCCGTCGTCATCACGTCATCCGTCATGAAAATGGAGTAACTAAAATCCAAACAAACTGATTGAGCGACGAGCTAAACGGAGATAGATAACATGTGCTACAAAAACTTTTCCTTCCTTCCTTCCAGTCTTTGAGTGTAACGCTGTTGTAATCAAATTGTAAAATTGGGTTTGTTATCGCCAACTCCATTTTCCAAGCAAAACAATAGCGTCTCCAAATTATTACTCTCTTGTTATTCTATTTTCCGTAACTGACGTGCTCTTTGTGTGTTGTAAGTACGTAAGGCCCTCATGTTTTATCGTATTCGCTCACTCAACTCAACAGCACACGGAGTCAGGTAGGCAGAGAAAGGGGATTGTTGATTAAGGGGAAATCAATTACTTAAGTGCTTTCCTCAGATTCCTTTCCATTTCCTTTGAGTTGAAGTTGTGACTATAATATACTTAAGCCTAATATCAGTCAAAATCTATATGCATAATATGTAACAATACTATGCTATTATTACGTCTAAGAGATTAGCTAATTCTGTTACCTGTCATACACATATTATATCTGCCATACGAATTTAAATGTGGGGGGAGCAAGAGAAAGCAAAAGCCAGAGCTACTATATAACCCTACACACTCTACCATTGTAATCAAGTCAGTCTTGTGTAATCTCGAGAGCACCTGGACAACTCAACATTCTCAGCACAAAAATTGTGCAACAGCAGCAGTAGTAGTACAAGTGGAATCGTTAATTGTTTCCGTTGTTGTCCATTGTTGTCAATCCCTTGTGGAGAAGAGTCAAGAATGAGTCATTGTTGTCAATATCTTTAAAGAACGCGGAATTATTGCTAATTTAGCCAAAAAAATTGAATCCTGTGTATAAATATATTTGTAGCAATTTTGTAACAGGGGTTTCCAGAGATGTTTTGAGAAATCCAAACAGGAATGGTTATTGCACTGTACTGCTAGGTATATGACTTTACGCAAATATTACACCACACTTAAGTTTCTCTCCTTAAGTCAACTCAGCTCAGTTACAAGGAAAAAGGTTCAACAGCAAACCAACCTATTTATATCCCTTGTAAATTAAGCAATTATGAGGTTGTTCTGACTGATCCAATGTTTGCGTTTTTGTGAGAGCGAGAGGAAACAAGAGATGATAAGAATTTGATGGCCATGATAAGAAAAGTATTACTGGAGATAGGAGCAAGAGCAGCACTGTGCTAAAATAAAATGTTCCAGTGTGTGGGCTACATACACTCGTTACCCACTTGTTATATTTAACCAGCCAGTTAAAACTCAGTCAGCCAATGGCCCTGAAACCCCTGATTAACCCAGAAGTAGAACTATTTAGTGAAAAATACCAGTCTCATCATCCTCATCATCACCACCAATACCATCCTCAGCAAAGTATCATCGCGTCAACATCATCACAACTGCAACTACTACTACCAACGGATATTAATAGTTACCTGTAAGCTAGCGGGAGCAGTTCCGAACTCTACTACAAATTATTGTATTCTTTCTTAAAACCTCTGTACCTTTTAAAAATCCGTTGAATCAATTTTAATCTTCCTTGTGCTCGTCTCCCTCTCTCGGCAAATATTTTACAAAGTGCTCGTGCCGAGCTTTGGTGGAAAGCTGCTGCGATATAAAAAGTAATAATTTACATAGTTGTATTACTTTTAAAGATCAAAAGAGTGTCATCATCACATCAAATTGCCTGATATTAATACTTAACTACATTCAATTCAATTCAAGTCATTTTTGTTGAGTCTGCCCTTTGTTTGGCTACGCCCATTCAAACAAAGGTTGTCAGATAGCAGAAAAACTATACATACTATTTACAAACTACGATGCAGATATAAAATAATTAAGTAGAGCTGAGGATAATATTTACTAATATACACATATATATATTTGCACCACTACAAAATAATACTGTTGTAGCATTTATCATCACTGTTGATTATATTGTAACATATTATAGCAGATAAAAATATATAGACTCTGTTGTAGAGAAAGGAGGTGAAAAGAGAGTAAAAAAATCAGTATTTTCTATATATTTCTCACAGTATATATTTAAACCATATATGGATGCTGCCTATACGAGTATGTACATTAACTAGATCAGGGGACAATTAGGTTGTTGTAGAGTATAATATATAAAAAAGAGAAACAAGTCATTCAGCCTTATATGTACTGTTTTTCATGCATTATATTATCTGAGCTGTCACTTTGAAATGCTATGCTAATGTGAGTCACCAAGCATTTCAGCGAACAAGTAGTCTACAACTATTTTTTACTCAAGGGAAAGCTATACAAAATAGTTTAATACTTTCACCAAAGTACCAAAAAGGAAAGGAGTTGTGTGTAGGTATTTGTTAAGTAAATTATCACGATCGAGTTCCACCATCCATCATCATCAGATACCTTGGACATTGGATCATCGAAAAAAGACAAGGAAAGCGAGATAATCAAAAATATCATTAGCCAGATTCCAGATCCAGCTGCTGGAAAAGGAGCAAGATTAACTTCGAGAAAGCTTTCCTCTGTCTCACTTGCCGTTATCGTGTATCACCGGCCAGTCACGCTTTTCTCTTCTTCTTTGACAACAAAGTAACAAATCAGGAAGAACACAGAAAAGGAAGAAAAACGGATTAATAGTTTTTGATGAGGAAGAGGATGATGATAAGTAGTAGTATGATCCGTGAAAGACGTGGTGACAATTAGAGCCCAAATAGTGAGAAAGTGAAGAGTCAAGTGGGTGTGGAGAGGAGAAGGACGGGAAATAAGAGACAGTTGGGTTCACTTCACGAAATATTTAAGATAAAGTGTCAAAGTGTGCTTACAGTTTTTATTTTGTACATGCAACAGTTATCACAGTAACACTAATGACGTGTGCAAGCTGCGCCAGGATCAAAAGCAGCAGCTGCAAAGTTAACCTTCTCGTCCCTTAATAGAAAAGCAGGATCAGCGGGTGCTGCATTATGTCCACGTCCTGTATGCAGGTAAGCAATTTGGCAATTTAATACTTTTTACAATTAATTTAATTTAACTTTAAACTATAGATAATGTGCAGTCTTCGTTTTCACTCAAATGTTCATAAAAGAATGACTTTTTACATAGCTGAAATTTAAGTCAAGCGTTAGTGCATTCATTGTTTTGTTAATTTCCTGGAACGGGTGGGGTTGTCTCGGTTGTTTAACATGTCATCGTCTTTTTCTGCAGACGGAAAAAAGGACTGTAGGTTGCCATGTTTAATATTTAAAGCTTAGTAATTTTGGATTCGCACATCTACAATCCAACTAACTGTCTATCTATACTAACAAGCATTTCAAGTCAAATGGAACCAACCACAGTTGACAAAGACAAGTGTTTTTATATATTCGTTTCAAGAATTGGCTGCCGGCTGCTGTGATATTACACTATTCATGAAACATGTAGAGAATGAAAAACAACTTGAAAAGAAAAACTCTTGAAAATTTTATTTAAGATAAACAATTGAATTTCAATAATTCAATTCATTTTTTGCACCCCAAGCCAACAAAATCTCAACTTCAGCTTTACAGTTTATTAACTTTACGCAGTTTATTTGGTAAAGTGGAAACCGTGGAAAGAAAATTGTCGGGATGGTGTTGGAGGAAATGCTGAAAGCTGTTTAGCGATAGGTCAATAGAGGCTTGATGAGCGTGTGCTGGAAAAGAAATCACAGGAAATCGCATTCCAATGGTTATGGCTAATAATTATGTCTCTATTTAGCATTAAAGTTCAAATTAGCATAGACTTAGAAATCGATTTTAATGTAAACACGAACGCTAACGTAAACTTACCATACAATATTTCAAGTAATTAAAACCTCATCTTCGTGATAAACTCGATTCAAATGCTTCGTGCAATACCAACCCCCAAAACTCGTTCAAATCTTTCTCGCAGTCCAAATTTTATGGAGGCTTTTAGTCTGCTTCTTCCCCATTTTCTCCAGTGTACCCCAACGCCTCATCCAGTTTATACTCAGTCCAAGTTTTACCTGATATCAGTCCGCACCTCATGCATTCTTTGAACAGTTTTTCTGAATTGTGAAATTCATCACCAAAACAACAGTTATTGCTTAGAGAAAATCGTTAATATTTTTTAAACGTATCCTTAAATTAAGGATTAAATTTATCCTTAATACCCACTAGTACAATTTTAACTTTTAAAAATCAAATTAGAATTACAAGACGTGTTAGGGCATATTTCTATCAGCAAATAGGCCAAAAAGGGTTTCTTTTCAAATGTATTAATGTGGCCACAAATTTTTTCGCGGATGATATTGAATGACTGTTTATACACAATGACATTCACCTCTTCGAAGAAATCATAAACTACATCATCATTTTTATTTGTGCAACTGCTTGCTACAACTCCACAGTTATACATCCTTTTATCACAAACGTCAAAGGTTTCATATACATATGCTTGATTGATCCTGAGCAATTTGTTGTCCCTGTTCCAAATCATTGAGCGCAGGCACTAGCTTGTTTGCAATTAATGAAGCACTTAAAATAAAAAATGGGAAGACGAAAGAAGGTTGGTTTTGTAATATCACAGTTGGGAATAAAAATAATAGTGTGAAAAAATGGAATGGACGTTGAGGATTTCGAAATTATACCAAGTTGCACAGCTAGCATGCAACCTAGTACTGTTATAATAACTTGAATATATGTAGTTAACTAATAAAAATGACATTTTTATTTTTATAGGCCATCAAACAGCAGCTGGAGGCTATGCCTCTTGAAGAGTTTGAGGACCTGCTGAAGGCAGTAAATAAAGGCCATGAGGGTATGCCCCAACATGCAGAGCTTCTAAGTGTAAGTTATTTAAAACTATATGAAAATGTGATGAAAAAGTATTTCTCTATGATTAAAGTTACCACATTAATAATGTAAATGTTAAATGATTATTTGTAATTTACAGCAACTGAAACATCATGTGAAAGTACAGCCTGATGAACCGATCCAGACCAAAGCCTCCGACAAAGACTGCAGGACGTTTTGGAAGTCACTGAACCAACGGGAGAACAAAAGTCACCGGCTTTCGAACAGCAGCAGTAGTGGATCCAGCAGTAGTGGTTGTAGTAATTTAAATGGGAATGTGTCAGTTAGTGGGAACCACAATAGCCAGTATAATCACCACAGCAAACACTCATCCTCGTCACTCTTCGGATCGAGCACATCTGGCAGCAGATCCTTTCCTACTGGGGACCAAAACGCGAACCCTGTCTCAGCTAGTTCGGAGCCACCACCATCAACCACCTACTACCATCAACCCGTGAATAGCTTGATTCAGGGCAAGTATCACGACTACAATAACCATCATCACATTCATCACCACAGTACCTTGGCCTATGGCAACTCGGATGCTGACCCTGGTGGTGGGTTGAGTAGACGGAGTCATCATGAGCGCGACTCCAAGAATGACAATATTAGTTCTTCAAATAAAAACTCATATTCGACTGCTAATGACGATCAAGATGATGATGATGATGAGGATGAGGAGAGGCCTGAAATCTATACTGGAACGCTTCCGGCCCAATACATTCTTCCCAATGTGACCAAATCTACTGGTGGCTCGCTGGGAGCAGTGCTGGTATGTACACACTCTATTTCTTTGTTCCGCATTTATTATAATATCTTGCCCATCTTTCGGTCGTCATTTTACTCAGCGTACATGTCATACCGGCACTCATACCTCCTTTGCACTCATGCAGTTTGCATTTTCTTACGTAGAGTTCGCGAATGACAAGCAACCAATAACTTAAAATCATTAGGTACGTTAGGAAGCTGAACTTTATTCATCCATATATCACCGAAAACAATGATCCAGTCCAAGTTTCTCTTGCCACTGCTTTTCCTTCAAGATATACATAACATAGTTATGAATGCTCAGTATTTGCATAAGTAACATTACAACCACCTGCACCTAAACATCTTCAGTCCATGATGCTTGCTCCGGAGGTTACATTGAGGAAGTATTTGGTCGGGCATCATACATACTTACAGTATCATTGTACGTGACAGTAAGCGAATGCATCATATTGAATAAGTTTGGCGAGGAGGAAGGCGGGTTTGAGAAAGAAAAAAAAACTTTGCGAAACTGAGAAATGTACGCGTTAGAAATGTGAAAAGTTCAGTTATTTTCCATTAATCACTATATAAAATTTTTAAACCTTTTAACAAACTGCATTGACATTGCAGCTGTCATTTTAATTGTGTTGACAAGCAGGTGTAGGACAGATTTTAGGAAAAGCGTTCTTTTATTAGTCATTGTAAAAGTATCGGTGAAATTCGAAGCAAGTACAACAGATATTGTGACTCATTACCTATTTTTTTCGTGTTTGGGACTTGCTTGATACTGACAAAAGTGCTCATCTATGACTATCTAAGCTGAAAAACTAATAGTGTACAGTTTACAACTATGGCGGGTAGCTTGTCAAAGGTTTTAACCAAAAGAAGGTTGGACAGGCTTCTTCGCTATGAACAAGCAGATATGCTAGAAACGAAACTAGATGTAGTCAACGAAAGTATAGAGTTTATATATAACAAGTTACGAGCAGGGTTGATCGCTAAACAAAACGCATTTGCAGAGCATCTAGTTCAAGATGAAGATGATGATGATGATGAAGACGACAATCCAAGGAAATTTATGCGGATTGGGGAAGCGGAAGGTAGGCCTTTATTATGTTTATTAGTTAAGCTAGTTTACAATGGAGCAACAGGTAGGTAGCATTTTTTATTGAAGCAGTTTTTCATGACGATGCCTAAAAGGAGCGCTTGCTCAATTAAATTATACCACCAAACGCACAATACTGAAAGGAGATGAAAGTCATAAAGTAAAATCGGATTTCACAGTGCTAAGAAATGTTCCGTACAATGGAACAGCGTCCTTGTGGCATGTATTGACAATTGACTGCCAGCACTTTTTTCTTTTCCGACTCAATTCAATTCTGAGTAATAATAATAATAAGCCGCCTATTGAAATTGAGTAACTTGGTCCTGTTGCAATAGTTTTGGCATTGGGTAGAAATTTTTCGTTCATTCCAAGGTAAGGCGGTGTGAAGACGTCATTTTAGCTTCTTTACACACTCCATTACAATCCATATATTCTATCTCTCTTTCTAATCTGATCAAACTGCCACGTCATAAGTAAAACTAGTTGTGCCTTTGCGGAAGTGCATTGTTACCCTCAAGTTTTCTCAGCGATTTAGAGCAATGCAAAGGTTCAAAGTGACCCCAAGTCATGAACTTGTGGTTGTTCCGATTAGTGATGCGACTGATATTGTTCGCAAGCTAATGGCAAACCCTACTTGTAGCATTTTGTCCATCGGTGGTAAGTAAAGCTTCCATTGTATAAACTGTATTGTAGTCCATGATAATTTTAATCCAGTACCCAAAAAGGTTTCAATTCGATGTTGTTCTTTAGCTGGGTTGCTCAAAGGCCATCTATTCATAGAGTCGCTTGAGGATCCTCATAATTTTACCTTATTGTCTTTTTCACTGACTGTGTGAGTCATAGCCAGAAACAGGGCACGTATGTACCTAGAGACGCTACTTTTTGTTAGCTCTTCGATCCTAAGTTTGGTAGCTGTTGCAACTACTGTGCTCTTTTTTTAGCTATAGGATATCTGTACACAGTTTGGAATGACGACAAGACAAGCATGGTGACAGTAGTCACAAAATCTCACTGTTGCATCGCACATAGCTCAACTTCGCATGTAAATGTGCTGGCAATTCATGGAATTTAGCCCCAGTTCATTGTCAGTTTCACTGTTCCATTACCATTTCTCAATTTCTTACGAGAAAACTTTTTTCCCTTGCCTTCCCCCATTATAATCACCTTCCTTGTTTTCCGCTGTTGGAATAATGTAATGCGATGTTGTGCGATATGCATACGCAGTCGTTCCTATCTTAATGTTTCGTTTTGTGTATGCAATCTCCTCCATTCATCATATACTACTGATTTTAATGCTGATGAGCAGAAGCCACCACGTTCTTACATTCCTTGCGTCGCTTTCCATGCAGCCAAACAAAACGAGACGCAGCTCTGCTGGTAGTAGTTGATTGGGTTGGCTGGTGGTTGACTGTAAAACAGATTCATATGCAAATTAAGGAGTGTATGCTTAACATCTTTTTCTTGAGGATGTTCCACATTCCCTTGATTTCGTAGTTTATTATAATAGATAATATTTTTCCTTATTTAGTTTCAACTACTACTTGTTGATCGGCAATCGGCATATATAGTTCAGCCGTGTATCACCTTGTTATATAGCTGCCGTGTTAGCAGACATTGCAATAAGAAGCATTCATAAACCTTTCCAATTGCAGAAGCTCAAAGCGTTTCTTTTCATATCTCAGTGGTGAATAGGAAAGGAGGAGGCAAAAGTCTTGGGATTTTCTCATGAAAGCTGCCTCTGGAGTAGGAATTTTACAAAATAGTTGGTCACTGTGACATATACAATAATTTCCTTTTACATACAGTGTCCTAGTTTCGGAATTTGTTGAAAAGTTGTGTATTTTATAACTCTCTCGTTTTGAATCCCGTTTTTGACAATACTTATAGCTTTAATAGTGCTCCCCATTGGGAATGATTATGAAGGGCTAAGTGGCGTTATAGGCGAGCGTCATGTGTTCAGACGAGTTTGAATGTGGTCATTTTTAAGTATTAGCTAGTTTTGCAGAATCAAAATGTATCACATTTTTAGAGTGCCGGGTAGTGAAACTTGGTGGGACACTAGTCTTGAGAGTTTGACTCCGAACGTTGTGTGTACGACCGAAAGATTTTTTTTTCTAATGCCTTTCGAAATATAGGATTAAATTAAGATTTGTCATGATTTATTTTTGATTTATTTGCAGACGTCCCGATTAAGTTTGCTCCTAACCGAAATCAGTACCAATCATTAGGTACTTCGTCGTCACTCGATGGAAGCTCCACTTCCAATACTCCCTGTCTTACTCAGTCCAGATTGGTAGATGCCCCGGCACCATCAACAAGTTCGTGGGATTTGCAGAACAATCGCCAAACTGCGTAAGTACCATGTCCTACGCTTTTCTGGTGGAAATTTGAATGTGGGCGAAATCTCATGTTGATAATGATCTTTGCATGAATATGATACCTATTAGGGTCCAGCTAAATGAGAGCTACAAAAGCGTATCGAGTGTTACATCCGGTGCTTCTTCTTATTTGGGGAGATCAACCTCCTCGTCACTTGAGCAAACTCATGGATCGGTATGGCATCATTAATTTTGACCTAAAACATAATTATGTAATAAGATATGTAAATGTGTGATATAAATATGAATGTCTGATTATTTTGTTGACGTGTTCATCTAATAGGTTCGTGCTATCTCACCCACTCTTCCCGTAGCTTACCCAAACGCTATCATTACGAAGTCACCGACTGTTGAAGGATCTCAAGACAGGCCTCCACGTCGCGGTGGGGACCGGAAAAAGAAGTCGTCGAAAAACGTAGTAAGAATAAATAAATTGGTACTCGTCAATTCCAGTGTCATATTGAAAACATGCTTGATGAGATTCTCGCCTTGTTTTTCAACAGCTCCGGGAAACGGTTATTAACCCGCAGGATATGCCAGGTTATAAAGGGACTGAAAAAGATATTGATAAGCTACTAGAATTTGTTGAGGGGAACCAGGCAAAGGTAATAAATACACGGCACTACCCGTTTGTACTTTCAGGTCATTTTTTATTCGAAATATATTAAATTGTTTGTTTCTAAATTCCAGTCAAAGAAAAATTCAAAGGATAAGAAAAAGGAGGTGAAGCCAAAAGGGAACGAAAAACAGATGTTGTCAAAGGCTGCATCCTTGGATGAAAACACTCTGGAGTATGGGTCCAAAAAGTCAGACGAGAGCCTCAGCCGGAGTCGCAACAGCAAAGAGGTTGAAAAGAAAAATGCGACAAATATCACAAAGTCATCAACTGCCCTGAGTGTTGGAGCAATGACCATTCACACCAAGCAGCAGCAGAGCACCGAGTCAACAAATTCTCGTGAAGAAATTCCAACTGGAAAAACTAAAAGCATATCTACTCCTCTGGTAAATGGAACTGCTGGTCCGTTAGCAACCAAGAACGGGAATGGTGGTGGAAACGGTGCTAAGCCTGCTACTCCCAATGTGAAGCCTTCTGTGTCACCAAAAAGTCAACAATCCGTCGAAAAACCCCCAGCTCCCGAGGATGAAGTAGCACCGACTGCCAAAACTGAGCCTTCACCTCCACCTATCCAACCCGTGGTTTCAAAACCCTCAAAGCCGGTATCTGTGAAGAAGACGGAGGATGATAAAACAGGAAAGTTGGATGAATCCGATGGTCCTTATGTCTTGGTTCAATCTAAGAAAAAGAAGGAAAAGAAAAAATCTCAGCAGCGTGAGGCTGGTAAGTTTTGTGAAAAGGAAAGCTGTTATTACCCTGAAATTTGTAACAATTACATAATTTAAATTTTTATGTTGCTCTGTTTCAGAAGCGTTTGTTCGTCCAACTGCAGACCAACAGCGAAGAGACGTGGCTCGTGCCCGGAGAAGCACTGCTGAGCGGAGAAAGTCCGTGGGCTCTGTACCTGGATCTGAAAATTCGGAATGTTCTGATGATGACGATTCTGTGAGATCTCTTCCAGCCGGGGAATGCACTCCTCGGGAAAGAATCCCAAAACCATGCTCGTCAAGTGGTGGAACCCCACAGGTAAAATATGTTATAAAACTTTATGTTATTTTAAAAATCTATTTAATTGTTATTGTGCCGCTTGTACGGTTGGTAATCATCACCATTGTTTTTAACTTATAGACATCATATGCGGATATTGCAAGGATGAGCAGGGATGAAAGTGGAAAACCTCCATCAACCCCAATTACTATCCTTTCAAGTGCAAGCGCAAGCTCGAAGACACCTCCCAGCTCGACCAAGTCAACATCATCATCTTCTTCTTCTACTTCTGGGGCTCCGGCTGTAACCTCAGATTCCGCTTTTCCAGCCCTTAGTCCTCCATCTGCTGAAAAGACTGCTCCTATAAATAATGCCGTGTGGCCCTGTCGTCCAAGGATTGAATCAGAAACTTCGACAAAAGAAAAGTCAACCCCAGGACATACCACAAAGTCTCCGGATTTGGCTAGCAAGGAAGAGCTGAGTCCCTTAGAAGCTAGTTCCCTGCCGTTGCCTGCACAGTCTGATATATCAAAGTGTTCATCGAAGCTATCTACGGATAAAGATAGTTCTACGATTAGTAAACCCGTGGCAGAGCCTCTTGTTAGCAAACCATTGGACCTTCAGTCAAACGTCAAAGAGGTGGGAGGCGATGAAAAATCTCCTCAAGGACCGCTCAGAAAGGCTGAATCGACTGCCGTTTCCACCCTAGAGTCTTTACGGTCTTCGGAGAACTGTGTGGATGGCCTTCAGCTTAATAACAAGAGCAGGAAAACTGAAGAGAAGAAGGGAAAGTCAAACAAGGTTAGATTTCAAAAAGTTTTACCACACCATCTGTTGATTATTGGGTTTGGAGTGGTGCATTTCATATATTTTTTTATTTTTTTATTGCAAAGGTGTCTGAGGAGGGAGTAAACAAGACTGCCTCAATTAAGGGAATGGAAAATGGAGACATTTCGTCATGTCACCAAGAGCCTGTTGTTTTTTGTGGAGGAAAATTTGATAGCAGCCAACTGCCTGCTGGCCAAAACATTGGATTCGAGTTTGGATTTGGAGTGATTGAAGCACTGAACGACAACGTTGTCACAGTCGTAAGTTTATTGTTAATTTTTTCTGGAACATATTTAAAATGTTGCAATACAAGATATTGTGACTAAGAGTACGACTACAATGTGTTCTGTAGGATCTTACACCATCACCCAACGCAAATCCCACTCCAGTCGAGTTACCACAATTGGTTTTGGCACAGGTTGAAAATAAAACTGCTAGTGAGCGACCAACTCGATCTCAGGAACAAGTATCCAATCCAAAGACCACTGAAAATTGTTGGGATAAAGCGTTGAAAACAGACAAAACATCGAAATTCCAATCTTCTCACGAGAAACAAACTGTTATGAGCTCGACAAAAAGCAAGGTAAGTGGGTCATCTTGAACGCATTATTTTCTTTAGTCCTTTGGTCTAAAGCGACTGCTGTAATACGGTTCAAATTAACTTTAACAGGGCACTAGCAACCTTCAAGGGGAACTAACCGAGGCTCAACCTTCCTCTTCGCTGGGACAAAAAGGGTCACAACCACAACCAAATATGGTTGCTTCAGCTACAAATTCCACCCCAGCCCCCGTCCCATCCACAGAGTGTAAGGAGGTCAAGCAGCAGGAGACTTTATCATCCGCATCTCCTGCCAACCTCCAAACTGAAGCGGTCACCGGTGTATCTACCGTTGTGGATGGGAAAGCTGCTGAAATGCTGAGCCAAGGAAAGCTAGACGTTGCTCAATTGTTTGTTCCATCGACTGCTGCGAATATTCCAGAATCATTGTATCTGTCTCGAGACTTTATGGATACCTGTAAGTTGCTCATACCAAATATTATTAAAGTCATAAGTAGACGAACTTCAAATCCTCAGAGGAATTTTAATTAATTTGCCCTTGCATTTTTTCCTCGTAGATGCCGAAGGGTTGGCGAACTTATCACGACAGGGGAAGGTGACTTACCATCGCGTTGATTAAATCAAGTCTGAGGTTATCTATTATTCATTCAACGTTGTTACTATATATTACATTACATCACACTATAGATACATATATCTTATATTATTCATACATTTAATTGCATACCCTTCACCATCGGTGCTCTAAGCTAAGTAAATCTTTGGTGTAGTATTTACTACTGCTTTCTAAACAGATGTTCTGATGTACGTAACTATGTAGTTGCAATTGAGAGGATCACTCGCTAACCATATCTGGTTGATGTAATTGATATGGGCGGCTCATTAGTGGTACATGTCTGTATGTTTTATGTAGCCTTTTTTGTTCTCTATTTTCAACTAAAACGTTCGTTTGTTCGTTCTGGCACTCGCTTTTCTTTCACTAGTAAATCAATTCAAAGTCCTAATTATATTAATTACATTAGCTCGCCAAATGTTACTTTGTATTTGTCATGTTAAAGTCTTTAAGAAAACTTTACAACTCTGTCGTTAAAGACCCGAAGAAACTTATTATACGAAATTACACATTACATTTACGTAGACTAAAAAATCCATTATTCGGTTTAGAAATCCTCGCGTAGGCTCTAGGTATAACTGTAGCTCTAGGTCTAAGTTTAGGTTAGCGTAGGTTAAGTTTACGTTATGGAGAAATCAGATTCTAACATCTTCTAACTTCGCCTTTTACATTTTTCAGTGGGCGATATAAACTGAAGTATCGTTCATATAGGTGATCGTCAATGTTTGTAATAAAACTCACAGTCATCTGTATTTTATCTAAGTCACTGCAGAAATAACTTTTTCCAACTGAATATGAAATAAAATGTAAAACTAAAAAAATTAAAGTAATTCATTCGGCGCGTAGACGAGTGAACGAGGGAAGCGCGCGATGAATATTATAATATAATAATAATATATATATCAAAATTAGAATTGTGTATATCTTGGTAAAAAAAATTAAAAGAACACACATGTTTCCTATTCCGTAGGTAAATTTAATTAGGGATCGCGCATTAAACATTATTGTTGTTATTGCAAGATTATGATAGTCAAATTAAGTACGATGATGGCGTGTAGGTAGAATGCTAGAGTTAGTGTATTTACTTGTATACAGATTACTTTATGACAGCATCTAATTAATACCTATAATGGGACTGGAGAGAGAGAGAGAGTTTTTGTGCTGATATGATATGATGATGATGATTGTGTCAGCGTGCACGTCCGATTATCATAACATTACATTATTATTCTTATTGTTATTCTATTATTACTATTATTATTCTAATTTAACTCACAAAATGTTAAAATATCGAAATAGCCCAACAATATATACAAAACGAAACAGATTTACTGTTGGGAATGTATTCGATGGATCACGTCGTCATCGTCGGTTTTTTATGAATGTCAAATGTGCAGTAATGTTTACAAAGCAAGAAAATTAATTAATATCGGATCGGATTTATCATACAACTCCGGTAGAATTTTAAAAACTACTTAAATCGAGTAAGTAAAAAGGATAAGCTCGTCCCGTACGCAAAAAAATTATACTGGCAATGAAGGTGGTCTTACATTTTGAGGTTCATTGATATAAATGATGATAAAAAAATAATATATGTGTATGATGATAATTGATAACTTAAGAATTACTACTTTAATATGCCTTGTTACTTTGTTACTGGCAGCGATTTATATAAAAACGCTTTCTCAGCTGCTGTGTATCTGCGGAGGCATTATATTCATAGGTAAATACAATACAATACCAAAATTTGCGAACGAAGAGAAACAAGTGCGTGTGTGAGTGTGTGTGCATATATTATTATGTTGAGAGTACTTTAAGACATTTAGAACAGAGAGTTGAGAGAAAGAGTAAATGAAAATGAACTCATTGCCAATGAGCGCAATAATGTTAAGGTTAAAAATGATTTCATATGAATGTTGCTGTAGATCGGTAATACGTGAAGAATTACTGCTGAAATTCCTGAACAAAATGTCATTTCAAGAAAAAAGCGAATAAAAATGATGGACGGAATGCTATATGTAGATGAGAGAGAGAGGGAGACAGTGCTCATTTTATTTCTTCCTTTTTTATATCCTACTTCATACCATAAAACAGTAAGTAAGCCACTTCACCGCTTCCCAGTTTACCATTGTTTGCTATAGACTCTGGCACAAGGAAACGTAAGATTCCATGCGAATACGAGTCGCAAAAATATAAATGCAACAGGAGACCGAAGATCTTTTGGGAAAGAAAGCGAGCACATCATATTAACTTGTGTTTTACCATATTGTATATGTGTACACATTAGTTGTTTTAGTATGAAAGTAAAGCATAAACTCAAGGTGAAACTCAATCCAGCAGATCCCTATCACTATCAGAGGAGCAGCCGATTGAAATGTATCTCTGCTTTTCTGACTCTGTAAGCTTAAGAGATGTACTACCGGTGTACTTGCGCAAAGAACATTACCCCGTTTTAGTACTTACACACTTTTAAAGCATATTAAGTCCTATTTCATCTCCACGGCCTTGGCTCATTCCGACTCTTTCTTCGTCACAGTTCACAATTATAGATTTTAACAGTCACTCATTTCATCGTTGGGAGGTGTGAGGGCCACTTTTTTTTATTGCCAATTGCAAATTTTTTTATGCTGTCATAATAACTTTACTGTAACTAAAAATTGAAACCAATACCCACTTCTGCCAAATACATAAACCCCGATCGTGATATATAGCTTGTCATTGGGCTCACACAGATTCCACGTCGAAATCTATCACATAAAAATTCTGCACTACACAGCCCACGTCGTCGTAAAAAAAGTACATCCGATGGATGCTCAGATTCCTTCCCCATTGCTAAATCTGCCTCACGAGGTACGTTGCATGCGTTTTTGTGATCTTGTTATACTTCGTGTGCTACCCAAAAACAAAGAGGTTCTACCATCGTCAAAGTTACGCAAGTACTCATATTAACCGTGACTTTATGCATTTGTATTTAAATATTATTACGCAGATTTGGCTTTTGGTCTTCAAATATTTACCAAACCATAGCGATTTACTAGCCTGCAATCGAGGGAGTGAAAAGTGGGCAGAAGATCCTACGCTGAGCCCACTATATATGTTTAAAGAGGTAAATAAATGTGTGTTATTTTACGGAATTCGTAAAAAATTGCATACATTCGTGATTTAGTTGGTCCGCATTAAATAAATTTAGTTGCAGGTTTTCAAAGTGAAAATGAAGCGAATCTCTAAAAACAATTTCCTCAAATGCCGTTTGATCTGCAAAACATGGAAGGAGGCAATAGACAAAATTTATGAGACCCACCAGCTCCACCTCACTTTTAACGATGATCCACTACATCTGCATCCAGCTAACATGCAACTTAAGGACCACCTTAGGTGGAACCACGATGGAATACGCCTTTCCAGCTCAGAAAATATCAACACTTTCATTGCCACTATGAATACTCAACTTATGAGTCCGTTTATTGTGAGATGTGTGGAGTTTGAAGATGATGGGAGCCCAGAGTTTTGGAATTGCGTGTGTAACTTTCTCCGTGTATTTGGCGACTTCATTTGGTATGTGTACTTCAAACTACGCTTTCAACCTCATGATGCGTTAGCGGGAGCAACTAGTAATGAACAAGTCGTTCAAAACTGTTTGGTTCTACTTCCAAACATCAAAAAGCTGTTCCTGGATGCAAATCCCAGTTGGATCAATTTTATTGGAGAAAACCAAAAGGAGTTCTTGCGAGTGCAAGAGTACCTGAGGACCAACCCTCTGCCACAACTAGCAAACTTGCAAATGATTTACTTCGATCCCACTAATCATTGGACACCCCTTCACGAAGCTATTATACGGTGTGGCAGCAACACTTTGAAGAAGTTGGACTTCCGCCATTATATTTATGATGGCTCCATCTCCCTTCCCCAATTGGAGGAGGTACATATAACAGTTGAAAGATCGGAAGATTTAGAAAATTTAGTCCACTTTCCAGCATCAATGAAAACTATTTATATTAGCACTGTGCACAATAGAGGAATTTTTCTTACGGCTGAAGAAATTTTCACCAGACTTGAGCGGTTTTCCAGAACCCTCAAAGAATTGTTCTTGGAAGTGCAGTTGGTAGCACTTCCAAGTGATTTTAGGGCTAACTTTTTAAGTCTTGAGAAACTCACGATTCGCGTCAGCGGACCTTTGGACTTCCTGTTGGGTTTGAGACACTTAAAAGAGCTAGACGTATTTGAGTACGATGACCACCCCTCGAATGAAGGTTGCATTCGGGTGAATGGAATTGAGGACAAGATGCTGCAATCCAATATTTGGGATCTAATCCCCTCGCTACAGCTATTAACGTTCGAGGGGGAAATGTTTTATAGGAAGGATCTTCCAGAATTAATTATGTAAGTGATTTTTTTCCTCATTCTGTGTCGTAAAAATTATGAAGGAACTTAATCCCCATATACGGTATTGTCGTTTCAGACTTGATTGAGCAGTTTGAAGAACGAGGCTGATTTCTGGATGATGCGTATTACTACCGCGGCATATGAAACCGTTACTTACTTATAAATCTACATATTATCTAAATGCAAATGAATGAATGAGTTAATTATGTTAAACATTCCATTCCGTTTTGTTATTGATACAACAGAACTAACTGTAATTATAAGTTTCTATCGTAAAAATGGTTAACTTTATAAATTTTTATCATAATATATATAAGAATATGAATGAAACTATCAACATCAACGTACGATGAATTACAAATTCATTCTTGCATTTTGTCTCAAATTGAGGCACTTTACGTTGCCAATTTGTTTTCCATTAACAAATGTTTAACTTGTTGAGGTTAATGTCTTTTAGTTGATAATTGCCATTGTAATTAATTCGCAGTTTTAAGCTAAGAATTCAAATTGTGAACGGTCTGAATGAATAAACAGAATAAACATACATATATTTCATATTTTGCATCCATGTTCTCAGCTTCAATTCATTATTAGCAATCTACACAACAGTCCCAACGGAATGCATATTATACATAGAATCCA
This sequence comes from Orchesella cincta, assembly GCA_001718145.1. Taxonomy (NCBI): domain Eukaryota; kingdom Metazoa; phylum Arthropoda; class Collembola; order Entomobryomorpha; family Orchesellidae; genus Orchesella; species Orchesella cincta. The sequence continues at coordinate 97,864 of LJIJ01000180.1, read as the reverse complement.
ATTCTGCTCAACCACCAACGATGTATACATTTGTGATAAAGTTTTCTTGATTCGCACTCCATCAATGAGATTATCATCCATATATTATTTGGGAGGTAAAAGATTGCACGTCTACGGAAACCAAATGAATATGCTCAGCGAGTTCACGGTATATTTGACAACATTAGATGGGGGAAAATTGTCATATGAAATCCACTCATGCAAATATTTCATAGTGATGGATTCCAGTTAATGTAGGTATGATAGTATCATAGCATGATTTGAATGAGACACGAATGATTTGGAAACGCAGCCACATGAATATAATGAAAGTGGCACATTTAATTCCGCTTTAGCATGCAATGTGCCTCCATACAATTTCATATTCCATTTTCTTATATTTAGGATGAACATATTCTGGTGTTTTTCTACATGATTGTCACAACCAAAATGGATTTCTTCTTGCCACACATACAAACATGGGGAAACTGTGCATCTGCTAAAGTTTCCCTTCGGAGAAATCAATCTTTCAGGTCTTTCAGACAAAGTGAAAGAGAAACAAAGCGCGTAAGTGTCTATTCTCATCAAACTTCATATATTAGAAGAAGGAAGAAGCCTATTTCAACCAAAACCAAGCCAGATGGAAGAAAACAAACTGTTGAAGCTTAAAAGTGCTTTTTCTCCCCACTTAACTCCTGTCCTCCTCCTTGTATCCTATTGTTAGTTGTTTGATTGTGTAAAAAGATGGGTAAACTCATGTTTTTATCTCATTACAAAAGATTCCTGTCCTTCCTCTTTTTTTGCCCACTTTGTTTGCAAATGATGGACATTTTTGGTTAGGTGAAAGCAAAGGAGTGGTTGAGCGAAAAACAAATTCATGCTTTTTGCTAAAAGCAAAGTTATGTCTTTCTTTCTTGATAGAAAAAGTGGAAACAAAAATGAGAGTCTCCATTACCATATTTCGTCAAGTGAAAGACTTTGTCTGCCCAGAAAAATAAGAATGTATACTCTCAATGGAATGAAATAATGTGCCTAATGGATGAAGGAGTTTTTTTTTCGAAGAAAACATTCTTTAAATGCTCCTATAAGTTGGCGTGTTATATCATGTATGTACATGATATATTATCATCCTCAACATCCTTTAAAACAGTAGCTTCGGCACTCTCCAACACTTTGTTCCATCTGTTTAGCTTACACTATTCCAAATGTTAGCGTTGTTCTTTGCATGGATTCCCAGCTCACATCACATGTTGCTTTTTCCATTCCATCCCATTTGGCTCCCTGTTAACTCCAGAGTTTTGGGAAGCCAGTCGCTTAGTGCATCGCCCGTTTGCAGCCCGTTCAGTCGCAAGCTAGAGGAACGCTCTTGGACTCTTTGTGCCGACTCGTTTCGTTTGACCAAACACGACAACTCAACATTTATGGTGCAGTGAAAAAGTACGGGAATGGTGCAATGAGGAGCTCCTTTTTTAATTTTATTACTGTTATGCACCCTCATTCAGAACAATGAATTATAACAGTTGGTGTTGTTCGCGTTTGCATGTGTGTATATGTGTAAACTGCTGGACGATTGTCTATGTATTTAATCTCGTTTTTGTGAGGTCATCTCATTCATAAAGAGTTCAATATAGATCGGAGCTGAATGAAAGGGAAACAGTGCACAATATACTGATTTTAACAACAGGAAACAGGAAGACGCATCTCGTGTTGTTTTTCATTTCATATATTAAGAGCATTGATTCAAATTCAATTATCAGTCAATAATTCTCACATCTCTTTTTTCTTGCGGATTTGATAAGTAGTTGAATTTTTTATACTGTGTTATGTTATGTTATGCCATCCAATGTTTGTTTTTAGTTTAATCCAAGTAAGTACTGGACATTATTAATAACACGCGATAATGTTGCGTTTAGGTTTAACGAAGTGGATAAATAATTAATGAGCGAGTTGTAACAAAAGTTAGCATAATGATGTAACACAGTACGTATACACGCTGACCCACTGATAACATGAGTAGCATCATTTTAATATGTGATGGTGAAGAAACCTTCATATTTGATGTTACAGTTGGGTGGTTGATTGAAGCAAAACTTAACTATGCGTAGACATTTTCAATTGCCTGCCAATTTCGGTTCATTTTTCCTGTTGCGGTTTGTCACTAGTATAGAAACCAAATCATCAAAGTAGTTATATCGAAAGGAGTGGAGAGTCCAACCAAACTATTGTGGTAAGTTGATATGAAAAATTTATTGATATGATATTTAGATTTAGTTTAGCATACATGTATGTTTGTCATTTGCATGAGCGCATAATTAAAAACCATTTAACAACGCCTAACCTAGCCTGGAGCATTGCAACCTGTTGGTTCTCAGAAGCATTTTGTTTCCCATTAGTTCACATTGCCCCATCCCCGCTCTTTGCAAAAAACTGTGGAAAACGTAAATAAACTTTCCGCTCAACAATATCCTCAACATTCTTTTGATTGTGAAGCTGTTACCGTTCTTTTGTGGAGTTTTCCGGTTCACTCATTTTTGTCAACTTTGTTGGGAGAATGGAAACCTAGTCAAAATAAACAAGTGGGTAGCTGCATAATTTAATTTGTTATTATTCATGACTTTGAGACTGAAACTACATGGAGCTTCCTTTTCGTGAAGAGGAAGATTTATGGGGTAACGTGAGAGTAGGTTTTGAGAGCAAAGCATTATTAGCTTTTGTGTACTTTTGCAAAATCAACTGAAGCGAAAGTTGTAGACTCGGCTGACAAAACAATATCATTTAGAAAGTTGCTGTCCTACGCTAATATTTTGCGAGTTGTTTCCATTTTTTTAAAAACTTTTCAAACAAAAAACTTTTGAAACAAAATAATGTTATAATTAATACTCATTTTCGGAAGGACGACAGACAATAAGCCTTTTTTAAGATGTAATGATGTGGGCTAAAGATGAGCAACTACAGACTGGAAAAGGGAGTTGGTAAAAATGATGAGAAAGACTGTGGAGAGCTACTTTCCCCATAAAAACAATGGAAGGAGAGAAAAGTTAATGGGAAAACTTTAGTTTACGCACGGAATGAATTATGAATGGAAAAAATGTATACTTTTGGGTGGCATTAGATGGGTGGGTGACTTGCTATTTGTAGTTATGTTTTGAGCAAGCAAGCAAACTACATATTATGCACGTTCATACATAGATAAACTGCGGACACGCAATGCAAATTTATGACTGCACAGCTCTCCCATTTCCCCCTTGTAAAAATATGTATATGTGAAGTTATCAAAGTTTTATCCTTGTACCCATTATATCTCCACATTATTAGGGGATTGGTAAGGGCGCCTATAAAACTACAAAGTTATGAAGTAGTCATAAAATGCAAACACAAAAAAAGAAAACTTTTTGGCACAATTCTTTTTTTAAAGGATATTGTGACGGAAATGATGGTTCTTTCTCTCCTTCACTCGCTTTCACTCCACTCTTCTTCACCCGTCAAACTTTGTCCTCCTCTTTGTCAACACTTTTGGGCGATTGGTAAGAGCACACACTAGAAGTGAGTGAGTGAGAGAGGGAGGAAAGGCTGACTCTTTATGTTAGTAAAATGCATAATAATACTGTGCGACTGTCTCCTTCTTGACTCGTTTACTTTTCCTCCACTTGTCGAGAAGAGAAAAACTGTTTTGACTAGGGAGGATAGTATATGACAAAAAAAGAAAGAAAAACTTGTTCCTTGTTATACACTAAATCCTTCGTGTATGACGACGACAACGGGGCTCGCTACTGTTAACTGTGACAGAGTTGGTAGTTTTTCATTGCGACCTGTCCTTTTGTCTGTCATGTCTTTTTAGGTAATGGCTTCATGTTGAACATAATCTTCTCATTTTTAACTAATTAGGAGAAGAAATAAATTTTAGTGAGGCTAAATCAGAGCCAATTTCCGGTTCCATTTATGGCTTAAATTACAATTGATGGGTACAAAGCAAAAAAACACGCTCAAGGTTATCATTGCTAGTTGACTACATCCCTTTTTGAAGTTTATTGATGTGCCATTTTCAGTGAGACGGACTTCCGACTCACTTTTGTACCAAGAGCATATTATTCTCTTCATTTTTCTAGATCGTATCACCTATTTTTATACATGGCCGTCGTTGTAGTTTTAGGTAGATAAATAGTCACTTGGTCGGTCGTCACAACAAGACAAAATTGTAGATATTCCCTCACTACATGAGCAAGTAGACACACAACACACCATACCAAATAAACATGTATTGTGTATCTCATCGTCCAAATCATTTATGAAAAGGCTTGCTTCTCGTTTAATGGCTACCATGTATACTTTTTGTGCACATGTAGTTTTTCCTCTCCTTCCTCACATTTTTTTAAAGGGAATAACACCAATCTTAAGCACTCACGTAGATAGGCACTTGCTCGCGTTCGGCAATTGTTATTTCAGAACATTTTTTTCTACAACTCCATGATTATTTCGTCTTTTGCTTCTCCTCCTTGTATCGAACAACAAAAATAGAAAAACTATTTTTGGGAACAACTTCGCTCTCTCGTATTTTCTCCATGTAAATGTATTCATTCTTGAATTTCTCCTCAACTCTCCACTACTTCTATCCCGTTTCCCTTTCTCAGGTTCATGTTAAGGTGCACTAGCTAGAAGGAGCAATAGTCTAAAAGTATATAAATTTTTAGTAGGGTTTGGAGTGTAAAAACAAATGTAGTTGTTTGTATAATCCGACACCTTGAATTATGCAGATACTCTTGCGGTTAACCTCACATTTCACTTTTATTTGATGCTTTGAACCTTTTCCCCTCAAGTTTTTTATCCACTTCCTCCCCATCTGTTTCTACTTTTTCTTGTTCGCAAGTGTCGTTCTGGTTTGACGGTTTGCCATCTCATGCTCATGTTCTCCAGTATGAATAGTTAAAATAATGCAAGTAATGTAGCTCCAAGTTTCCCACATGTGCCATGTGTAAAAAGAAAGAAAGAAAGTGGGATGATTGTGTGTGTTGTTGGTACTAAGGCCGATAGCATGCCCAACTCATGACTAGGGAATGAAGAGAAGTTAATGACTTGCTCTTTGTGTTTCTCTGGATAATATTCAAAGAAAAAAATGTAGAAGAAATGTCTTCTACCTTCTTCGTTCCTTCCTATCTCCAATAATCTCGTGACAAGACACCAAGACTCTCATATTAAGTGGGATGCGGAGTCTTGCTCAACATAATTTTGCTCAGTAGCTGGAATTTACAAGCCTATCTGTGTGCACACTTTAATATGAGACGGGGCAAGATAGAACACGCATTAAGAAACAACTTGTGTGACATTTCTGTCTCTTCTGTTGTCTCCAGCTAATGTGCTACATGACACAGTTCATGCTCTACTTTTATCATCAGCATTAAACTCTTATTAAATGTGTCTTCTTTTTACCCATTTTGATCAAGTTGACATACACTTAGTCAACTGATCAAATAGTAATCTTAACCAAGACCAAGAACAAGAATGACAGCCATTATTTGTGAGTTTGACAACCGATCCAGAGCTGAATTCAAGGAGACTCAATGGGGAAAGCATGTACATGCACATCCATATTATATGGGGACTCCTCATACCCACTGTCAAAACTTTTTCTTCGAGACCAAATCCCATGTTTACTACTACACACACATGTATTATTGGTTGGAAGACAGTAGTGTCCCTCCCTCCTGTGTAGTTTTTTTTGGAGAATGTCACTCATGCAGGAGGACATGTGTCTGGTCTTGTGTAGTGTGTATGTGTGCCCATTTTTGTTGCGAAAAATGGGAACACGAAGAAAAGGGAAAAGTGGAGGAGAAAAAAGGAGTAAAAATGAGGAATGACATCCATTAAAACTTGTTCTTGATGTTCGAAGCATGATAAGCAGAAGCGGTTTTTGGTATGTCTGTGAAAATGTATTGTGTGAGAGGAGAACGAGCGGAAATCGAACTTTCTTTCTCACTGAGACCAAGCAGAGCCTTCACATGAGCTTCTTTTCTTGTTATCCAATGTATATGAGTACATGATTACCATTTTGCCACATAAAGATTCAGAGAAACAGGAAATAAGCAGGTTGGGGATTTGAGAGGGAGGAAGAAAAGAAAATCTTCCCGTAGGTCTTTTACACTTCTTCATTTCTATCCCTGGATTTTCTCCGCTGATCAAATTCAAAATCCTCTATTTTCAGTGTGCTGACTAGGTAGGTAGATTGTATTCAATTGAGGAGACTAGAAAGTAGAAGAAGAAGAAGGGGAGACACAAATCCACGACGTGACAGAAAAATGAGATTCAAGCAGAAAATGCAAAATGGGTTGTTCTTTTGTCGTTTATCTCGTTCGACAAGGGATAAGCACAAGCATGTCAGGGAAGAAGACACTGCGTAAAAAACATTTGATACCAATGCAGTGCTGCACATTGTTAACTCCTGTCCAAGGTTGTCAGCACGCTAATGCCTTTTTCCCTTCAAGACATCATATCATCTCTCAACCGAGGCGAGCAGCAGGGAAATTTGCTATCCATGAACTACATAAGTGCACACACGCCTACACTAAAGTCGGGAGTGTAGAACATGATGATTCTTTGATGTATGCATATTATTATAATGCCGTCCATGCTTTAATAGACAGCCTATCAAATGGGTCTAAAATCGTCTCATTTTACTACTCCAGAAGCCATTTCAATCAGCTTGAGTTCCGTTTCTGAAATGTGCCCTAAGCTAACAAAATTTGGCGACGAGAGTCTGTCATTCTCAAATTAATTGAATTCTTCATGTTTCCCATCAAAGACTAATTCCGACTAAAAGTCGTAACCATCATCAGACACGATTATTTTTCAGGTTGTTTTAGACAGAATCTCAAAACAAATCAGAATCATATTGTAAAAGAATGGGGAATAGATCCCAAAAAGAAAGATGTCTTCAGCTTGTTTTGCTTCTCTTTTATAAACTATGGAGCAATGAAATTGAGTACAAACTCTCTTTTAATTCAAATCCTGTCTTTAGTTCTTGTAATGACGCACATTGTAGTTTTTGTTGTCACAACTAAATGTCGTCAAAAAAGGAACAACATTAGCAAACTAAAAGGAAGAAAATGGGATAATGAGGCTCTTTCAGAAATCCGACCAACTTGTTGCCTGAAACTGAGACACTTGATATATCTACTTGTTTATTCCTCTGGGTAAAAAGGAGGCAGGTTACTCAATTTGCAAACTGAAAGGGAGCAGTCTTTCAAATGTTTCCTGAAGACTGTAAACCATCCAAACTCTAAACATCTGCTTCCTGAAAATGGGCCTAATGGAATGATGATTTACTGAAAACTGGTAAAGTTAAAATACACCAAACCATCCACTAACTAAACATCCAGGAATAGATTGCGCTGTCGGATGCAGTGATAATGATGGATTTTCTAGTTTGCTGACATATTGAACAGGACAGGACAGGACACTGGTTGTGCTTTAACTCAAATCTACCAGTGGTTCAATACCCAACACTTCTCTAATCGCTCCAAAACTAATAGCATGATACATTATCATTTTTATTAGTGCCAAGCAGTTGAAATGTATGTTAATGGGTCACCATAAGGTCTTGCCTGTAGACTTGAACAGAATGACAGACACATAAAAAGATAGCGACTGACTACCTATCGAATTCGTTGCTGATTCATATAAGTTGCAAAGGATAGGCTCCTACACACCCTCCATACTTTTATTTATGGAAACAATGTTGTATTACAATAATAAATGTCGTCACTGAAATAAATAAGCAATTCCATATCATTTGTTTCCGTACTTTTTCATGTTTTGCACTCAGCTTTAAAACCACCTTGTTGGGGTTTCCTGGAGCCTTCTCCATTCTTATTAAATCGGATGTTTTTAACGATTGACTCCTATAGTTTATAGATTAGGTATTTCTCAACCAACCCTTTTTTCCAACTGACTGCTCCGCTAGGGCAATAAATTAGTGAATATGCAATTAAAATTGACAGAACGATCATTATTATCTAGTTGCGCGGATGAGATGAGAGAAATCCCATTTATCCTCTACATTCACCACAAATTCCTCCACCCATCCAAAAAGTCGCAATTCCAATATTTGGGTAGGATGTAGGATTAAAATAAGCCAATGTTTCATACTGCCGACAGAAGTCGGAGGGTGTCACACACCAACAGTTTCATTTCATTGCAGCCTTTTGCAGTTTCCAGCCTGCATTGAAAAAATGCTTAGCTTATACTGCAGTGACGAGGAGCACTGCATTCCATTAATGGAACAACTAAACCTTGATAGATTACAGGAAAACGGGATGAAAGCACACAAAAAGGACAAGAAGCAGAGCAAACGTAGCTTGCATATTTAAATACCAAGTCAATCTTCCTATTTGTATATAATACAAAAATCTCCTTCATATCCCCATGTACAAAAGTTTATTTTGAAAGGAGCCATAACCTTTCTTCCATATGGTAGCACCTATACGTGCATATTTCTACCGCTTTCACTTCCTATCGTCCGATTGGTATACCAGCATTCCGGATATAGGAGAACTTATTGGGAAATATCTTTTTGCCAGTTTCCCCCCAAAAAACCATGTAAGCTAATATCAGCCAGCAATTTAGATATAAGTACTATATTTTCTCCCTGGCGGAATGCTCTCTACTGCATGCACATTTGATTTCATCCAACCTCATTTGTATCATATCATGACACTTCTCCAACCTAACCTTTCCAATGTATCGTTATTCTCACTTAGAAACACGTGTGCAATACCATAACACCTTTTGCCAACAGCCGTTAAAGTTTATGCGTTTTCACATGACGTTAAGTTGAGTTACATATAATCCGGTGAGTACTGCTCCAATTTGGATAAAACGTTGTTAAGATAATGACAATAATAATACCTAAGCAACCGCCAGGGTTTTGTAATGATTCCAGCAATACTATGCTGGTTGCAAATGTTTATTTATTCTAGTTGGTTTAGATTAACGTGAATGTGAATGCAGTTAGTATACAAGTGTTGACAGAAGAAAAACCCTGTGAACACTGCACTGTTAGCCATCAAAGTATTTATATATTTGTTCACCAGAAATAAACATTCGACTTGTTATGATAAAATGATGCATTTGTTTTCAATAAAAAATGTTGTGTGTCACCAAGAAAACGGGAAGAATAGGCGTTCTATAGTGGGTAAATATTTATTTTTAAGCTTTCCATAATCTCATTGGCCTCGGATACTAACTAGGCTGCTGTCGTGTAGGAGAACAATAACGAGGTAGCCGACAAACCAAAAAAAAGTATGGAATGGTAGAATTATCGGTATACTGTTTTGAAAAAATCCAAATGACGTGCGAGGAAAAACTAATTCTGGAAACGAATCTCGGAATGGACTCTGATATATATTTGAGGTGATGTGATGATAGAAGCCTAGCGCACACAAGAGATCCAAAAATTTCAGTAGCCAAAGTTTTATCAGGCGCAGAAAAACTGTTTATATTATGAGAACGGAAAAAGAGCAACCGAACAATAAATAAATTATTGAAGAAAGGAAGGACGTCTATTGCTCATACATTCCAAAGTATGGGGTTGTTAAGTGCGCCTGTTTTATATCTCATTGCGCTCAACCTACACCTCCTCATGCGTCCCTGTCTCTACACGATACTCTGGTTTTGATGTCTTCCATGAGGTGACGGGTCTCCATCCGATCCTCTGCTTAGTCCGATGTGTCGATAGGCTCCACTATTCTATTGCAACATAAACATAACATTATAGACACAACCATCCCATTCCACAGCCATACTGATGGATAATCGTGCAACTAGCCATAACAAGTGAGCAACCATGGCATCAGGACCAGGATTATTGCTAATATGAAAAAAAAACTTTTTTCCTATCTACTCCCACCATGCCATTCTTTGGAAGAAAGCATAATATATCCTTAGGTTTCACTTTTTTCCCTGTGTTGGCCGATAATTTAGAGCCAGTCAAAAGTTGGAATTGCTCACTAAACCAAATAATAATACTTTAATACTGAAATCTATAACGTGAAAGTGTAAGCATGGAGCAGGGAACCAACAAAAAAACTACCACTCACCACGCCAAACCTATCTTTCCTCATGTATGTTTCGGAGGGAGAAAGAGAGAGAGAGCAAGTCTCTGCATGCATAGCGATAGTTGTAAAACATTTTGCTCGACAACAAAGACAAATCTCAGTTGCAGCTCAGAATGGAGGAACTCTGGCTGCCTCATTCTCATACTTTTTTTTCGATACTTAAGCCTTCACTTCACTCTCACTCACTCAAACTTTGTTGCACTTTGTCTGCCTTTTCTTTTTACGCTGAAAATATAATAATAAATAACTACATGAGACGGGAACGGCAATAAAGAAACACGTTATGGGAGTAGAGCAGCAGTAGCATACCACCACGGGCAATTTCATTTGTCCATAGGATCATGCGGAAGGAAGGAACTTGATGCTGCGTTATTATGTCACTCTATAAACCTAACGTATTTTTACTGAGGATGGTCTAATTTATTGTGTATTTATAGTGACCTGTTTGTCTCCACGGAGCTGGTCTTGATAAGTATTGTGCTTTCAAAACAATGTACAAAGGAAGAAACCCAGGCGTTTCGCCAAAAAACAATCTAAGCACAAGACACACAGATTTATTCTTTCCACTTCGTTTTTATAGTGGTGCTGAATGAGCCATGTGTACATGAAACCAACAGAGCTACATGATTCTTATTTGCAACTAATGGTAATGTAAAATCTCTTAATTAGAATCGGTGGTGGAATCACCGTGTGCATTAGGAATGTGAAAAGAGAAAACGCGTCATGATAAGTAGCCAACCATTTCACTTTGAAAATATAAAAATGCATCAAATTGAATTTATGCACATACGGAATGTCACTTAAACAAAGTGTTCCTATCTCATCGTTTACTGGGACTTGAGCGTATCTCGTGGAATTTACCTGGTTCCAAATATTGCCCATTGGAGTGGTAGCGGATGCATCAGTCTCAGAAGTTTCCGGTTGATGGTTTTGCACAATACGTATATTAATCAATAATTCCTTGTTAAATTCGGCTCTTCTATCCCTATAGGAAAAGGGTTGTAGAGTCCACTGAAGCAAGTACATTTTGAACATACTCTTATAAAATGAAAGCTTTCAAATCTCAACAGAAATATAAGCCAAGATATTTGGGAGTTGTACGTTACATAATGGGAGTTGGAGATTTGGTGATAAGTACATTTTTTGGACTACATAACCCCAACTAATATGATATTTTATACAATGTTCAATATGTGCATAAATGTGCGTCACAACACACGCAACGCAAATGGGGCATGTATGCACTCACTCTCGCTTCCACCGCTTCTTGTACAGATGCCAGAAGTTATGTATCACTGCCAATGCAACGAGGGACGGACTGCAACAACGTTGCAAAAAGAGATATTATTTGTGTTTACAAATAACATGCCATGCCGGCATCTTGCCTGCTGCTGCTACATGTGAGCCGTGAGCATTCACAAAAAGGCATGCATGGCAATGGCATGCGAGAGAATCTGTTTTTTTAAAAAAAGTAATAAGTGCTTTGTGCACTAAGTCTTTGCAATCCCAACCTCATCTATATGCCCCTAAACGACAACGACGTATGTTGTCTGATGTTATGTTGTATTATGAATGTAGTTAAGAGAAGGGAGCTGATTTCAGTAACATCCCATCTCACATCAGAGATCCAAGACCAAATCTAACATCAACAACGAGTGTCATTTCATTTAGCAGTTTACACTGAACCGTCTAAAAAAAGAGAGTGAGTAGAGACACAGGGATCAGGATTTGATACATATTTTTCTCTACTCATTCTAAGCGATTCAGTGTTTAGTTGTGCTTTACGCAGAAAACACCATCATCATGATCCTCATGAAAGCAGCCACTGCTTCTGCTTTGCTAGTCAAGGTTGTATGAAAAAATTCTAAAAAATATTTTTGCTTCCCAGCACTCCATACTCTCTGCTCAGTCCGGAGTTCCGCAAACGCACACTCAAAATTCCGAGGTTTTCTCTATCTATAAAAAGTAATCGACAATCTCGCATTTTTCTGTTATTTGTGTCTGGTGTGTAGCAGGAAAAATAGCCACATCACATATCCCCCCGGTCAAGTTTTCCTTTATTATTGTGAGCACTGCCGAGCAACGGGGTTGTGCAACGTGTTTAGTGCTGAAGTGGCAAAAAAACGAAAACTTGAGTTAGAAACATATGTAATCTGATGGTCAGGATAAATTGCAGACAAAGCAAACTCAAGAAAATAGAGAAATTTATCCAAAAACATATCGTTTTTTTTAAAATAAAAAACGTGGATAACTGATTGTTGGCAGCAGCTCTACTTTGTGAGTATATGTTTGTGTTCCTTACAAAAGCACATTTCATCAAGATTTCAGTAACTAAGAAAGCTGGCTTAGAATCTACCAGTTTGTTTGTGTCTACTGCTGCGGCATAAGTGGATACTTGATACTTTTGCTGGACAAGTTGCATTATTTAATATGCCATGTATGTCGGCAGGATGGATGAAGAATGTAAGGATTCAATATCACTAATATCTTTGGGAAAAGTGGAGAAATCTTGGATTTCCCCATCAACTTGCTTGACTAGCACATCGTCCTCCTTCTCATTTAATTGAAACGCATCTCACATGAGGGATTCAGTTGCTTTTCTCCAATTTAGTTCCTCTCCACGTGCCTTCACAGATACCACAGATAGGGAAAAAGGGTAAGCAACAGTAACGACATCACAATAAAAACCCAGTTAATATTTGTACGTGAGTAGGATGTTATCTTACATTTATGATGCTGAGCCATTGTTGCTGTTTGCACGTGGAGGAAATGGGGCAATAAAACCCGGATTGGTTTTCATATCATATCATATCTTTTCCCATCCCATTGCGCCTCTCTCTCTCCAAATTTCCAATTCGACTGATGACTATTGCCCTTTCGATTACATTTCTTTGTTATATGACACATTCGGGAGGTCGTGTGGTCTACACGTGTTGGTCAGGGGCACACGAGTAGAGAAGTTCATGCTCTGATTTATTTGCGAAAACCTTCTCATTCTGATGCAGCTCTACCACTACCAACACAAGCAAGAGTAAATATTAGCTTACATATGTTAAAAGCATCAATACTTTCCTTACTATTCCTGTAATCTAATCAATCATTTTGAACCAGTTTTCCCTAATTTGCAGTTCAGCAAATATTATACTTGCTGTGTTTACCATAGATCAATGTTCCAGTCATAATTTTAAACCTTGTGAAACCATGTTTTTCTTTAATATTAAGTAGGTTTGAATATGAGATTGCAGAGGGTGAAATAAAATGTAACACTGCACTCCAACGTATTTGAATTAACAGTTCCATAAACAAATTATCTTAAACTGCAACTTCGCATATATATGCATCCTCTTGAATGCATCCTATTCATTCTCGCACATCGCGTTCAGCAGTTCTTTACTTGATAATGAACCCAATCTGGATATTCCATTGGCATGCAAAACAGTTGTAACAAATGTGCATAAATAAACTAATATAACCGCATATATGCAAAAATTATATTTATCTTTCTCAATTCCCAGTAAGACAGAGCAAGAAAGAAGCCGAGCCCATTTTAGTTGGGATTACCAATCCATTTAGCTGATTGAAACTCTGGATTGGATTGGGACACGTCAACAAGACACTTGACTGCACTTTCAGAAGGAATAGAAGACAGCACACGAATACAAGTAGTTTCTTTCTCAACATAATTTCATTCGGACTGAGGCTTCTCGTCTACTTTACGTGGAACGAAGGAGCTTGGAGCCTAATCTACTGCTATTGCAAATGTTAAACTCCTTGAAGGAAACTTGTGTGATAAATGTGAAATTCTATTCTCATAAAGAGCGTTGATGATGATAATAATTAGAATGGTGATTTAATTAGTGTAGCACATAGAATTATGAGTGGGGGGAGGAATGAGAAAAGGCGTCGTAAGAACACTGACTCCAGTTTTCGCTCAGTTTGGAGAAGAGGCACAACAGGTAATATTAGGTGGGAGTGTAGTGGTGTAGCTAATTAATAACTTCCGTGTCCTTTCAACGACAAAATCTCTAAAGGCGACTCAAAAAAGGGAAGAAGCTAAAGAAAGAAGGGAAAAGAAAAGCCGCTGGCAACATAATCATCATCATCCTCAGCCAACGACATAAAAATCATTTTCAATCTCATCGTCATCATCATCATCTCTCTTTGCAGTAGTACGGGAGAAGCCCAGTTTTTGTTGACTCAGATGCAGTAGACTCCAAAGAGGAAAAAATGGGCTCAGAGTGGGTTACGTTGATGGAACGAGTTCGAAGAAAGCCGATTCTCTTTCTTCTTGCAGTCACCATTCTACTCTTTTATGTAACTCCATTATACCATCATAAATCGCCTTACATAACGTTTCCCATCATTTGTAAGAATGCCAGTTGTCTCCAAGCATCATCAGCAGCCGGGATAGCGTCATCCCTATGGTGAGTAAATGGAATTGAATTGAATTACATACATTCCTCTCTCTCTCTCTCATTCTCTCATGAAATCCCTCAACCAACAAATGCCATAGTCAGCAACATTACACCTGAATCAATTTTTACGATTAGATCACATCCTCTTCCATTATTACAGGAATCACATATCATCACATACTCTAGATCCCTCCTAATTCCAATTCCAAGGCGTATCAACGAAATCCATAGTTTTTGCAGCTCTTGGCATTTATATCTCAATCTTTCCCACATTCCCTAATACGAACGTGCTCATTCACATCTTTGCTGTGTCTGCACTTGGACATAAAAATTACCAGAGTAGAGCTGAAAGCGTGCTTAGACAACTCACTCTCTGTTTTGTAGTGTTATGCAATAAATGACACGGTGACAATGATACTATTCGAGTCTTTATGGATATTTTATGAGTGGTTAAAAATTTGCTCTTTTAAAAATCATTTGAAATTCAAATCCAACTCTAAAGCATACCGACACCTTATAAGTATATCATTGCCCTATATTCTCCTAGAGATTAGACTTTGTTGGTGACCAACAGGTTTTGGCATGGCTAATAGCATGGTAATTTACACAGGAACTCATTTTACTTTTAAAACTGTCATTTTTATTAGTATTCATTTGTATACAGATGTTTGTAGACTGCAGCGTTACTGCAACTGCATATTTGTGTACATTACTGACTGTTTATCTTATCTTACAATTTGCCAACATCCTTGCATAATGTAGAGGTTGACAGACAGGTAACATAACACAGTACAATGTTTGAAAATAGGTTAAAAATATTCCTTGAATCGCCCACCAGGGACTCTGGTCAATACTCAAGGAATAAAACGAGCTTTCGGTTGTGGACAATCGAAGTTTGTACTCAATTCAAATGTGACAAAAAGGATAAATAATCGTCACTGCTAACCTCAGCCTATTCTCTGACTGAATCCTGTAGAACGTATTCTCATATACCATTGCATACTCAGCTGTAGCAAAGTGTAAAACCAAAGAATTTCACAATAGAATTGAATTTACAAACAACTCGTCTTCATCTTCTCAATTATTCAGCAGACGAACAAGAATATTAAGAGAGTTGCTGCAAGCATATATGGCATGAAAATGAGCTAATACGTGACACAAAACGACAATCTAAAACCCAACTGTAGTTCTACTCTCGTATGACAATTTCGACAAGAGTCACGCGTCAACACGAGTCACTTGAGTTTTGTAAAGACTCCATAAATAGACCAGTTAACTAATATTGCGGAAGGAAGGTCGATGAGAAAGAGGATTAGTTTTTTTGCACGGAGACACGACAACATGTGCTTGACAAAACAGTTGAAAGTGAATTAAATTAGGTAAATAAGCAGCTTGCCGTTACATAAGTCTCTGGATGGACTCTTCTAAATTTTTACGAGGCTGACTTGGCTATTGTATTCCCATTACATCATAAAGAGTAGTTTAGGTATTTAAAACACATAAAATATCGAAAAGGAAACTGCAATTTTGCAGTTTCGTGAGATAAAACTAGGAGTCACAAAAACATTGGTATTTATAACCAACATAAGTTAAAACGGGGTGTATCGAATGCACAGGCACATGGTTTAATGACAAAAAGCATAAATAGTGACTATGTCTTTGATGATGGAGACGATGAGGCGGATTTTTATTATATCCAATCCACAATTGTTTGTATGCAGTTCCTCACAATATTGGTTTTTAGAGTTAGGTATTTTCATGGCATGTAATAATGCCATAATATTCTATGGCGACGTAGATGTTGACATCCTTTATTTTTGCCAGTTGCACCAAAAATGAGCTCCCATTTTATGGATATTTCACAACTCTTAAACTGCGAATGAAAAAGCACAAAGTATTGACGAACAAATGTCTATTAACCTTTTTAATTTTAGTATTTTTCATTTGCTCCAACCCTTTTACTTTCTAGATTGTTTTGTAGTACTAGATTTCAAGTAGATGACATTTTGCTAACGTGCGGAGTAGACTAGGCCATAGCAAAGCACTCAAATTATCAAGTTTCATTTTTAAGAGGAGATGAAGGAGCACGTAAAAAATAATTTGTGCTAATGACATGAGCATGATCATACTTGATTTAAAGGGTCCTCATCTCATCGTCCCCTAGATTTTTTAGTGAGTACAAATGTACCTATTCTAGACAAATACACAGGTATGGATCCATTCGCAATAATACAATCATAATCCTATACACCCTTAAATACACTCAGCTTACTCTGCTAAGTAATTACTTGTCATCATCATGATAATTATGCATATCTGAATTAGTGATCATTACCTGCTAACAATTACCCAGAGGACAAAAAGTTATACTTATTCTCATAACGATATATACTCACATGCTGTTTGTGTACACCTATGTCAAGATTAAAACTCAAAAAGTACACTCCACAGGGACGACGTCGATGTGATGATGATAAACTGCGTGCTGCTGCTCATTTTTGTAAAAAATGCAAATCGAAAGTTGTTTGCACATTGCAAAAGAATCAATAGCAAAAAAATGGATGGATGGATGAATATAAGAGCGTCAGGGTAGGTACTATGATAGCTTGCGCTTTTGTATTGAATGACAAATGGCAAATATGAATACCTACATGTTTTTGTGTGCCGCTGTAACATGACATTTTAAATACGATGTTTATATCACCTTGATTCAAAAGGAGAATTAAAAAGTGACAATTCTTTGTCGCTATCCCATCAGGAGTTTGAGTTGGTACACACTCACAGTCAATCCTAAGACTATAAAATGTTTTTCAATTAAGTTGACACTTTATTCCTTAAAAGAAAATAAACAGAAAAGAAAGACGTCCTTTTAAGTACTTTACTCTCGGGAATTATAAGTGTGACCTTCGCAACATACGACTTCTGATTTCCTTTCATCGCCCGATAAATCACAGTAAAGTTGTCAGCTCAAAGTTGGGGATTAGAGAGATTGTGTTGCGTTTAGGTGGAAGTGTATGAGTTTTTGATGATACAGAAGCCTTGAGTTGCCGTTCAACTCGGTTTATAACATTCGGCACCAGACAAAATGCAAAGAGAGGAATAATATTTTTCCAATCAAAATATTTACATAATACCTACCACTAAAATGAATAAAATTATGTCACACTCAAAATCTACGCGTCACCAACAAAACATCAGCGAGTCAATTATTCTAGGAATGACAATGTAAAGCTTTAAACTTTTTAATTGAAAGTCGACTTATAAGGATTAATGCTTTTAATTCAGGCAGACAGCAAAGGTTGCAATAAATATTGAAAGAACGAACAGTACAGAGCGCAGATATTTCCCATGACATGTCAACGTAGAGAAACATCCATTTATGAATAGAGCTATTTGCTAGTTGTTCCGTTGGAAGTAATCCGCCCAAATCAATAGATCTGTGTGATATGATGGTCGTTGTTCCTGTAGCTGTTGTACATGCAATTTTTATGTGTTCATTTTTTTGTGCTGTCATGAACAGTCAACAGGAAAATGCTCATAGTACAAAATTATATAACTTCAAATGGAATTTGGTAATCATGATCATGATGGGATTACTCTTCTGCTATTGATATTACCTTCAATTTAATGAAAAATGAGAAATACATCACATTACAAACACGTCTATTACCTACCTTCACAGCATGTCATGTCATAGTATCAAACAACCTTGTTAGTAATTTCATGTGTGTATGAACTTACATCTTAGTGGAGGCAGATGCTATACTAGCTGTTTCTCTTGGAAATCACAATCACGCATACATTTTTTCACCCATCTTGCTTCCTCAGAGTTGAACCGAGATCGTTTTTCATAGTTTTTTCTCTCTCCCTAAATTACTTAATATATTGCATTTGTTGCCAAAGCTACATTACTGGAATTTGTACTGCTGAAACCAGAGCCCCATTTCTATCAGCAGATGAGTAAAAGTTATTCTGTGCAGAATGAGCTCAGAGAGGAAAAGGCGTTTACGCAAAAAGAGTTTTAGGAAGGAAACGTGAGCTGTGTGAATAAATCAAGGGCTATTGCTGTTCTGTGGAAATGAAACCAAAAGCTTATTTACCTGAGCTAGCTTAGCTTAGCGCTCACGGGTCGTTGGGGCTTTCTCAAATCAAGTGCAAGCAACTACAAAATGTTATTGTACGCATCAATACAACTGCGAGGGCTTACTGCGAGGGCTTGGCGCACAGGCAGCCATGAGATGAGAAATATGAGGATGCATGGTGAATGGTAATTGACAGGAGAGTGATATCCGGTTTCAAATCTAATGGTAGTAAATGACTGATGCGTGCCATTTGATATTCACAAAAATGATGGATGTCTCCTCCAACTTTGCAATTTCTGTATAAAAAAAATGCTATGCTAACTGGCATCCACCAGTTTTGTACGCAATTCATGCTCTAAAGTCAAAGTTCTGTGGAGCCTGTTATCTGAACGAGTGAGGGTTTGAGCAAGTCAGAAAATTGGATCATATCATGATTCATGAGCCAACCAAATGGGTTGAGATATCTTTGGTCTAGAGTTTCGAAAGGAAGGGAGATATGGAGTCTTGAATCTGCGAAACTTTCGTAAAAGGAAAAGTTAATATAGGCTTCAAGTTGAGAAGATGAAGGTCCTTAGAAAAGGAAGCTTATAAATATGTATACCTAATTTTTAAAAACTCTCTGTAAATCTGTGAAGTACAGCTAAAGTAGTGGATGTGATGATGATTTTGCTGAAAGTAAGATGAAACACTACGAACTGCCAAGCTTCACAGTAACATATACACATAGGTAGGTAAATGAAAGACAAGGCTTTCTGAACCCCCGAAGATGAAATGCAGAATAGGCTCAAGATAATCAACAGTCAGCGTTTAATTACTTGAAATATCATCACATGGGAACTGAATAGAGGATATTATAAACGAAACCCAATGTTAAATTTTCTTATATGTATTATTCCGAAGTTTGTAACATGTTTTCATAGAGAGAATTGGAAATGCTTGAAGTATCGTTTCTTTGCTGCATTTGCTTTGCAGGGAAATAGAAACTCATCCCGACTACCTGGTATACTCTCCGGGATGTAAAATCATGGAAATGGATGCCTTTGACAAGTCTGTTACAAAATTTCTTAAGAAAGGAAAGCCCATGAAGTGCAACCAACGACTTACAAAACTGGAAGACCAGGTTGGTACTTTTGCCCGGAAAGGCATTATGCTATTACTTATTGGAAGCCCGTCAAACAATTTTCAATCCAAAAATGTGATTCTGGAACTTTATTCTTATAGAACATCGTTATTGACGACAACTTTAGGAAAAGTTGGAAAACACAGAAACCAAAATGTTGCTTCCGAACCATTCATCGCGTTACTCAACGACCTGACAAATATGACAAGGATGCTGACTGGGGGATCAAGTAAGTGGAAATACTTCTTTTTTGTTCAGTTTTGCAAAAACACTGCGTTGTTCAAAACTTGAATTGGGGTAGAACCATGATGCAACTTATTTTCTTCGATGTTAACGTTTTAATGATGCTCAAAATATGTTTCATTCATTTACCACAAAAAAAATTACAAATCACTTTTTCATGCAGATAAAACTCCCCTTCAGTCAAAACATGTAGTCAGACACTCACTCAATCTCGTGAGGACAACAATATTGTACTTAATCACAAACAATAATTGCAACTGTCGTTTATTTTTGGGAGAATGATAATTTATTTTTTTGAGTGTGTGATTGTAAAAAGCCAAGTTGCAAACAAATCGTTACATCCACATAATATACGCATTATTTTAGTTGAATTCTACTTGAGCACAACATTTTTTTTAATGCAACAGGTAACAGGGCAAAAGTCCTTGGTAGCATACTAGCATATACTTAAAAATATCTGCGTTGTAAGTTTGTTTGTATGAATTTCGAGTTGACAGTCAAAATGATTGCTTTTTTATGTTGAAAAACACACACTTAAGAATTTTGTCTCCACTTCACAAGGAAGTTTGTTGAGAAGGAAAGAACGTATCCTTTTTTCATGTAAATTTGGAATGCACGAATTAGCAAAATCTTTCAATAATGCATTCAATTCATGTAATCATGATCATGAGTGCACGCGTTCATGACATTTAGCAAGTACGCCTATAATCATGTGCTACAAGAGAATAGCAGTGATTGAGTCTATTCCATTGAGCTCTCCACTCAACTGCACAATAGATCATTTCATGGCTAACCCAGTCACGCTTTCCCATAATGTTCATACCGCACACATCAGTTTTATTCTGCTGATTGCCTATTTGAGGATGAAGTGCATAAAAATGGAAGCACAACAATGAAATAAACTGACCTTTTAGCTACAGATGAGAAAGGAATGATTGGAATTTTTGTATAAAAAAAATCAGCTAAGCACATGCACACGTCACGCTCTTCATTGTAGTATGCAATTTGTTGCAAATTTAGAGTCTAGAAACGCCGGAAGATTACGTCAACAAATCAAATTTCATAGTTTGGACAATTATTCACGGTATAAAAAGTGGTTGTCCATGAAGACATGGTTTTTATGATGATGCCCCAATGACTGCTGCATAGGTAATGAATGAATGAATTTAGGTAATGAAATTTCTTTCTGTGCATGAATGACTCAGGTACTCCAGCACATGTCAACACATTCCTTCGGGACCACAAGGGGCAGTAGTTAACAGCTCCTACATAAAAGTGGAATGTGAAGGGACGGGAAAGATCAAAGGGAACGTCGAGTTTCAGGGAACTGTCCTTCCACCACATCAAAAGTCTGAGAAGGTGAAAAGGAAAGCGGAGTATTGGGAACAGAGGCGAAGTCAAGGATTATTAAATCCTCCAAGTATTCTTGTTATTGGTACGAGCGAATGCGCTTTGTGCAGTTATGAAATGAATGTAATTTTACCATGAACTCCAGTTGCCTGGTTTGAATTGAGAAGCAATTGGAGTGCAACTCCAAAAGGAGAATTTAAATCCGTATTTTGTTTTGTGAAGGTATCGACTCCATCTCCAGAATGCATATGATTCGCTCGCTGCCCAAGACTCGAGAATTTCTTCAAAAACACGAGTTTGTGGAGATGAAAGGATACAATAAAGTTGGAGAGAATACCTTTCCCAACATAATGGTACGGAATGAGAAATGGAAATGAAAGTGCATTTGTTAGATATCTTCCCCCAAAGTTTTTGCATTCTTAAAATAGTTGCTGACCAAAAGAAATGGTTTATTGATGCCCTTTTGCAGGCTGGGTTTGCTGGCATGGAACTGAACAACTACAGCTCGTGTTGGCCCAACAAATCCACGAAACTGGATGACTGTCCGTATATTTGGAAAAACTACAGTGACTTGAACTACGTTACAGCATTTCTCGAGGATTCACCTGGGATTGCGATATTTAATTATATCAAGCATGGTTTCGTGGAGCCACCAGCAGATTACTACATGCGACCGCTCTCCGTCGCCATCCACAAACATTATGGATGGTATCGCCACTCCGCAAAAGCTTCTTGTGTTGGGGGAATTTCCCCAACCGACTTCCAGACCAACTTTATAAAAAAGTTTATGCTCAGAATGGGAAAGGACATTCCCTACTTCCTCCTCTCTTGGTTCACTTCCATCGGCCATGATGACTTTAATGGACTCAAGGTAATTAGAGAACGATTGAGGGAGACGGAAAACTAGAAAAAGTTTAATTTGTTCTTTGAACAAAGGGCGGAAGTAGCTAAGTTCCTCTTTATCTAACTGTTTCAGACTGCCGACAATGCCTTTTTCGACTTACTCTCTTCAGCGATGACCAACGCCAGTGCGAATCCTGACAACACTCTCATAATATTCATGAGTGATCACGGGTACAGATTTGGTAGTTTTCGTGAAACTTTTCTGGGCTTCTACGAGGAGAGCTTACCGTTCTTCTTCTTCCGCCTTCCAAAATTTCTCCAAGAGAGGCATCCAAAGTGGTATGCAAATCTGGTGAGGAACAGCAGGCAGCTTACATCACCCCTCGACCTTCACTCTACGCTTAAACAAGTTTTGTATGATGCCGAAACGGTTGTTTCAACAAACCTAAGTATGACCGCAACTTCCTCGCTCTCACATGAAGATGTGATGGTTCCAATGCTGGACATACAATTGTTATTTAATGAGCCCATAAATAATCTCACCATTTATGGTGTAAATGGTACTAGTAGTATTAGTCTCACCGACGAAACTTTGGCAATGAGCGGACCACTTAATCCTCAATACCGAAGCCGTTACTCCTTCTTCGAATTTATACCTAATAACCGCACCTGTGAAGCCTCCACGATTCCTCAGAGGTATTGTATGTGTGGAGTCACGCCCGCTGTGAGCAAGGCATCCACACTCTCCTCTCATCTTGGAGATGTAGTCGTTTCTCATATTAATTACATGCTCGAATCTGTGATAAAGTCTGGAAAATGTGCAACCCTCAAATTTTCCAACTTTCTTTATGGTAGGGAAGTGGGCCACGGCGAGATTTGGAACAACTTTAATCAACTAATTAACTACAAAGATTATCTTGTTGCCCTTGAGGCGAGCCCGAGCAAAGCGCACTTTGAAGCGAAAATAAGGATCCTTCAAAATGCTACGGAACGTATATTAGGGGATATTACTAGGATTAACAGTTACCAAGGTCAGAGTGAGTGTATACCTGACTTCAAGCTGAAGAGCTACTGCTTCTGCAACAAGATGGAGGCTAAGAAAAATGAAACAAGTAAAAAGAAACGGAAGCAGAAGAGAAGAAGCATCTTTAGCATTTTTAGTAGTAGATTAGCCAACTAAACTGAACCAGTGTACCAAGCAAATTGCTGACGAAAGTCTGAACAACTTAACGTTAACTTACTGCAACCAATCACTTGAAATCAACGCTTTATCAAATGTTAGGTAGGAAATTCAAATGAAAAATGTATTGTACCGCAGAGCCAAAATGGTAAAATATATAAGAGTATGCATTTTTTACTATTTTCATTAAAGAATCAACTGAAATTAATATAAAGTACAATTTAAGCTAATGTTAAGTCAACAATGCCACGAATAGGCTTAGAGTAAGAGATCATAGTATTTTAATTCTCTTCTCCTTCCATATTTTGTTTGTTATTCCTTTATATATTTACCTATTCCACCAATTTAGACCCACTTTCCGATGAACTAGTCTGAAAAATAAAGTATTACACATAGCAAATAGGAACCCGAAGGCCCCATATAGTCCTCCACAACTAAATATAAAAAATGATTGTATACATATATTGTTGATAAAGAGAATTATGTATTATTGTGTGTGTATGTTGAGTTAATGTTTGACAAACTATTGATTCCGATCTGATAAATAAATCAATACGAGTACTTTGGATGCATTATCTTACTATAAAATGCTGAATGTAAAAGTTCCGAAAAAAACTGCAAACAATTTTTTTTCAGTTTACTAAAATGTAGAAACCAATCATTTATTTATAAAATCAAGTTCATATTTTTGTAACATTTTGAATTAGGAACAAAACTTTCATTTAGGTAGTCAGTAGTAGAGGCGAACTTTTATTTTTCTCGTACAAACTTTCAATGGTGGTCTGTTTACACCTGCACATAAACCACATCATTATACCAACTTGTGATCGACTTATGACTCAGATATCTATACAAACGACCCTCCTCTCTCCTACCAAACATTTTCCCTACTTTTTGTAGATAAAAGTAAATTAATATAATTATATAATAGTAATGGTAATAAGAATAATAATATAATAATACATATTTGGCGTTAGCTGTCAACAAAACTAGCTTTAAAAACAACGAGACGGCACCACTGAAAAACATTTGGTACAGTTTGCATTGTGTACAATTTTTAGCTACTTGGTGACTACAAAGCACCAAAAGCTGTTCGAGGATGTAATGGATTTTTTTTCGGTTTTTACAAGTTCTATATACAGTTCTAAGGTTTTAATACAACTAGGTATATAAAAGAATCAATGAACTTCCTCAGTTGGCAATGGTAAAGTAAATTATTAAATGACTGGACAATAATTATTACTAACAAAAAATGATACGAGCTAAGGTCCCAAAGAAGAAATAATAATAAAAAAATATGGCTTGTTTGGATGAAAAGGATCACGTATTTCCGGGATCACTTTCGGCTGGGATCCTTGTTCTCCTCTTCAATCGACTTGAGGTGAGATCTTGACAGGTCAACTGCCCCGTGAACGCGGAACCGGTAAATGCAGGTGTGTTTCATATTCCCATGGTTGGAAAGTACTTTCAACTCAACGATTGGGTAGGCCTTTGTTGTTGCGTTCTGGAACATAGTATATAAAATTAATAAAGTGCCATCACTTAATCATACCAACCAAAGATATGCATTAAAGATTATTTTAACTTACTGAAACAGCGAAATACTGCAGCGGTTCGTCGTTGTCTTCATAAGTAAATGAGCCGTAATCGTGAACTTCTTCGGTGTCGTGTTCATGCATGAGTCCCTGCAAATAAATAAAAGCATCCATCAAAATGTCCTCATTAAGCAAAAGCCGACCATTATCATTGACTTGCTATATGTTCAAATTGGTTTTATATCTACTTACCAAAACTTGAAAGTTCTTAGGAGCTGAATCAATGTGTCCATAACGCGAAATCGTCTTAGGGATATGTTCCAACGTGAATCCAGTGACGATAGAAGACACAGCAAGCTTAATAACAACATCACCAACTGATCCCTCAAATGCCCAACATTCTCCAGGTGCAACTCCCGGCTATGCAAAAACATAATTCAATTCATGATTCATACCTTTCAGGATGTAAGATTTAGTACAAATTTATCAAGTTTACCTGGATGATAGTTCTTGGCGTGTTGGGAGGAGACCACAATCGAAAGCCCCAATAACTTATCACACTATTCCTTAGCTCTGAACTCTTTGTACAACGAGTGCTTAGAATTGACCCACCGGCAGACTCCAATGCCAAATCCGGTAACCCTGTCTTGTCAGCATCATACTTTCCAATCGCACGCCGAATCATCAGCTCAATATCTTCTTTTAATAAGCCAGCGAACGGATGGCCCTCTGGACATTTCTTCGAGTTGCAGGAGATAGTCACTTGCTTTTCGATTTCAGAAATGAGGAGAGGCAACATAATCTCTTCAATCTTTTTAGAATCAATCTCAACTTTAGTGTTTGGCCGTTCTGCCAGCACAGCTTCCATTTTCTTAACATCAGCTCCCAACATACTCAGATCTGCTTTCATGGCTCCCATGTCGTCATCCACACCTTGGAAATTTTGCTCGACCTTGCCCAATCCCTCGGCTAAATATTGAAGTTTAATTTGAATTTCGTGTGAGATTCGTTCACGCTCAATCTTCTCTTGGAGGACGCTGAATATGGATTTCAAGGACACTGGTGTTCCATCGGTGTTTTCACCCACAGACACAGTCAACACTTCCTCAATTATTTGTTCCACAGACTTTTCTTTGGCGGAAGCTGCGTTCATGGCCGCCATTATTACGCTGATCTCAGTTTCCATTGACTTGAAACGATTACTATGCGAAGTCAGTCTAGATGCATGGTCATTAAGAGTTGATTTGACGTTTCCCATTTCCAATTTCAAATGCGATATAGCATCCTGGTTAGATTTAACTGCGGCCTGGTTGGATTCGATTGCAGCTTGGTTGGCTACGATAGCAGCTAGATCGGATTTGATTGTAGCCAAAGCTTCGGGGTCAAACTCACTCTTAATGGTAACTGTTTCAGTGTGTGTTTGTTGCAAAATCTTGACGGAAGACGGAATCGGAGCTGCAATTATTGGTTGCTTTTCAGGGACGTGGGACACCTGAAGAAAAATAATGTTTGGAGGGATTATAGCAGTGGCATTATGGCACATTGTTGGAATTATGCGCAGAAAAAATAAAAAATACAGTAACTTACATCAGCTGCCGGGAAGTTGAAGGTCGAGACGATAAGGCCAGCACCACTAGTAAGGACACTTGACAGTGAGCTCATGACAGCATAGCTGCCCCATTTGACACCTTCCCATACGGATTCGCCTGTAAAATTAAACAATCATTAGCATATTCTCTCACACGAATTCACCCTCATTCTGTTAGACCCTCATTCAAGAGGATATTCGTACCATAGGCCAATGCCAGCCAGTACAACACTGCCAGAGCAAGGATGACTAGGAACAGCCGGAACAGGATTTTGCAAGCTCGCCAAATTTTCGCAAACATAATCTCTTTATTGTGAATGCTACGATCGTACAATAAGTTTCCCCCAGCTTGCTTAACCATTTCGTAGTTGGGGTCATACTTGACGGCCAGGTATCCAAGAAATGACCTTCCAAGTGGACTGGAGCTGGCTGTGGACGACTGAGACATTGATGAATTGTGAGTGTAGAAGAAGGACCTCCACTTACTCACGTCAGGTGACTGAGAATTAGTAGCCGATGAAGCACTTGATGACGTGAAGTATGTTCGCCAACCGCCTGCACTTCGTTCCTCTCTGTGGTCAGCAACACCTCCATTTTCTTCTGCTCTACGCTTATCATAGAGACACCACTTCTCAAGGTACACGACCCAGACCAAGAACAGGTAAATGTATGTGCAAAATCCACCCACGGCTTTCTTGACCCGACGTGCACCAGACGCGAAGATTGAATCCGATGCGGTTTGCTCTACAAAACTGATATTCTTCTGTGAAGTATCAGAATCTGATGAGTAAGGCGACGGCAAGTTATCCCCGCTGAAGCGAACAGTGCGGCCAGTCTGAATGTTGTTGCTACTAGCACGATGCTGACCAGATGCCTCCGCTCGTGCCCTAAAAGACCCGTTAGCAGCTGCTCTCTCTGTGCGCTCAGTCACCACAGTTCTTGCAGTTCCATCGCGAAGAATGCTAGTCTCTGAATGCTGAACCACCTTCATTGCCACTGAGGACGATTGCCGCGATGATGATAATGCCGAAAAGATCCCAGGTGGAGTGCCATCCGAACTTTGCAAGCCATACGGGTGAGGCTCATTGTCATCCTTCAGCACCTGCCTTCGAACTGTTTCTCTCCGCCTTCGCATCAGACTCGGGTTCAAAGACACATGACTTCCACTTCCTGGATCGGTAGATACAGTAGATTGTGTGTGAACAGTGCTGTAGGAGTGAGTTGACACCTCCGATTTCTCTCCAGGAGTAAGAGCTCGCCTTGATCTTAAGTCGTTGACACCTCTCCCCACCTCATCCAGCATGAGTCGCCTCCGAGCTGATGGTGGCAGCACCTGGAGTTCCTGAGGAGTCACTGATCTTATCTCCTCCGTCGCCTCAAATGCCAACAGCCTCCTAGCTGGAGTGCCCATACTACTTGAACTAGAGTTGAAGTCCCTCTTCGCTGCACTATTTGAAACCCCGTTGTTTATCCTCATTTTGTACACTGTACACCTTAAATCCCCCAAAAAATGAATTTAAACTCATCAAATCTCACCATTAAAACCACTAATATTCATAAACAACTAAACTCTACAAATAAAAACTTCAACTTACCAATTTATTCCTCTTTAGAATCCCAAACAATCTCCTAATCTCTCTCTAGACTTTACTTGACAATCTCAGACTTTACATTTGTGCAGGTGCACATCTCCCATCGCAAAAAATGTTCACCAACCAAAACAATCAGCTAGAAAATGTTGCACGACGCAAATCCCCGCATAAAATAGCTAACGACTGTCCCCCTTCAACCCAAACAAGACAAAATTCAACGGAGAATATGAGTCAAGTCAAGAATCAATATAAAATTGATAAAAATATTTACACCAACAATCACATTATCACTTCTCCAAAAAAACAACAAACCGATCAAAAATTATCTGTGTCGTCTGTTTCTCTCCTCTCTACTTTTATCTCTCACTTTTCTTCAGCAAAAGTGAGCAGTTTGAATAGGCACGGTACTGCCTCACTCAGAAAATAACAAATGGGGCGACGTGAGAAAATTTGTTTATGCATTCACTACCACCACTGGCATAGAGTGTAGAGTGCGTATGTACCTACTCACTTACTAGGGTCAAGGTAGACACAACACAGAACACAACCGTTGCTGCTGCTGCTGCTCCTGCTAAGCTGTTTTGCTTTGCATGCAAAAAAAATGCAAGGCAATAATATGCAACGTGTGTGGTTTACTCCTGCTGCTGCTCTTGGGTGATGTGATGATGTTGATGATGAGGCAATGGCAAATGACGTACTATTGTGTGTTCAACGATCACCCTTCACTAAACATATATATTTGGATTATCCCTTTTCTTTTTTATACAGCTTATATAACAAAAACTATGAACTTGACTTGATGTTGATAGTTGGGAAACCGCAATGCAACGTGTCAATGTTTTATATAGCCTAATTAGTTTTCTTGAGGGATAATATGTTTCGTTACGCCCCAAGAATGTCAAAGAGAGACACGGAGAAGGGGTTTTTCCTAAGGAATGAATGATATGATTAAGGGAGGAAGGAAACAACGTACTAATTTGTTAATTTTGCTCCCACTTTTCTGGATATGATTGAAACCAATTGAAGTAATGGAAACCAGTATGTGGATTAACGTGAACCCTGACGTTTTTTATAAAGTAATTCATTATCATCATCATCAATATGATCATGAATATAATGTATGTGTGCCTATATATACACATATTTTGTAGCGCGTAACGCATTAATTAACATATCATACTAAATGAATGACTATGCCAAATGCCAACAGCCAACATTCATGTTGGCCAACTAATGCGATGCAGTGCACGGTCTGGTACGGTACGACACATGTAGTACAAGATGAACATGAAGCCCTGCCCAAAACCATTCTATTATATCTTGTAAAAAAGCACTATCAAATTTTATGTGAAAAATGCTCCTATCTCTGACTTGAGCCGCTTGCCTTCATTCTTTCGCTGCTCTTGTAGTTGCCGTTGGTGCTGCTATACATGCAGAAGAAAAAATCATGAAAGATATGCATATTACTTTTCACGACGAGAGTCAAGACTACACCGCTCCTACTCCGAAAATAAGATGTTTTTAGACGATTAGTACCACCCACAGAATTAAAAACTCCAAAACCATGGATGACCTTTCCTACTCAAATCTGGTGAATGTCAGAGCTTGAACTGTATGAAATGCTACTCAGCTTCAACTTGCAATATTGAACGCTGCTCTAAATCAGCCTCTCCCACTGGTAATAGAGTCATTCCTGGGTTTAAATATGCGAAACATGTTATTTGATGGCCTTACTATATTTATACCATCCAGTACATTCATAACATATTCTTACAATCATTTTTAAGATCACTGTAAGTCACTTACCTCGAGATTTAAATTGTAGGTAGTCCTAGCACGTACTCCGAAGGTCCGTCTTAAGGTTGACAGGTCACAGGTGATGAACTAAATGATCAAATTTTAAAACGA
Organism: Orchesella cincta; assembly: GCA_001718145.1. NCBI lineage: Eukaryota > Metazoa > Arthropoda > Collembola > Entomobryomorpha > Orchesellidae > Orchesella > Orchesella cincta. The sequence continues at coordinate 67,923 of LJIJ01000180.1, read as the reverse complement.
TGTTGCAATGCCACTACTATCAACTGTAAAACTTTAACACAAACTGATAGCTTATTAGTTAAAAAAGTAAGTTATCAGATGACAACCTCTGATTTGGTTAGTCCACACATTAACAGTCGTCGACAGTAGCCGAGTTAACTGGCAGAAAGTACTAAAACATTCGCGTATTTCTCTCTGTCCACGTTGTACTACTCTGATGAGTGACGTCTGCTGTCTTGTTTGTTGTTAGACGATTTGGTCAAATGCCCTCAAACAAAAGCGGTGTAGGTGGTGTGGTGACGAGTTGTTGAATCGGGTTGTCAGAAACTGATGCCGGCAAGCTACATGTTCCACGTGCAATTGTTATTCTGCTAGAGTTAGGGAGCACGAGTTTTACTGACACATTACACATTTACCAGACACTATATTCCGACAGCTGTTCCACCTATCTTGAGCAACTTATCACACTGAATATGACAGCCAATAATTAAATATAAAAATATACGCTGTTAACGTTGTTATTATACAACCTACGTATTTGTCTGGCATGGCATATAATTCAATAAATTAGAGTTGTTTTAGACTATGCTGCTAGAAATATGGGAATATAGCGAAATAAGTATGATGGATGTTAGTAAAATCCAGTATTGCAATAAGTTGCACTTTTGAAAAAAGCGAGAAATGAAAATTCTCTGCCTGATAATAACAGGAGTTGGGATTAAGATCTAACCTGAAATAATTCAATCTGATGGTAGCCCTGGACTCGTCCTGTTTTATTTTGTTAACCAGTCCGATGGAAATGTAATGTCCATTCAGAAATAGAGAAATAGAAAATAAATGTAAATGCTTTCTACACGACGCGATGCAACTCGAGATGTTTATTCTATAGGTTTGCAAAATACCTCTTGCTTGTATGTATCTTTTACCCTTTCATTGAAACTTGTATTACTACTAATAACTTCTTTCTTATATGATTTCGGACGTTGTGGGGCATTTAAGAACATTCATCACCTCCTCCCTGCTTGTTAGTTTTCAGAGTTTACAAGATAAAGGTAAAACAGGGAACTGCTACATGACAGTAAATGCATTGGCTTTTGATAAACAAACAGTCTACGTCCACCTTTTTTGCTTGAGTTTGCGTGCTCGAATCTTCTTAGCTGCTGCAAGGGGGTCGTCGTATGTACGCATATAACCAATATATCGTTTACGAGCAACACGACACGACTTGATTTATGAAGAGTGAGGTGAGATGATGGTTGCATACTAGCAGTCAACAGATATAATGATGCTTGTTCAGTGGAAATGCATGAATACAAGGCACGAGAAAGTAGGATAATTAATTGTTTTCGTAAATTCTGGATGTAATTAGGTTGAAAAGTCAAAATCAATTGGTTTTTAATCCCATACAGTTAGTAAGCTTGCCGATCATGGACAAATAAAAGAAATCGCTTACTGACAAAGATGCTTATTATAGACAAGAAAGGCTTGTATGTCAAACTTCTTAAAAATGTAACTTAAACTTGGTGAATGCAAGTACAAAAGTATGTGTAAAACAAAATTACAATGAACACGTCATCCAGTTTACAGAAATGAATACGTCAATATTAAAACCAAAAATCCTTAATCATTTAAGCCGCAGGACTCTTTAATCCTGGATGAATTAAAACCTCAGCCTTTCCTCGTCGAGTAAAAACAGTTTCCACACAGTCATCCTTCCTCCATGGATTCTGTACCCACACGATTTTACGGAGCTTAGGAAACTGTCTAAAATACTTTCTGAGGACGTCATCTTCTGGAATATCCGGGTCTTGTTCTATGTGCCTTCCCCGTCTGGGTTGAAATCTAATATGCTCCAGCTCCGTGAACCGAAGTCCAAAGACGTCCCACATGCCACTCTCGCTCTCAATTTTTGAGGTGCAAACAATCAGCTTCTTCAGTAAAGGAAAGTTTCTTATCTCCAAATGTTCGCGATCCCTTTGTAATAGCTCATTAACTATTTTATCCAGCAAAACTCTTTTTCTATATTTCTCCATGCGGCGAGTAAACAGTACGGTATCAATCCCATAATTATTCTCTTCGAAGTCGAATTCGCCATACTTTAAGCTTTCCAAATGGGGAAAACGGAGTTTCAGCAGAGCTTCATAAACGCAGTAGTTGTACCAAGGGTCCTCACGATTGGGAACTACCTCCAAGTGCTGCAAGCCAGCCAGGTGGGTGTTGATGAAGTTTATTTGGCGATCATTCCCAGATAAAAAGTTAGGGGGTGTAACTAAAGTCTTTAGCTGCGACCCATATGCCCTCATAATGGAATTGGGAAACTCATTGCAAGGGGGCTCAGAATGGCAGTCCATGTCTCCAAATTCTTCAAGTCGAAGTCGTAGCTCGGAAATGGAAAGTAGAGGTGGGAAGGTGTCTGCGGGAACAAGTTTAAACTTATTCCACTCATCACTGTCGCTGATGTGGTGGTTGGGAAATCGCAAACTGAGAGAGCGAAGGTTTGGCAAATGGTCTAAAGCACTAATAAGGCGTTCCATGAGAGGTAAAGGCTCTCGTTCAAAAAATAGGGTCAGTTCCAGCTTTTGTAAGTAGAAACCGGCTTTAGTGAGGAGGGTGAATGCTCCTTCGTACATGAGGTCCTCGTCTTCCACGTCGATAGATAGACGCCTTGTCAAAAAGGGGTTGCCTTTGTGTGCTTCTACATACTTGCTAAAACCTTCGATGCGCGTCTCTCCGTCAACCCAACGGGAGTTCTTGTATCTGACTTTATCATCGAATGCAAAAGCTCTGTACATCCAAGTTGGTTCTAGTTGAGTCAGCGCCTCGTCCACACTCGCCTTGACAGGCTTGCTGATAAGCCGACAGGTCAGGATAGTACTGGGTGACAAATACTTGCTCTTTGTCAGCACTCCAACGACCTGCATGTAGAGAAGAAATTATAATATTTTGCTGGTGGACGATGTAAGCTTGAACCTAAGGTTAGAATTTAGACAAAAACTTACAGAAGGAAACAATAGCTCGGGTTTCTGATTCTCCAACATTTCGTTGAATGCAGGACTAGCATACCGCGCTGCCAATTGATCAGAGTTTGGTACAAAGCTGAAGATTAGCGGCCAGCAGTGCTAAATATATAAGATTATTCCGTTAAACTAAATGAATTTATATGAAATATGAATTTAAATATACATGAAATACAGCAACATTTCTCTGTGTAATGAAAGACAAGTCTTTACACTTACGGCGATCAATGGCTGGCTCAAGTATTCATAACCGTCGGACGTGTCCACTCCAACAATACCCGCTACATTCTGGATGTCTTCATTCTTAAGGTCCACCTGCCCCAGTTCTGCCATAACTTTGATTAATTTGTCCCAGTGATTACAAATTGCAATAGAAGCGCTTCACAAACGGTTGAGTTATGATGTAGATTAAAATGTTTATAGTTTGTAAATGTTTAGCTTTGCTCTTAATGCGTAAATTGTGATGTAGGAGCTAAATCCACCAAAGAGACAAAAATGGAGTAAGTAACTTATCGTGCGGCTTGAGATTTCCAACTGACAACGATCGTAGACTTTAGTCCAGAAAAAGCTTCAGGCTGACATTAGCATTTTGGTATGTAGATATATGTGAAGGGTATGCAAAAGAACACTTGTCACCAAGAACCAACCAAGTGCCAGTTGCTTTCAATGGCAACTATTCGGAAGCTTTTATCAGGTATGGAATGGAATCAGGCTTCAGTTCACAGTAATATTGAACTCTGGCTTTTCCCATACTAAGGTCTTTTAGACCCCAAAATCGGTACAAATTATGCAAAATAATAAGCTCTCCCAATTTGTTAATTGGGGTTTGGTTTTCCACCGATGACCGTAGGCTTAAAACCTACCTCATTGTACATTGAAGGAGTATTAATTTGCATTCATTCTATGAATACTCTGCTATGAGTCAGTCCCACCTTTCGCCTTTAAAATAACATTGAGAGTTAGTAGAACCCATGAAACTTGATAGCGTAAATGACAAAAAATCATCAGCCTTAAGCTCACTTTATTATTTTTCTTTCATTTTACAACGACATAAAATCAAACAACCTGTAAGTGTTCACATTCAGTAAATCATATTTGAATACATATGTAAATACTTTGTATGTACTCATATATATTGTATATATTTGAAGGTAGCTTGATTAACATTATATTACAAGATATTAGACGTAAATCAACATTTGGAATCCTACTAAAAGTTAAATAAACTGCAACCCTATTCCTTTTGACATTTTCCATAAAAATTATTTTTTGATTTGTAGATCACATGCCTTTGTGTTTTAATGTGTAAAATTTATTAACCTTATTTAATATAATAGGTAAAAATAAAATACACCTTCACTATTGACAGTTATATCAGACTACCTTCCTACATACATATCTATCATACAAATCCTCTAGAAATTCAGATTGGATTGGTTTTAGGTCTCAAACAGTTAGATTAGGACTAATAAAGCTGTCTACCATTCAGGGTAAAAATATTATGTAGGGTTGGTAAGTAGCGTATGTATGTAACTATTCCCTTTATATAGAATTAGAAGATTTGGTACTAGCGAGACTTGAGAAAATGTGGGTTTGGATTTGGAGTGTTCAAACATGCACAGAAGAGACATTGACAAGAATACGAGAAAACCTATCATAGTGATTTAGCAATAGCACCATATTTTACAGGACAATTCCTTAGCTACTATTACCGTAAGTACTTTAGCATAGTATGTAAATATTGATTCACGTTAAAAAAGAACGCCGACCTCTCTACTTCTCTCTACTGCGATTCCGAAGAAATAAGAAATTAAAGTTGTGTCAATCGTGATTCCTAATAAGAAGGATGACATTTTCTGTTCCAATATATAGTCGCAGCTTTGAAAAATACTTCGCACTACAATACTTTCATCATCTCGTCGTAAAAACCATATCGTTTTGTATTTGCGTTGCGTATCGTGCTTAACAGTTAATATCTATGCGCGTGCATGTACTTCGTACCGTTATACATACTTTACAATTCATCATCACAAGTTCATTTTACAGACATAAGCAATTACATACATAAATTTCTCTTCTCCTCATTTTCACCAGATTAGCAGAGTTCATGTGTGCCGACGGCCCGAATTCATAGCAACAGACTTGCTGCTTGAATTCTTACGATTCGACAACAGTCGCATTCATATATTCTAATTATTATTCTTACTATTCACTACATAGTTTTAGTTATGTAAGTTGAAAGGAATTCTATGTATACTATCGTTTCTTCACAATTTTCTCGGGTGTGCCACCAAAACATGATTCATTTGCTGTGTATAAAAAGACATCAAAATATACTCTATTCTTTTTCGCCGCTGCCAATCGTTTGAAAAGGCAGATATTTCTGTACATCTACATAATGTGTGAATAATTGAGTGTGAGTATCCCACACATGAAAAACTTTCGAATTACTGATTTTGGCACCCCGAATTTCTGTTGCGTCCACCAAGTTTCGAGTTAAATATAGTTAAACTTAGGCTAGAGCTAGGCTTCATTGCAGATAAGAATGGTCAACTATCATAATAATATGCTAGCACTACCAATGGTGACTAATATACTGGAGCAAAAAATGTGAAGACATGTATGTGTCATAAACTAGAGAACAAGAACACGGTAGTTTTTTTTCTTCTTTAAAAAATATAAAAATTGTACAATCCATTAAAAATAATACCGGTTTCTTTAGCATTTAAGGTACAAGTTCAATCAGATGAAGCTTATTACAAAACAGGGACAACTTAACTAAACACACAGTTTGTAAGTATACTGCTACGAAAGCTTGTAGAGTAAAATGAACTGGGTTTTATATTTACAGCTCAGTAGCTACACATACATTGTAAACTTAGAGCTAGGTACAAATACAAGTCTTAATAGAAACGTCAAATGCAAGCTGTACATAATTCTACACATGTGTATTCTAAGCATATTCATATCATTACACTTTATTATTCATATCGATAATAATTTAGCATAAAAACACTTAAACGCTTCACCAATCTGTGATATCAGTACTTTTAAAGTTTACTTGAAACTATTTTTCAACATTTGGTTATGTATTTGGTTATAAAAATCGGAGTGTACAATAAAATGGATGGCTTATAGCAACATTTCTATACAAGAGACCGTTACGTTACTTTTGCACCAACACTATATACCACGTGCCAACTTTGCTTACTATCTTGGTAAATTGAATTGCATGGCGAGAAAACGGCAAGACGATACATAAAAAGTTGAGACAAGAAACTTACACAAAAAGTTTACTGTAAAACGTGTTGATGCAACAGTTTATTTTAAGTGATTTCACACATCATTCCCCTGAGATTTCAGCGTGGATGGTACTTTATTATGGGCTACATTTTCCAACGTAATGCTCTGAATGTTTGTTTTGGCCTTTTGCGGTATGAGTATTGTAAAGAAGCTGAGAAACTTTTTCCTAAACTCTTTACTACACAAAAAGTAGATATAAAAGTTGAGAGCAAAATTGCACAACTCCAGGTCATTGGCCATTGCACGGAATATCTGGAACGCAAAGTTTTTGTGCATTTTGTCCGAATAGAGGATGGCAAGGAAGGCCACCGGTGTGGTGGTAATGAAGAATAGGACGACAATCGCCGTGAGAAGCACGACCAAACGTTTCTCCTCCTTGTAGATCCGCTTCGATATTCGTTCTCCTCTGAGGAGGAGCTGATCATTGCCGGTAGCATCACCACCTGCGTTGAGTATCTCACGCCGCTTTTTCGTGATCTGGCGAAACCTCAGAATGATGAGAAAATTGAGAGAGGCAAGAATAATGGCTGGACCAAACCGAATGATTATTTCCTCTGTGATAATGTACATCTTCCAGGCATATTTGAGGGTGATTTTGGTATTTTCAGGAGAGCTGTAGATGGTCTCATTTGTGACTGGGTCGACCATCGCACAAACATGCTTGAGGAATGCGAGTGGGGCTGAAATAATGAAGGCTACGCAGTAGCACAAGAAAATAACCTTTCCAGGTCTGGCAGAAGTTTGAGCGCTTCGGAAACGGGCTGGGAGGCAGACGGAAATGAATCGGTCGATGGTGAGACAAACCACGATGAAAATGCTGGACGCCATAAACATGTTGGCCATTGGAATTTCCAGGTGGCTGTAGAAAAATGCCATCGCCCATGATTTCTCCGAGTGCAGGTTGATCTGGCGGATCTGTGAACAGAAATTAAATCAAAATGATTAGTCAAAACGATCAATTTACAAGCACTCAATTGATTAAACACAAGCAACGGTACGTGATACCAAACTTTCACCTTATGTCATTGCACGAGCTACGAGTTCAACAGCTCCAAACCTTGCAGACCACCGTGATCATGAACTCAATGTCATTTCATTCAACTTTTCATATATGTTTCGTACATTTTCTACATGCTTTTAGCCAACACTGCCAACCAACATTATGTCAATATCAACAATCAACGATTTACGTTCTCCCTTGAAACCTCATGCTCAGACACACAATGAAATCCTGGACAGTTAGTGCTTTCCCTTCCTTTTCCTCCTGCTGTTGCTCTTCTGTTTCAGACAGCGTGGCAGCGAAACAAACTTTATGTCTTGTAACTGTATAAAATTACGTGCTTTGTATGTACCTTTGGCGACAACCAACTTGGTTTTGCTATAGGGATGCATGCAATGCACATAATGTGTGATGTGATGTGATGAAGAACAAGTTTATGACTGCATTCGACTACTTTGGCAGAAAATATTTGCATTTGGCATCACATTTCCATGTCATGGTGATATCGTGATATTCCCGTGAGGCGTAAAATCAGGCACACACGTCCGGAGTCAACTTTTGTAATACTTAATGCCTGTAATTTAATATGAATATATATGCATCTGCTTAGTTTTGTTGAATGCAGTTTTTAGAGTATGAATTAAATATAATATGTTCTGTTGCTTTACGTTCCTCTGCAATTATAATTATCAAGAGCAGCATCCCATTTATATCCTGGAACGAAGGAAGAAAAAACTATACTCAAGGACTTCTCTTTGGCATTTTACTTGGAGCTTATCTGATGCATGATGGGGATTTTTCGCTAGACAGCTTACTCTAAAACTACACTACTTTCGCAGCCAGAAATTTGGAAACAGAAAGTTAAAAGTTAAACAAAACTTCATCATTTTTATATAAAAAAAAGTGGCTCAATCCCTCTCAAAGTCCTGGAATTAGAGTTTAACTTATCGAACGATAGTAACGTTACTTTTTAATCCTAAAGCAGTGTCGTGCTCGACCATGCGAGGTAGATAATTACTGACATTTATACCTTTTCCCAGTATTTTTACCTATCTGTATGGTTTTGATATGTTGTACTTATGTGGGAAGTAGATGACGCAAATTTGTTGTTGAGAAATATGAGCTTATACGTTAACGATACCCACAGGATTTTTGTCGGCTTCTCATTTTTTATTGCAAAAGTGATGGAATGAGATTGAAGAATGTAACTCAGATTCTCCTAATTGCATAGCATCTACCAACTCAGGTTAAATATTGAGAGGTTTGGTTTACATAATACAATTAAATTAAATTGTCCATGAGAAACTTTTTATTTTGATAAGGAACAAAGTTAACTCTCAACTAAAAGTCTCTTAAGACAGGATTAAATCGTTGGATGTCACCATTGCTTTGTATTGACACTTGATAACCAAACTTTCGACTTGAAACGTATGTGTGCAATCGTAATCACTTCGAGTCTGATGTAAAAGTTTAATTTGGCTTTACGCAGAATGCCTGATGGTATTATGTTGTGAGTGCTTTTCTAGTGTGGTTTGCGACAACAATTCTTCTTAAAAGATGGATCGATTGGAGCTAACATCAGGTTCAAGGAATAGTTTACTTCGAATTAAGGCTGTATTACTGCAAAATGTAAACCCAAGTCGATTTTCAAGAAACCTATCAGAATCTCATAAAGGAAGGGACAAGAAAATTTCATCACCACTTTTTAATACATGGAATTTATCAAAATGATTTTAATTGTCCGTGAAGATGCAAATCCCCGCTTGCTATATATTACGATGTTACGTACGAAATTTTTTACTTGTCGATGAAACAGCTCTTGGCTGAAAATTTTAATTTTCGATTCCAAGAAAAAATTCAAGGTAACGAGTGGGTAAACTGCTTAGCTTCCTATACGATGTGGTAATCATCGGCCTTGTCCTGGTATGCCTGTTGCTAAATGCCTTATGTTACTCTTAAAACAGATTATTGATAAGAATTCTTAGAATTCCTTGAAGACCACCCGAACAAAAATTCATTTCATGTTGAGGTAAGCTTTTAATATGTCATATGTCAAGCATATTTTTATCCATTTTCTCTGTACACACTGGAAAATGTTTGCTCAGCATCATATTATCACGTAAGTATTCTTGCTAGAAATAAAAAGTTTCAATTTCGTTCTTAATGTTGACCCTTTTACTATATTTTATTCCTATTCTACCTTATAAATAATAATCAGTTGTATCAATTTCATTTTTAGTGTGACAGTTGTTGGTTTTCAATCTGCCAATCTAATCCCCAGTCCTCCGGTTCTTTGTACAATGTACTAGGCCGTTGCCTGAAACTATTGTGAATGGAATATAACAAATAATTGATAATATAGCCTTTCGGTTTTGTAAAAAACACGGACTTATAAATATGTCCTTTCCAGACCTTTTCGTCCTTTTTCACATCAACATAAATCCCTTTCTTCTTCATTTGAAATAATGCTACTTACTTATAATGTGTGTTCAAGTGTATTATATTCACATGTATGTATGTCTTGACTTTGATTCATTCTATTCTTGGATCTTGGTTAATCTGTACCTATGTAACTAAATATCAGTACGTCCAAACACTTTGTACTCATCTACATTAACTTATGCACTTAGAACACCTATTTCACATTGGATACTTCGGCTATTGTCCAATTCGCCCTAAAGGCTTCATATCCGCATACAACATAAAATATCCATGCACCATAGCTTGAACAAAACATTATCCCATTTTAATTTGAGTGGAATACGTTGGGATTATCGATGATGACTTATATTTTGGGGACAACAATTCCTAAATTCACAACCCTTTCCTAACGAACCTCAAATGTAGTGCGTATAAATTATACAATTTTCCTAACTTCCTTTTCACAATTTGTTTTATATGGGAGATTCCATCCCGGTACCGACGATAATAATAATGTTCGTGGAAATCAAGCCATCCGACCGCCATTAAAGGATAGTTAAACAAATTTGTGATAAAGCGAAGTCTCCTTTCAGTTCAAACTGACCAAAACCAAAAGTTTCAAAACAGCAAGTCACTACCACTTTCCATTCTTTTTAAAGAACCACAAGAAAATTTTGGTAAGCAAAACCAGATCGCATTTGATGTGACATACAATGAAATGACAATGTAAGTCTTTCTTTTAATTCTTTCTAGAATATTACACGGATTTCCAAGAATTTATCTAAATTTTGAATGTTCCTTGTAGTTTCACGCAAATACCTGATGGGGAGCATAATTTTACTGGAATACGTTTGATCTGAGGACACAGTTAATTTTACATGCTAATAATTTTGTACATAATGTATGTGTGGTTATAGAAACTGACAGCTTCGCAGTCAAAATACTTGTAAACGTAGTTGTATCTTGTGGGTTTTTACGCGTAAGACATGGATTCAAGACAATTTTTTATGGTCAAAAGCATTTAGTTTTGAAAATGTCTGCGTAGCTTATCAATTCTGCTGCTCTCAATCTGAAAATCTTACAAGTCAAAAAAGGCATCATGGTACAATGTGGTCTTGTGTGTACGAATCTTTTCAACATCGTAGTAATAATAATAGAAAGCAAGCATGCGAAGCTTTGTTCGTATACTCGATAAAACAAATGATTTCTTTCACATGACGATCGTCAACATATCCCACAATAAATATGTATCTACAAAAAAACATCTGCGTTTCTTCCTCTCTATAACTCTATCAAAGCTATTTTCCCTTCCTTCCACATCAAATCAAATACGATTGGATGAACTGCAGAGAAAAATGTAGTCTGTTTGCCACCAAGTGGTTTTGTTAATTCCGGCTATACAACCAACTACAGCAGCACAGTTGTGCTATAAAGCCTACCCCACGCAAAAATGAATTTCGTATAAAAATTGACTAGAATTATTAGGGAATTCTCTGAGGAAATGGAATTTCCCTCACAGTAATAGTCACAGTGCAGTGGAGCTTACGGATTTACCAACTCATGGTCATTTTATTTTGCAAAATACATGCAACATACTGTAGTAGGCTCAATCCAGAATTTCAAAAGAAGAAATGTAATCCGGTAGGATGGCAATATTGATACAAGTTGAGCATATCCGGTGTGATATGTGAAGTGAAATGCAAAGGAACTCAAAAGAGGATTTGGAGACTGCGGAGAAAGTAGAAAATAAAAAATTTGTCCTGCACAATGCAAAGTAGAAAGGGCATTGTCAGGGGTATAAGATTTTATTTTTGTGTCCTTGTGTTTCGTACTTGATGCTTTGCATCACATCACAATAAAGGCAATCACTATCACAACAAAACCATCTTCACATCGCCATAGCTGTTTTTTTATTAAACTACTCATGTCCTTCATGGATCATGATAAGTCTCTTAACAAAAATATCGCTGTATGTACGAAATGCCTTTGCAAAATATAGTATTATAATGATAGTTTTCTATAAACCCATATTTCTTCTCCCGACTTACATATTCCATTAGCACAGATGAAGGTACTTGAAAACCACACGAGCAACTAAAAATGAGAGCGACACAACACGACCTATGGTAAGACAGGATAATTATATTGGTTTCATGGCAGCTTTCATGTGCTTCTTTGAATTGAGGGGAAAGCTATCAATAGACGCTCTCGGCACGGAAATTTCATCTTGTCATGAGAAACTCAGCAGAAGTCCTTGTTCCTACCAAGAAAGTATTTAAGGTGTCTTGGATGTTGGGTTGGGAGTCAGCTTAGTCGTGGCTTTGGTTTTATGGCATTAAAGATGACGAAACCCATTGCAAGCGAGTGGATGGATGTATTGAATAATGCAACATGCAACAGCTTCGTGCACTCATTCGCAAATCCATTCGATTTGATAGCTTTGAACCAAAAATGATTTCACGGCGAGTAGACTCCAGACTAGATAAATCGATCTTGAGTTGACGCGTCTGAGAGCTTTGCTGCACTTTTAATCCCTCTACATAACTAGCTCCCCACTTTCCCCTGTGACAATTCGGTAAACCCTCAAAAAATTTCGTCTTTATTTGACATTAATGCTAAGGCAGTTCCGTGTCAATTGATGCTTATTAAATGTAATCGGAAAATATTAACCGTTTCTGGAAAACTTGTTTCGAATGAGGGACTAAGTAAAAGTTTCCATACGTATGGAATAACCTTTATCAATTCGCATCATGCTACCCTGCTCACATGGCATGACATGCATGAAAAAATTGGCTTAAATGTAAAAGGTATTCCGAGAGAAGAGAAAAATGTCTGCATCACATATTACAAACTACGGCATTTTATTAAATTGGTTTTTCCGCTTCTATCAAGTCTCTACTTTTACTAGCTTTCTTTTACAAGAAAAATATCCCATAATTCCACCTCAGTTGCCACTAGTTATCCTTTCAAAGGAGAAGACTAAAAATATCCTATGATTCCACTTCATTTGATACTGACTATGCTCCTTCAATGAAAAAGTAAGGGATGTAAAGGACCTGAGTCAGTCGATGAAATTAAATGAAATCCATTACGTATCACAATATAATAGCTTTGGCTGCCTATCAATTCATTTTCATATCTTTTTTCAGATTCAGAAATCAGATTCATTTGATTCGAGTCCAATCCATCAGAATAATGAGCAATTTCAGACATAGTTCAAGCCACTGATCAATATAATGATGTTAGAGGACAGGAGTCAGTGACGTATGAAAATCCCCACTTTCCGTTCAATATTTGTATGATAAATTGGGATGTGAATGTGACAATGGTAAAATTTACTTTGTCCCTCAAAGGTCATGATGGTGATGTTGATGCGAATGTTTTTCAACAGTATTTAACGTGCTCAGCGGTGCATGACTGCGTGAATATGTTCAACTATTCCACTCCAGTTCTCAATGCTGAAACTTCTTGGACAATAGTAACGTGCTTGTGCCCCTGCATGAATGTTAGAGAGTAGTGGGAGCACCAAACAAAACCACACTTGCTACTTTACTTGCAAATCGACAGACTGTGAAGGAACAGGATTTGCAGTTTACACGTTTTTTAGAGCTGTTTATATTCAATATTCCAAGAACGCATCATTTTTGGGATATGAGAATCATCAGAACAGTTTATTCCTAAACATCTGTTCCTCCAATAACAATTTCAAACAAGTTATAGCCTACAACTACGCATGTTTCAGTGCACCCTTATTTGTCTTCGGATTGGTCTAGTCTGGTCGCTGTCAAATTTGGAGGCTATTGTCTGCTGGTGAAATCCAAAAGATTTGATTCGTAGATCAAGCTCAGTGAAATATGACTTTAACGATGGAATTACGAATACAACGTCGATATCTGAACATGGATGTAGAATATCCCTTTAGAAGTTCAGCTTCCTATGATTTAATGACTGGAATCAGGAAACATAAATTATATGATATAATTACTTGAGTTTCTCTTTGAGCTCTAGTGAAACAGTTACCGACCTCATGGCGCTCTATCATCAGCCTCTTACTTATTCACTGCGTGTAATAGCCACAGCTATACACTGCGTATACACACAATATCTAACCTATCTCCACGAATTTTGGTAATGAAGTAATCTGTTAATAGTTTCTGCTATTTCATGTCATATTTCTGCATGACATCACGAATACATTATGACACCCTTACCTGTTTACTCGACTTCTACTGAGGCAGAAGTTGAAAGGGCTCTTAACACAATACTGTGTTAGTTTGCAAGCATACTGGTAGAAAATTTGGTAAGGGAAACCCTATCCTGCTTGTATGAGTATTCAAAATGATGACTATAAACGTAACGTAAATTATGAGTTTAATGGATGAGAGAACAGACTTACAAAAAATAACGTGACAAATTTAGTATTACAGCAGTCATCCTTTTTCAGTCCAACTTACCATCATTCCTACTGCAAACAGTAAAACTCCAAGGTCACTAAAAGCCAATCCTGTTAGGTAGGAGTATGTGACACCCTTCATGGATGGTCGCGTCAGGACGATTAGGTTGAGGACATTTCCTAAAAGTCCGATTGCCACCACGGTAGGCCCGAATATCTGCAAAACAGAAAACAAATGGGTTTGTTAATATTTGTGAAGTTGCGTTAATAATTAATACCAATTTTTTCACAAAAAGGCTTTGGAACTGTGAAATAGGATAACTCTTATTACATCATATTGCCAAAAGCAAAGGGTGGTTGTTGGATCTTCCATTTCAAGTGTGGGCGTTTTCGTGCAATTGGATTCGATAGCGGATTGCAGTTTTGAGGTGATGATAGATTCTGTTTAACCATGTGTGTATTTATTGTGAAATGTAATAACCAGAAGGCATGGCTTTCATGCATTCTTTTCACAGACAATGGGTTTTCTAAGAAACCAGAAAAGTTATTTTCTCTCTGTAACAAAATCTCCTATTTCTTGGAATAGCCCATTAAAGTAATCACAATCGGACTTTGTCCGGTGGACACAACTACCTATATGTTACATGTCATTTTTTATAAACAGTACGTAAAAAGTTAACACCCAAGGTGACAAAAGAAATTGTGAGCGCCAACACAAGCTCACTCTTCTGCTTTCCATTCTTCATGGAAAGCTGCCTTTTGGTGGGATGTTGTGCGAATAATCGTAAAACTAAAATGGGAAGCGGTGAGACATGTTTCTCTCTGAAATAGAGAAATAGAAACTCATCACATATGCCACCAAGAAATCTGGTTAACATAAGGGAAAGACTACACGTGTCAATAAAGTAAAGACATTCCCCAAACTGACAAACGGGAGAGAAGAGACCAAAGCAACACAAACCATCCTTATTTTTTGCACTAATTTCCACATGTCATGTCGAAAATTCAATATTGGCAACCGATCCTCTACCAGTTCATTCAATTCAGCTGACAGTAGTTTTTGCAACCAGTAGCCATCAGTCAATCAAGAGTTGGTTTGTTCCGGTGGTATTTTGATGTTGTCCTGCTTAGAAGGAAACCATGTTCTCAAAAGCCAAACTAATAAAATCCCTTTCTCTCTTTCATGTACGTCGCTGATAAAGCAGATTCAACATTCCTTCCATTTTTTAACCTTGACAACAAACGATCGTATAAGAGAGTGTGGTGCATCAACTCAATTCATTAATACGTACATTCGAACATAGGAGAACACATGATTTAGTCCGGACGTGGTCATGTTTTTTGCTGCCCTTGCCACACAAGGAGTGGTGTAGTGAGCAGTCTCAACACTTTACAGAATCACACAAGTCAAAGTGATTTTTCCTTAACACCACGAGAATGACCCTGGCGTGTGTCTAAGTTAGCCTAAATTGGCTATAGAATTGCTAAGCAGACAGAGAGAGAAAAGGCAGAAAAACGGAAAGGAAAGCGACCTACCATCACCTAACCAAACCGGTCACGATTTCTTTTATTGGAACAAACTGCAGAGAGAGCTGCCTCAATTTTTATTTTATTTCCTCTTTTCCCTCTCTCTGAACAAGAGGAAGACATACATACTAGCTCATAATATAGGGTGCACACCACACAAAGCAAAAAGGCTTGGGAGGAAATGTCCTAATGATTCCGCACATCTGAAGTGATCCACCATTTATAACTTGCACTTTTCTCCTCGTTTCAGTTTCACTCTCCACCACACACTATTATTCCCTGGCTGCACTTCATCATATAAAAAAGGTGAATTATGATATGGCCAGCATGCCACTCTGCTCCACAAGGACAAGAAGTATTGGCCAAAGCCGAAAAGGGAAAGCCGCATTTATGTCTCGAAGGATATTTAATTTAATGAAGTTACAACTTGCTACTACACAAAAAAGTGCTAATAATATCCAATTGTACGTGAACCATCCATAGAGCCCACTCAGCTTCACTTGTATTTGTAATGCAATGCTTTTCCGGAGAAGTGGATACAGTACAACCAGAATTCCCTTTCTTTCAGTAGAAACTGTTTGTAAAATTATAGAAAAGAATCAACTGATGGGATTGGATGCAGCAGTACGTCGATATACAATAGGCTCAATGAATATACGCTTTTGTTAGTGGAGCATGACATAAGTTTGTTCTTTTCCTGGCGATTGTTATATCGCTTGAGGGACCTTATGAAAACGATTTTTTTCTCAATTGTCTTTATGTGAAAACTATTGGGAGCAAATTAGTTTCATTTATAGCTTTTTTTCATGTTCTGTCAAAGGAGACTATTGAATTGGGTGGTCGTGAGCTGAAACTCATTTTCACGCTTCCTTTTTCTTGTACCTCAGTCAAAATGATGATCTCATCATGTGGCTGCATTCCCCGAAATCAGGAGCTTATTATTGTCAACACTGGAGTTTACAATATTAATACCTTTGATAGTTTACTATCCCCAAAAACATATTGGGGATCTTGTATTTCAGGGAGGCTTGGAGAGTCGCGAATTTGTAAGTCAACTTTCTAAGAACCAATATCACTAGCAGCACTATCTTTTCTGCTGATTTAACAATTGCAAAAGAAAATCTTATTATATGAAACAATTTTCCTGTAAATTAGTGACTGCGCAAAAATAAATTACACATACATTCATTTTTATGTGGCTTAGATTTTCGAAGGTTTCTGTATAATTTATGAGTTTTCCCTTTTAGTTCATATACTATAGTTCATTCTACCAGGAAAGAGTATTATAATGTCAAGTTCATTGGGTCCTAATTGCACCGTTGAGATTAGTTCCTCTTTGTCTATTCTTGGGAATATGTGTTTCAAGTACCTTTATTCCTAATTAGGTGTAAAATAGGAAACGAAAAACTTAGAAGTCAATGGCCATTATAGGCATTGCAGAAATTTGGGAGTCAGCTCATTTTTTTGGAATTTAGCATCTGCATGAAAAGGGCAATCAAGTTTATTTTTGAAGGCACTGTAAATTTCTTACGGTCTGGTGACTTCCAAGGGATCAACATAATATCTCCTAATAGGAATGAAAGCTTAGTTATATGAACTTTTAGCTTACCTTGTATGCTATCCATTTAATGATTTTCTGTTTCTCCTCATCCAACCCGTCTCCTCCGCTGGGCATGCAGGGATTGAGTGGTGGCATAATATCGGAACTGTGAACAAAAAAAAATGAGATCGTTATTACCATCAATTGGATAATATTGCAAGCAAAATAAACGCATGAAAGGCAAAACTACTTTAGACATTCAACATGGCTTCAACCTCGACTTATTAGCAGCGCTCAAATTGGTTAATAACTATGGATGAACATAGTAGTTTGGAAAGCGGGGAACATGAACATCACATAATTACAGCAGCAATTATACACAAACTAAAATTTGCAACTTCAATTATGTCTGAAGGGCGGTTCCATTCCATAAGAAACAATGTTCTGAGCTCATAAATGAGGATAAATCTGGCCGACCTTCTTCCTCCTTGTAATCAGGCCATTATTGTGATGTGATGTGATATGCAAAGTAGAACTCGACTCCTCCACCATAATTTTCATTTCTTTCGGCGAGACACTGGAAATAGGGTAAAGAGCGGAGAGGATATCTGGACTCATTTCATTTCATTTTCATCTCTTCTTTCCTTCCTTCCTATTTGCTTTGCTTTGCTAATGGATTTCCAGGAGCGGAAAATTTACGAATTTTGTACTCAATGTCCCATTCTCTGAGTAGAAGGTGGCAGTAATGGGAACATAATCTTTAGTAGTGTGCGTCTACAACAAGAAGCCAGTTGGCGAGCAACTTGCCATCCTTTCATTCCATCCATTGTGTCCTGCAGAGTTGCAAACTTTTGCCCATTATATTACTCTTTTCATCCTCATCATCATCATCATCCCTTCCGCTTTCTCACGCACAGATTCGCAGTCAGAATAATAATATTGTGCTGTGTGTGTGCGTTTCCGTTTGGAACTCGAAAATAGCTTGCCAAACTGTTGGACTACGCACTGAGACTTCCCTATACGCACATTGTGACAAGCACGTACACAAATATAAACTTGCATGTATAGATCCAAAAACGTAGAGGGAAGACTTGTTTTTGAAAGGTTGAAATGAATATATACATAAAACCTTATACGCACCATGTCTTCCTGTCATACTCTTTGATATCATTTGTAACTTCAGAATGGCATCATCTGCTGCTCCCAAAAAAAGCAACTTTTCCACTTTCTCCACCTCCTTCTTATAATGAACATGAACAGGAGAAATGGTTTCTTTCTCGTTTTGGACTTGGGAATGAGATTTCTATATCAAAAAAATATAGTGGTACTGTTTGTGCGAGTTCCATTGCGTAGCAGTTAGTTTTTATAAGGTAACATCAATAGAGAAATCTTTACATATGTATTCTATTTCTCAAAGACGTCCAGCTGTCGCCCTTCTTTCTGTCTTTAAAAAATTCTCAACTCAGCATTGGAGCGGATGCCAAACGAAGCGAACAAAATTTGATATGATAGCCTCCTTTTTATATAAACTCTTTTTCTGTCTCTTCTCTGGTAAATAGCATGTGGGATCAGGAATGAAAGAACCAGACAAAAAAAATGAGTGAAAGGGAAAGAAAAGACGGTGTTCTTAGGTAGGATCTGGGCAAGGAATTCCAGGATACAACATACATGCCTTAGCAACCAACTCAACCACACAGCTGGAAAATAGAATTGAATGGGATGATGCTGACGACAAGAACGACAGTGGAGAAGGGGAAAGTAGCAGTAAAGTAGATTCAGTAGTGAACTAGTGAGGCGAATGTAATTCAGATGAATGTTTGTCCCATTATGATCTCTCTCACTTTCTCCGTTTCCTTTCTCATCTCATCTCTTTCTCTTTTACGCATCCCTCTTGTCGTTTATATCGAGTGTGCGTGAGCCTGGAGCACAAAGCATGTATGACTTACGGTTATGTTGGTTTGGTTTGCACATTCACCTCCTTCCTTACTTACATTTTGAGGGTAGGAATGCATATATAATGCGTGAAGGAGAGAGCTGTGACCTGAGCTGGAGTTGAGTCATGTCCTTATTTTTCCTTCCTTTTGCAGTTTGTGCAAAAACGAAAATAGGTAAAGAAGGGAATAATAATAAAGGAAGATTTGGAGGCTGAAACTTGACTTCTTTCATGTAGTTCCTTCCGGAATCTCATTTCATGTCGGGTTTATGCTTCACGCACTTTTATAGATATATCTACTTCTCATGCTGTTCCATTTCACTGACTCTTTTGCGATAATTTTTATGCACCGTGCGTATCAGGAAATTGCGTAAAATCCACCTCCAAAAAAGTAAAGCTTAGTGACATGCGGCAAGCATGCAAAATCAACCTTTTATTCCTCCTCCTCATTCACAACATCTGCATATAACGTTTCCCCATTCAGGTTTCCGCTCCGTTAACGTAGAACTCAATTTTTGTTTACAGTTTTCTATGGAGCGGATATGAATACTACCTCTAATGCTGAGGGTATCAGATTTGTGGGAAAATGGATTTGGTCTAGATTGGTCACAATGCATTTTATCGTTTGCGTGGCTTAGTTGTTAGCGGGATTTTCTTTTGACTATACATATTCAGTTTCATTAATAATCTAGGTTACAATTAGAATGCTGCTGGAAGATAATCGTAGGGTATGGAACTACATAAATTCCACACTACCAGTTTAGGATTGACCTTGTTACTTGTTGTATAAACCTCTTAAAGTTGGTATTGGTAGGATCATTATGTGTTTTATGGGGAGAAAAGATGCTCATGGAAACAATTACGTGGTTAGTACTAGATTTTATTATGTTTGGGAATTAGAAAGCGTTTCGATTTTCATGCCTGCAGAGAATATGCTTGGTTGTGAAGGTTGAGTACTTTAATACTCTATCTTCCTTGTTTACCTTGTTTCCTAATAAAACCAGCATAATTTCCTGTTCATAAGCGGAAATATAGGCATCATCCCACTCAATCCCGGTTTCATTTATGTTTGTACTTATATTTACTTACTGTAATGTCAGTATTTCTAAAACAATCTTGTTTGCAGAGTTCACCTTATCGCTTTCAGTACTGGTGGAAATTAATTCAAACTTGGGAAGTGTTGCATTACCCATATTGTTTTTGTTTAAGCTTTATGATCCAATTTCATTGCTTTATGTTTGCTGTAGACTGATTAGCGAAAATAAAAACTGTTAACGAACACCAGCGTGAGATTAAGCCAATTAATACTTTCTGTATGGATCTCTGCAGAGAATTTTGGTTTAGGATCTTTATCTATGATTTATTCTTACTAAAGCAACAAACTAGATGCGTGTGATCTACATTGAAGGGCCCAAAAAGAACACGAAGACTGTTTTGTCTTCAGGCTTCCTTGCGTAGCAACAACAGTTTTAGAAGCAATTTCTTTGAAGTAACAAGTTAAAGTTAGCCATGTTATAAGTATGGCACAAATTTTGTTAAAATGTGAGTAGAGCCCATTTTTACTTTTCAAATTTGTCGTGTAGCTCATTTCTCTCGGAGAAACTTAAACTTCATAGGTTTCGTCCCAGGGGAGGATATTGTGAAGGGAGGAGGCTACATAAAAATCTTCCCAGGCCAGGCACGTGCGTGTCATCAAAGGAAACTTGCGTGTACATTACGCAAGTTAAAACTTGATAATGTTATTACTTCCCTTGTGTCATGCAATGCCGAGCTACAAAAAAAAGAAACTTGCATAATATACATCCAGACTTCAAAACAAGACTGAAAGTCTCCAGCAGTAAGAGTCCTTGGTAATGCGTATAAGTATAATGCATTTCACCTTTGAAACTACTTCTCATTCTTCCATTGTACTTGACCGCGTATCGCATTTCTATTATGCGTAGGTACACAACAGCCATATCCACCCAGAATGAAAGAGGAATAAGCCATAGTTCCTCATTTATTGAATGAGTTGTGGAGCAGAGTGAACACTCAAAGGGAGTGAAAAACTTTGTCCAATTTTTCACATTCCTCCAGCACAATTGTTTGAGACCCTTCAGGAAGTAGGTGAAAGTTTTGGTGTTTCCTCTTGTGCCGACTTTTCACTCGAAAAAGGAGAGAGTCTACTGAATAAAATGAATGTCTACTGATAAGTTTCTTGCTCCGCTCCTCTTTTTTCTCTTTTCTCTCTGATTTTTCCCTTTTCATTTATAGTCGGATTAATGGGGGCAGAAATGGAGGCACAGATGACTGCGTAAAGGACAAAAAATAAAGTTGCTCGCTCGCTGCGTGTGCATACGTATGTTTTTATGTATATGCCTTCATAAACCGTCTCAGAGAATGAGACACAATAGAGAAAATACCCTGCAGGATGCTGGGAAGAAGTTGTGAATGGTAATAAGCCTAATAATATTCTTTCATACGCACTTTCACTTATACAGGGCTCAACCATTCCATTCCACATTTGTATAGGATACTCCTTCCTATTAGTTATTGCTTTCTTTTGCTAAGCCTCAAAATAGCCTTTATTAAAAAGGGTGGGAGCAAGGAGCTAAAAGCGTGGGGATGAATGGACCCTGATGACACTGACTAATTGAGTGGCGAAGCCCACAAATTTCTCACAAGTTTTTGGAAAACTGATTGATCACATCGTATCATAAAAGAGTACCGTCAAAAATCTACGATGAATGAGACAACTTCAATAAATCCTCTGGATTTGGACGGACAAACCCGTGTCATTGCTTAACCTTTCTTCTCGCTTTCTTTAACCTACTCAAATGAATCGGAGGAAAGAGAAAGTAGGATAGAAAGAAAGAGGAAAACAGCTGTGCTCACTTTAACTAGAAAAGACATCAACGGAACGGGCATATATACATAATATTTGAGTGCGTACCTATAGAACGCACGTGAATGTGAAGTGTTGCATAAAGATAAGCGTTGATATATTAGACGCAATTTTGTCTTATTGCGTTCACGCAAAAACGCGTCGTCCATACAATCCTTTCCTTCTCTCTCACTTTCTCCTTTTTCTTTGATAACATCATCCTCACTATATCACAACGTTATTTTGCTGATGATGCTACTCCTATCAGGAGTTGGCATGGAATGTAAGACACCGTGAAAATGTTGTCCCCGTAGAGAGTTCCCCGTTAGCATTTCGGTTTTTGTTATTTCAGCACAAGAATAATATAACGTGGCAGGGGAAACGATACATACATACATACATTCCCAAATGCATGCACACTTCTGCTGGAAAATTGGTGAGTTTTCCCATTCTCCTTTGTGGTACGATATGGTGAGATGCTTCACCTATTCAACGAGTATTTATTGAATTCACTGATATGTGAAGTGAAATTGCGGCAGTTGGTGTAAATATAAAAGGTGGATTCATTTCATTGAGATAAGAAAGTCTGCGGCTGTTCGTCTTGATGATGTTGTTGATGATTATGACCCAGTTTTTGAATGGACTATTACTCCCAGAGAGATTCAAAAAGTATCATTGAAAAAATTCTTTGGATGGAAATAAATGAAGATGGCCCAAGACATGCACAGGTGAGAGGTTGAGGTACTTTCAACGCACTTTCAGGTCCACTTCATCAAATCATGGGTTGTGACACTGATTAATATTTCGAAAAATGCGTTTGATTAAGATAAACATGCCATATTTGAAAGAGAACCGATTTAACGTGATTTTCCATGCGTAGGCTGACGTCAGCACTGATTCTCTTCTTGGAAAATCAACGAGTGGATTTCATATCAGTGTGGAATTTCCAAAGATCTATGAGGTGGCTATTGTTTCGCTACTAATGAGTGGGAATACAAAAGCGACTGTGCTAGCTTGCCGTTCTGAAGTACAGTTTAATTGGCATTTATCACCAATACACCTATTCATATGTAGATTTGATGATGATACCCATTTACAATTTGTCAATGTATCGACAAACCAATTTCGAGAATCGTCAAGGTCTCCTTCTAATGACTTATTTTTAGCTGTCTAGACAGCCTAATGGATATGGAAAATGTGGTGGATCGTTAAATAGTGCATGGTATCAATTATTCATCAAGTGTGAAGGAAATCGATGCATAATGGATGACGTGGAAACTAATTTTAAGCATGTTACATGACAGAAATGAAGACATGATAACTTTTGACATTTGCAAGCGACAGTTGTCCAAGTGTCGTTTTCCAAACTTTGAGTTTACATCAGGCTGTTATATGTCAAATCAATGTCTTATCATAATTAACGTTTGCTTGCAATGCAGGCAAAGAATCTAGTATTACATCAGATTAGATTCACGCTGTCACTGTGACCCAGGGTATTAGAAGGATACAAGGGATAGTGCATTGAGTTTCTCCAAATCGCAATTATTTAGAAAAATGGATAGTGAAACCGATAACGTCATTATTAAATTCGATGAATGATGCCCGTCACAAGGAGCTTCTGTATAATCAGCGTCTCATTTCATGTGACGTGGGCCTCCCCTTCTTCGAACTGAATCCAATATTGATTGAATCGCAACCAAATACGTAGCCACACGTGACTACTCTATTGGTTTCGGTGAAGATAATATTTGTTATTTTGCGAAATGCAATACTACACTTGACTATAATATAATGGTTGCAAGGAAATGAACATTATACGGAAATGTGGGGCAATGCCACCCAAAACTATACAACTTGCGTTTCTTCTCCCTCAAAAAGAACTTGAGGAGAAGCTGAGTAAGGAAGGGTTTCGCAGCTCAGTTGCTTATAGAATATCGGATTGTGATAATTAGGAAGGATGAAAATACTTGGAGCATCAAAGTTGTCTTGATTCAGTGGTGGTTGGTGGTGATTGAGTGAGTCCGTATTAAAAAAAGGTACAAACTTTCCAAAGCAGGGCAGACGAGTGGAATTGTAGGAAACTCTAGTTCCCAAATGTAAACAGTGTGTTGAAATGATATGATATGATATTATGATGAAAACATAGCAAAATGAATGCAGTGAAAACGAGTTTCAGCTACGAAAATAGTATCTATATGCATAGAAACCAGTTATATTATGATGGATGACTAGTCAAAGATAATTGACATATTTTACACATTCACTTTCATATTCTCCCAATTCCAGCCAGTAAAACATGATTAACCCAAGACTACTACTTTATTATGGTAAATGAGAAAGGAGAAAAGTTTTGGCTCGTCTTCACGTCCTCGTACTTCCGCTGGCGTGAGTGTGAATGTGAACATTATTTGTAGGAGATCAGAGCAGTGTCATGCATGAGTGATGACTGCAGAGTTTGAGAGGGAGAAATCATGATGCTGGTGATGAGTTCAACTCATTTTTACAGCAAGTAAAAAAGGGTAGAAAATTTGTAACTTTTTCTTCGTGCTCTTGGCTGATTAACGTGGTATAATGTGTTGTTTCGATCTCAAACTCCAGTCAAACCTGATGATGACGGCTCTACTGGTGAAAGTTAGTTCACAAAATTCTGCAAAAATTAAATAAAAACTTTCTTTTCAGCTTGATGAGGTGTTTCCCAAATTTAATCAATAAGCAGCTCTTTTAAAGCCACAAAGATTTAGAAAAATGGATGCATTCACTCATCAACCCGCATATTATTAATACTGAACCGCTGATTTTCTCAGTTTCACTCTTCCCACACAGCCATTAATAATCTGTAGGGTGGTGAAAAGTGAGCTCGTCTCATAGCTCATCGTAAAATTATTATGAAAATTGCACATGCTGTTTAGCATGATAAATTTGAAGAAAGATATCTGTTCATTAAGTTTGTTTTCAAGCTGACGCCCACTCACCGGGAAAAGTTCAAGTTGTTGCGAAACGAAATTATGATGATATGTATACCCAACATTTTCTATCCTTGTCTCAATAAACTATTCAACATAAAAGGAGGATGCAACGTGCCTACCACCTGTAATTACAATTTTGTCTGCAAAAGAAATATATATACATGACAATTCGCCAGTCAACATTTTCTCATATTCAGATAAGGAAAATCGTAAGAGAGCAGCCCGAGTTCATGGTTGAAACATTGGATGGAAAACGAGACGCTATGTATTCCTAGTATTTACACACTTGGCTTCCCATTAAAATTAACCCTTTTCTTAATGTTTCATTCAATGGCTCCAGCTTTGCAGCCCATTTTGACGACGAAACATATAACAAAGAAGTCCACGGGTGGGTGTTTATCTTCTCAAGGTAAATTCTGTTGGAATAGCGCTCACGACTTGCTTCTTGCATTTATGTGCTATCATCTCAACATTTACAGTCGGCATGGTTTCCTTCCGCTCAACTCATCGACAGTGTGTCACTCAGCAATGAACAACAAGGTTCATTCCCAGGAAAAATTGGGATGAACTAAAATTCAGCTGAATGGAATGTGGAGAGACGTGAATGAATTCCTAATGAAGGAAAGCAGAGAAGGCTGCACAGAAAATGTATATCTAGCGATGGCAAAGTGGTGGTAAAGTTTTGCCGATCGGTAAAAAAGCAGCCTGATGATGGTGATTGTGATGGCATCTCCGTGCATCCTGTCATTACGAATGCATTTCACTTCCCTTTTCTTCAACTGCTTTTTTTAGCATTTCAATAGAAACCTTCAATAGTTCCGTTCTGAGCAACGACCATCATTGCCATTTTCACTGCTGCTGCAAACTCTCTCGAATGTATCCGCCTTCATGATTTTATTCAATGACCTCGCGAAGCACTTGAATAGCTTAACATTGCAAATTTAATTTACCTGAATAGAGTTACGTGTAATGTCTCCATTTAATCAAAAAGTAATCTATGGAGGCATCCATATACACATTTTGTTAAGCAAACCTGAGATGATGGATTTTTTGTTTAAAATTGATTGCTTTTACCCCATTTCAAGATAGATTTGCTTGAAAATATTACATTACGATTACATCAGTCATGCTGACTGACCCAATGAATATTCTACTATTTTATTTCATTTTTGACGTTTGCGACGACATTGCTTGATCATTATTATTTAGTATGCAAGTAGGTAGCAAACCAAGCGAAAGCTGCATATTCTATTCACTCGCTCTAATAAATTGAGAGAAAACAAATATAGTGTAGTGTGTGTTGTGGATAGTATGAAAGAATGTATACTTAATTGATTTTGATGGACTGCGGGTGTCTGCAAATTATCTCAAAATCACCTCAGGATGGATAACATCACGGGCTCGCTAACCTCAAAGAGCTGGACATGGACAGTACTCTTTAGTTTTAGCTGGATGAACAGGTTATGTTACACTCACTGAATTAAGCTAACAGAATTGTTTGTGTCACGACGAGATACCGCAAGATGTTTGATAATGGGAGCTGCTTGTGTCACAACAACTAACACGATATTTTAGATCCAGCTACCGCACCTTTTTAATGAGTAATGAGATTCAGTCCTGAGGCAGCATCCCACTTGACAATTGCCCACCTTTAATGACACAACACAAAAGGAAGTACCAGACCACCATGAAACTTTAGATGATATTGCGCTCTGTGTGCCGGGCCACTACTTCACTACACTCAACAATTAAAGTAACCTTTAGAAGAAATACAAGTGGATTTGTTTTCTCCATTCACTCCGTCAGATTGTATGCGTGTTACGTGTCAACCCGCACACTTACTACTACCCATATCCTCAATCCAATCAAGACAGGTTTGATTAATGACTCTGCATTTAGGGAATATATGGTCGTAATAGCAAGTGATTTACAAAGTGTCATCAAGGGTGCTTCACATCCAATCAATTTTGTCTCAAACAAAAGCCCTCCCATTCGTATATGAAATGAATAGAGTCTCATCCTAATATGCCCACACCAAATTGAACCGAAACAATATTGGGAAATCAAGGACGCCACAACTACTTACACTGTATAGAACTACTCAACATTTGGGCTAATTCACTTTCCTCAATCTCCATTACATCAGTTGTAGGCGTGTGTCCCTTGTTTCGTATGATATATGAGCGCCTCAAGAAACTTATTGCTTTTTTCCGTCCTCCAACCACATTCTCTCTGTCTTCTCATGACAGGACATGACATGAAATGAAAGACATGATGAAAATGAGTAAATGTTATATCATGTCGTGTTATAAAACTATTATGTATACTAAAAAAATCATAGTAGGAATGTTGCGTCCCAACACCACCACAATTTTAATAAAGCTCCTCAACCGGTTGATTATCCGAGCTAGTATTCCAAACGCGAGAAAGAATAAAACATGAATAAATGGGGCAAGTGACAACAACTCAAACAAAGAACGAAGTAAAGTGTCGCACAGGTCGTAAAATCTACTCAAATAGAAAGGAACAGTGTCAAAAAAGAATAAAAAAGGGAATATTTTTGGGAGCAAATGTTAGTTTTACTAAATGTTCTCCATTGTTTACAAGCTCATCACCATAAAATGTAGGTTTTATTAGTTTCATTCATGTTCATCATAAAAACATTCAGAGTTGATGTTCGTTGACACGCATCACTCCATTTTCTGATTAATTTTTGCTCTCGTTTCCTCCTCAGCCCAAGAGGAATAAATATTATGCTACTTTTTCATAGCTTTCCATTTCCATACCAAACTCCATTTCGCCAGTTGTACATTATTCAGATTCCAATTTGGTTTTCATTTTTCATAAGAGCATCTTCATGATTCTCATCACGTCACATAAAATGCTTTGCAGGATTACGTTTTCGCTGCAGTGTTTTACATCTTAGCATTTCCTTTATGCATTTTTGGATGATCATGACCGTGGCCTTCATATTATGTGAAATTTGCAAACAAATTGAAATTGCCCTTTTCGTCTCTCATCTGTACTACTGTACTACAAATCTCCTCATTTATAATCATAACCAAGTAATAATAATGGGGTGCATAATATGATGATGATGAGCTGAAAAATGAATATGTTTTGATAAGAATCTGTCCTGAAAAAAGACATATTCACTTGTGTCTACATTGCGGCGATTTTATCTTTTGTAACTAAATAGCAAAAAAATTTTCTATTGCACATCATGTAACATTCCTAATGAGACGACAAGGACCAGTTTTTTCCACTCTCTCCAATTCTATCACGGATTGCATCCATATTTGGTTACATATTCTTGAGGTTTTATGCTAAATTACGTTCATAAATTAGCCTAAGAGTTGGATTAAAGAAGGAGAAAAAGGAAACCTAGAGAGAAGATTAAGTATCATGAAACCCAAAAAAATGTGTTTCATTATTACATACAAAGATTCCATTCATTTGCATAGGTACACAATAAAAAGACTCGAAATATACACAATTTTTGGAGAAGCGATAAGATAAAAAGGAAAAGAAACTTATGATAGCTGAAACACAGATGAGATGATGCGTTTGCTAGAAATGGAAATGTGGACTCGGTTAGAATACGAATAGAATGTTTTATGTAAGAGTAGACAATAGCACGATCTGAGAGCATATCATCCTCTTCATCTTTGCCCTGCTGCCACACTCAGTTTCCATAATATGTTTCACCACAGCACGTTGAGCCAAACCCTCCTACTTTACAGCCTGATAACCATGGACGACTAAAAAGACTTTTTGAGAGCGCAGCCAGTGTGACACAGTCACATTCTGTTTCGGAGAGAAAAAGAGTAGGATGCTGATGATAATGGTAAAGATGAGGGTTGTCGGCGGTTTGGTTTTGACTGTATTTTTGGCAAAAGAGGCAAGATGCTTGCTGGGAGACAAAGATGACTAGGACCAAACACTTTTCGGAATTATATTCCTTTGTTATTTGCATTAGTAATATAATATGTATAGCTGAGCTGGAAATCATACTAAGGACGACAGAGCATTCTAATAAGTAGATTCGTAGAATATGTATGACTACGCATATTTTCTCTCATTCTTCGTTTCAATGCTCAGAAAAACTTTTACGCAAAACGAAGAAGAAAAGAAAAGTTTCCCTTTGAGATTTCAAAATCCATTCCGTCCTCCCTTTGACATGAATTGAAGATGCATACCGCATATCTACAATAAAAGGGAAATGACAGTAATCAAAATAATACTGCCTTGAAATTCAATGCTTTGTACTCTTATGTCAGTGCATTAAAATGGTACGTCAGCGTACTTAATGGTTTCATAAACTGGATGGAAAAAAGAACCTCAAGTCGTCACTATTTCATCCCATTCTCGCTAAATAAACAGGGAGTCTATCAGACATTCAGTTTCCAATTAGGGAAATGACAAAATAATGATGAAGTATTTGATATTAACATTCATCTACAAAAAACAAAACTCTTGCCCAACAAGCAAATACATGTCAATCCGAACAATGGTTTTTATACTTGGAAATGAGTAATTTAAATCGAAAGTACTATTGCAGAATACTAAAAGGCAATACCACAGCGCAACTAAATACCATGCATTTTGCAATATTATCTCAAGGTCTTTGTTCCGGCAGAAGGAACAAATCAAACACCATCGTTGATTTAGTTCAAGCGTCAAAATCGTTGAACATATTTTCATTTTGTTAAGAAAAATAATATGAGATGAGTCCCATTAATGGAATCCATTAGTACAGTTGACTTAGATGGGGTTGAAGGTTATTTTGTCGAGAACTTAAAATAAATAACTTTGCGTAAACATTTTATGAAGATGTGGTGTGAGCTCCCTTGTTCTCAGCAAAAAAAATGTTTATTTATTCATTCTTTCTATAGACACAAGGTATGCACATACTAACATTCTCCACACAAAATAATTTTTTGTGCGGACGAACATGATAATGACTCGTTATTCAACGGAGTTCTAAATTTGAAACCTGGAAAAAAAACAAGAAACAACATAAACATTGCATAATGCTATGTCTAGAGTGTGTGGGTGGGTAAAAGAGCTGATGTAGCAATACTCCTCGCAAAAATATAATCCGCTTAAAGTATTCCTATGCTATTTATTAGGTCACGAGTAGTGTCATATGTTGTGCACAGTTTGAAATACAATGCTACTCCATTTCATCCATGTTTTATTGTTTTAAGTCTATCAAGTATTCAATATTTTAACCTAAAAAGAAACATATGCACTTAACGTAGAAAAAGTACTATTAGGAAGAGCAACCACGCTGTTTGGGTATACGAGTGACCTTTGTCTGGAGGACTTGATTAATGGTTGGATTCATGGTGTACTTCAATTTGGTTCAATTCCCAACCTGAGCAGAAAGAAAGCAAATGTGTAAGATGAAGAGCGCTTGCAAGCAATATAAACCTGATACTTTATATCGCAAAGCTTAAACCTTAGTAACAATTTCGCGTGCCCATCGTGTTTGCCAACAATGATTTCTTTTGGCTTCTATTTTAACCTGATAACTTCTAAAATGCGAACGTTTTACAATCCAAAGGCTCTGTGGACATAGGAAGACAGTCTACCTCAGAGTAAATAGTCATTTGCAGTCATTAGTAGTGCGAAATTTTCTAAGGAAATACATAATAACGCCGTCTACAAATAAAATAAATTGCATATATAACGATGTCAAATTTAGATGGCTTAAGTTCCTTTGCCAAAGGGGTATACTCTGTATTCCACAAATTAGCCAAACAAGATCTGAGTCATATGAATTTCTAAAAAATTTCTTTCTCAATTTCTCTACGGTTTCAAAGTTCCTTTCCTCTCAGTTAGGTTAAATAACGGCAGAAACTTTGTAAAAGTTTACAAAGAACAACCTACTGCATGTTGCAATTACCAAGTTAGTTACGTATGCGTCCGCAAAATTCAAATGTAATTCTGCACTTCAGAATATAATTGGAACAGGCGTCCTCAAAGAACCCACTAAACTTAGAACATACGTCTTACGTTTACCAAAGAAAATGGCCTTCCTCAAGAATTTAGCTTTAGCCTGTCCCTGCCCTTGCTTTGTGGAATTGCTGCGGCATGATTCCCACGAGTGTTTTCAGAGAAAGCACTTAAACTGGTTCAAAACATGGGTAATATTACATGAGGCATTTTCCAGCTCTTCACATATTTTAAAACCACAGGCTGCCAGCCACCTCCCTATCTAAACAAATGCAACTGGGATGCAAGAAACAATGAGGAAGAGTAGTATCAGGAATGTGAAGCATCCGGACGAACCTTATTAATTTTGTTTTC
The DNA here is from genome assembly GCA_001718145.1 of Orchesella cincta. Classification (NCBI taxonomy): domain Eukaryota; kingdom Metazoa; phylum Arthropoda; class Collembola; order Entomobryomorpha; family Orchesellidae; genus Orchesella; species Orchesella cincta. The sequence continues at coordinate 36,666 of LJIJ01000180.1, read as the reverse complement.
ATTATAAATCTTCATTCCGTCTATCATGCATAACGTAATACTTATCTTATACACGGAATGTCATGTCATGATCATGACGGCCTGGAGCAGTATGAGGAGATGCTGGAGAAAAGTGCTGGAGAGTGAGAGCATGTGTCACGTCACAAGAGATCAAAGGTATAATGGGAAGTTATTATGAGCATGCTATAATATAATGCATATCATGAGGATACTAATGCAGGCGGCAGGATAGAAGCTAGTTTTCCAGCAAGAATAATATCAACATTCAAATGCATAACATGGTTGGAGGCTCCTCCGTCGTGGGAAAGTGGATGCGGTTGGTTTTGAAACGAAATGTTAGCTATGCTCCGGTTTTTTCAGTTGATACTACTACGTTTTCCCCAAGTCTTTCTCCGCTTTAAACATTTAGCCAACTGAATAATACTGTGCATTAGGGTTAGCTTTCAGAGCTCAATTTAAGACGTGGTTTCCGCTTCGGAGAAAGATGAGCTTGTGTCAGTGTGTTAATGCACTGCGTTGTGAAATCTGTACTCTTTGCTTCATTTTTTATTCCACGCTGCGTAGATTCTTGCACATCTTGTACACATGGTTGCACTTTATTTCGCAGCAGTGGATATAGTAATATTTAATTCACATTCCACGTCTTTGACAGAAAAAACGCTGATGGCAAAAAACGAAGATCAAAGGAGGACTGAGAATGAACAACTCCTTCTTCAAACTGATCCAACACGTGTGAATCGCCAACTTCACACACGTCACGTGCGTTTGCTGTAATTAGTGTACTTATATGGGATTTTAAATGGGACTATGTGTGATATCATTGTGATGATGATGATGACCATAATGGGCCGTAATAAATAATATTGATAGCGGTTTATGGGAATATGCATCTTTTCAATCTTATATGTTACCAGATATCCTCGTCTTCTCACAAGCAGTCTAGAATTGAGAAAGATGGCAGATGATGACATATAAAAGATTTTGCCATGTCAGTTCTGAGAAAACTACCTTGGAGGAAAGTCAATACGATAGAGCACGTCTACTGTATGTCAACATGAGTGGCCTTGTGAAAGGCCTATTTACTTAAATTAATTACTCAAATGTAATAACAATCCTGAAGAGTGGAGGCGTGACGTTGGACGTGGTTTGGGGAGTCCTGGACAATCTAGCTGGGATTAGTTATTATCATCATCATTCCATACTAGACCACAATCATTGCTTCAGGTATGTAGGCACCCAGTATAGCAAGTATTACTCCATGTTTTACTACTTGTGGTTGTATTGCCTTTTGTCCTTTTGATTTCCGCTGACCATGAGATTACAAAACGTGTAACAAAATGCTCCTACCTTGTAAACACATATGCCTGTGTCCACTAGTTTCCCTTTCTGTGGTAGATTTCACCATCGGGTCCCGCTTTTACCGTGTACACATATTCATGCACATCATCTTCATGAATTTTTCGGTGAAAAAAAGATTTCGTCAGAACGTGTAAAGTTATCTGTCAGTAATCAGTTTTTCTGTGTAAATATAGATGGTAGGTGGCTACATTATTCAGGCCAGATGTGTTTAACTCCACGCTTCCCCGCCCAAAGCCGATCACATCAGTGAAAGTACATTCAACTTTAGGCGCATTGTGGATCGGATTGTAATGTAATCATGTTGCAAAATTCTAATCATAAGATCCACTTTTAATGGAGTATTGGTGCGTACAAAATCATCAGGGTTTATTTAGGCATACAAATATCCTCCATTTCGTCTAATCCCTGTAGTAATAACATGCATCGGATGACGGGGCAGTATGCCATATTCTCCGCGTTAATGTTGTTAAAAACATACATCTATCATCTTCATCAGCCCAAAAGTTTAGAAAGAAGCTGCCTATAAAAACGTAGCGATAATAGTAACTAAAGAACAGGGCTATTCTCAAGGGTCCACTGCACTGTTCACTCATTACATAAGTTGTTGTGTACACACACGTGAATCTCTAGTTTTCGCATTTATTCTCGTTCTCTCTCAGACCATTAAACACATACAAATCATTACAGTGAGAATAATGGGCGGACGGGTACATACAAATAGAGCAAAGCAATGCAAAAGTCTAGTCTCCCCGCTGCCGGACCCGACTGTAATGAACTTAGCTTGGAAAATGGGGCTTAAAAGTGGAAAAATATACAAACTATTTAGTTTTATACGTTTGTGCCTACTAGAAGTAGAGGACGTGCTAAACATCATGGGCGAAATGTTGGATCTTGTTTGCATGCCAATGCCAAACAAACGAAAAATAAAAAAAATAGTGGAAAAACTGAATAACAATGGGAAATACACAAATAGTTAGCGTTATCTCGCAAAATACGAGTGTCTCGTAAATGTAGACTTAATAAACATCCTCTCGAATCATTCGTATGTACATACTTTCATAGACCAGTAGTTGGGTGCCTTCCCACATGAATAAAACAGTATTTACTCAATATGAACTAGGCTAGCCAGCCACCAACTCATTGTTACTTGACTGCACCAATTTTCTAACGGCGGAAGCAAACGGAGAGAAGAGCGGAATTGAAAAAAAATGTGAGTACGTAGTCATCGCTATGCTCCCGTTTTTAAATGGAGAAAACGGAAGCAGGATTCAAGTGAGCAAACCCACTTAACTGATAACGCGTAGGAGAAAGCTGTAAATTGGAAGGATAAGAGAGACAGAAAAAATTGGAATCGTCCTTATCACGACTTCTCTATCTCTACATAAGAATCCGGAGTAAATTGACATAAAAACCAGCCATTTCATCGTGTACTTAAAGAATGCTGAAAGAAAAGGAGGAAACAATAACAGGTTTATTGTCTCCCCATTAAATAATGTTATGTCAATGGGGATACGGCGTGTGGCTCGGATGCCAAAACGCAGTTAAAAATCGCATTCACTCAATAAGGCAATGGGATCCAGTAACGCGGCTGGAAATATGAGGAGCAGCAAAGTAAAAATGTGCTGGCTAATGCTAATATTTTTCCAAACGACGAGTCACTAACACCACGTCATAAAAATGGGGAAAAGAGTACGAGCAAAGCAATAACATAATAGTACGTGTATGTTAGCAAATAGTAATTGTATACATGCGTGGTAAAGATGTACATAAGTTATATAAAATGATGTGTAATATAACACCAACACCAAAACTCTAACCAACATAAAAAAACGAAATGTAGGTACATTATTAAGCCAACCTTAATACAAGGGAAAGGAATAAGCAGTTATATCTAGAAACAAATCTTTTTATTACCTGTTGGTGTAATTCATGATGATGATGAGGATGCCGGATGTTTTGTTCACTCACTTTTGATGTGTTTATTACTTGGCTTCTGATGCAGCATTTATGCTGGTTACGTAGTAGCGTTTATTTGTTTGATCAAGTAAAAGTCTTGGTTTCTCTTTGATTCGGATTCAATTTTTTGTTTGTTTTTTACTACCTATCTGTCTCTTTGTTAACACTGGTAGCACGCCACGAAGAATCCGAATGTATAACTATCCGATTTTACTTTTGAAGATGCACTAATCGTCCATCTCCACACTGAAGCTACACCATTCTTTCTAGAAGGTTTTTGTAAATTATGATATTTTACACGCCAAATATTCTGCTTTAGTTTATGAGTAGGCGACTTTTATACTTTTGCTTTGATCCGTATGTGCCTCTGTCTTGATTCAATTAGTCCGACTGATATTAAATTCCTATGAATTTTCTTGAAATCCAAAACACGTAGGTTTATGCCAACGACTTGAAACCTCAAAGGAGGAAACTAGAGCACATACGCTGAATTTGTATCAGTTTTTCATTTAATACAAAACTGTTTTGTTAAGAACTGAGAACTGTGATCGAACTAGGATGAATATGATGAGGGGTATAACGTACTCATATATTTTTTGCTAGTACTTCACTTAATTACCTTTTTTATCTAACACGAGGAGTTTGTGTATTTATCTGGCGCACGAGGATGATCTTCTTATCAAGGAGTTGTCAACTCCAGTTGATCTGACAGCTTTCTGGAGTCACCATGCAGAGTAGCACACCTGAAGTCGAGTTTCGCTTTGCTTAAGAAGTGGAAACGTGATTGTGTTCGTGATGTAGGCGTCAAATGTTTTTTAAGTGAGTACAAAGACGACTGTATGAATGCATAATATATTATACGTGTTTCTTCACTTCGTCTTTACTTTTTTCTCGCTCTGCTTCTGCTCCCACCAACAGGCAGCAAATAACTGGTGTTCACTTTTGTAAGCTACCTTGTAAACTTGAATATTGACTTGACTGACTGATAGAAAATGCTAATACTGGTGTTAACTCCAAGTCACCAAACCGTACAGGAACTTTTGATCTACAAAGCTAAGCCTCCACGCTTCATGGAGCAACCTTCACCAATTTTATTTAGAATTTTTACAGCATGTGGTGTCTATTGTCTTAAGATTCTTGTTACAAACTTTACTCCTTTTGATATTTTCTTGGGGAAATATGAAACTCGACCCCAAAGCTGATGTATGGTATGCAATTGCAATACTGCTCTGACGTACCTGCAAAGATTGCGAGGATGCCAGTTAGCAAAAGTGTGGAACAAAGGATTTTCACTACAAACCCAGTGGACTACTGAGTTTAGATCGTTTCATAACAAAAACCCCTGGCATTTTTCTGACAAGCTTTAAGATTCGACGTTATCTTTAGAAACCGAGACAGAAACTACAAAAAAAATTGGCCTTTGTGCCATGAATTTTGTTTGATTATTTTTCTCTCTTTCTGATTCTGACTTCACAAGACAGAAAACAGCTTGCCTCCCCTCCGTCTTTTCCTTTTCCACTTGTTTTCTTTCACAAATGTCAAAAAAGGTAGAAACAGGGAAAAGGATGTATCTTATCAACTCCACGGCTCTCACAAGTTTTAATACTTGTTTGAAAGAGATGAGCAAGATCTCAACTCAGTTGGAAAATGGCATTAGTATTAGACTCTGCGATTACATTCCCCTTTATTTGGGTGAGGAAATAAAGAAATGTATGTGTGAACTGGGTTCGCCGTGCACTTGTTTTCTTTCAAATCTTTTAGATCAGAACTGTAACTAAAGTTGTTACAAAAAAAATGTTTCTATTGCTTTTTTACACCAGATTTATTTGACTTTGGCTTTGTAACAGATATTGTACTCTGTCAATCTTATGGAGTAGGAGGCTTGTTTATACTTGCTTTTTGAAGGAGACAAACTCTTGTGTTGCAGATTTGAAGGAATTAAGAGAAGAGAAGGAAGTTTGAGAGGAAGACGCAGCGAAAGTGTCTCTCGCACAAGAATCTCCCGACTGATGTAGCTTTCTGGATGCTTTCATGATTTTATCGTCGTTTTCACTCTCTCACTCACTTTCTGCTCTCTAAAAACTGCTCCGAAGCCTGTGCTTCTCAATACTAACGTGTGTACTTTGTTCGCTACCTTCGTGCTTGCTTTCGCTTCTCACATTTCTTTCCCTGCTAAAAGTATTCCATATAGTTATGTATGCATATGTAAAATATGTATGTACACAAGCTGGTATGAGTCAGTTGCTCCAAGTTTAGAGTTGTACTTTTATCGAAACAGGTTTATAAAAAACAGTTGAGAAATCCACTTTTCCATGCATTCCGCTAACACTTGCTTTACAAACAACCAGCGCATTTATAATGCTCATACTTCATGTGATATTACATTATACACACTTGCAGAAGCAGCTAGAAGCCAAGCCAACTCATGAATTGTATTGTGCAGAAAGTGCACTGTAGGTAGATATGCAACAGGCATGCCGAATTTCCGCTTGGTCCTCTTTTCACTGCAACTTTGTGATGAAAGGGAAAGAGAGCTTGAAGAAGTAGTGCCAGTGAGAAAGAATGGAGGAAAAGACAGCTTTCCTTTCTTGACGGCGACAGTTCATTGTTAGGCTTTCGATCCATTAGTATGTTTATGTATCTCAACATAGATTGCAGTTTGTAGCATGCTATGCAATACGTTCTCTTTGTTCCTGCTAAATTACAGGCCTATCCAGGTTTCCGTTTCATGATTCAACACAGACTCGCAAACATCCTTCTAATCCTCCTCTTTCTGCTCAATAATACCGAAACTTGGATGTAAAGATGGAGCGGATTGAATAATCAATTTTAATTGTAAGTACGAAACTTAAATATTATGGTCGAATTGAATCGCTCAACGGAATGACCAACGGCTTATTGGAAATGCTTACTTTAACTCAATTCCAAATGGAAACTCATTCCAGATGGACAAAACACAACATTGCCAAGAAATAAATTTCTATTATAAATTAAACAAACTAAAATTGCATTTCATTCACACAGTGTAGAGTAGGAGTATGTTAAAGCTGTTCGAGATTCTTTCTGGTAGAACAAATTGATTCTGTCATTTTAATACACGACATAATGCGCCACATTTCACTTAGGAAGCCTTAGCGAATGTGTCACTCACAAAACTTTATTTCCTGTAAATTTGAATGAATGGAGAAGTGGGATCGTTGCACTTACTTTGTAAATGCCACCTTGTCGTAAAGGAGAATCTTGAAATTTCTTTGTGCTAATCACTATTGAAAACAATGTGCCTAAAGTGCAAACTTTTCTTTCCCTTTCAGACTCTGAACAGGCTATGCAAGCTGGTTGAAGCTGGTTTGCAATGGAGCAAATGTCAATGTTATAATTATTTGCATTCAATTTATATTGAGACAAACAAAGTAATTATTTACTTGAAATTTTCAAAGAAAATATACTTCGTCAAAGACGCCCTTGAGTAGTATTTATCCATTACTAATTCACCTGATTGGGGAGTGATGTTAGGTAGGACACATGTTGTTCTTTTTGTTTCGAAGGACATTAATTCCGTTCCTGGAAATTTATTTTCTCAATTTCCATGGTATGGTCAAAATCCCCGACTTTATCATGTAAAATATATTAGCATTTATTTTATTACCAAATAACATGTTTATTTTCTGAAAAACTCATCTCCAACCAAATTGAATGGATTTTCCAGCTTCAAGAATTCGATTTGCCTTTATCCCCTTACTGCAACAGGGAAAATAAAGATTTAGAATTTGCTTTCGTTCCCAATATTCTGCCAACCTTGACAGGCCGAAAAAAACAAAATACTTGTAACTCTCCCTACATATTCCGATACCAACAACTACAACCTTCTATTGAGTTTCCTACATTTTTGGAACTCGCAATTTTTCTACTCCCTCTTTATGTTAGTGGGCAAACAAAAATCTAGACTCTAAATTCAATGTATGCCAGCAAGTATGCTTGTGGCCACTTTAATGCAGCTCAAAGGACATTTTTTACAAGTTTCATTAATCAATCGACTAGAAACTCGCCGTATATGATAGGATTAATGCAGTTGGAAGCGTGCAAGTATCTATTTTATGTACACACTGTTTTATGGAGAACTAGAGCGATTAAATACGAAAAAGGTCATCCTTGCAGTTTTGTACGAATCATGGAGGAACCTCTATTCACTAAATTATACCGTCCCACGCTAACGCTTTTCCATATTGACAGATGCCAATTTTCAATATGTTTTTGCCTCCATCCAACATTTTTTGACAATTCAGAACGTAAGCCAGTAGTACGAGAATACAAGAACCATTAGCTCAGCCCAAACCCACAATGTTTTACTAGCAAACTGAACCACACAAGGTTTCCTTTTTTAATTCCAACAAAAGAGAAGTAGCGATATAAAACACGTGGAAACTAATTTTTGTTTGATCTTGCTTGCAGCTGTCCAGAAAGAATGGAAAAATCAAAGTTCGCCATCCATCTTTTAAGCATTTCGGATGAGTTGCTGAGCATAAAACACATCGGTGATTATATAGTTGGGTGCCCCCACGCACCCCTATTATTGGATTCATCTCTGTGAACTTGTTTGATTTGATTTGACAAAGATGATGATACAACATCAGCTGCATTGTATGTTGCATTTCAACCATATAAATTTAGATGATTGCTGCATTCAAGTTGAAGCTTGCGGAGTAGAGCAGTGGGTTTCTTGTGTGGGATGCTTTCACGTTTGTGGTAATATTCCAACCGATTTAATGATACGTTATGGGTGTGAGGGAAGGGCAACGATCATTTTTCATGCAAGCTCCTGTCACAAATACGTGATGTTATAATTTACAAATTGCTTCACCCAAATCTATGCAAATGTTAGTCAGGATTTAGCTCTAGACCCAGTCACAACTCTTGGGGAACACTCTGTTCTCTGGTTTACGAAGTACAACGAAAGTGAATGATTTTCTGAAAAAATTTTCCCTACGTCACTACTCTTAAAATAATACATATTGAAATACGCAGGATCAGCAAAACTAAAGATTGAAATGTGATGTGATAGTCAGGTAGTGCATTGCTTTTTTCTCTTTGAAATCTTATATTTTACATAATGGTCTTCAATGCCATGTCTATCTTCAACAATGAAAAAACATCAAAAATCATTTACAATTTGGAAGTGCTTGATCCCCCAGAATTGCATTTCACTCCAAGAAGCATTTCATAACCCGGAGCCCCAAATGGCATCAGATGTCAAAGAAAATGCGTGCAAGATCAAGATCTAACGGGATGTCATGTGGGCTGTATCTTTATTCCCAAATGCTACTACGTGTGTAATGGGTTTTTATACGATTGGAAAGAGTAACAGTGCTGTTTCCACTACGTCTGCAGTTTACAAAAACTACACTCAACATCCACATTTCACTCGTGTACATGTAACGATGCAATAAAGCAAATTCCCACAGGGAGAATGGAAAATGATTGAATGCATTTTGGAAGTTGACTTGAGCTACACTGTGTGAGTGAAAGAACATGATTCTTTGTGCCAGTAACCGTCAGCCAAATAAATGTATGGATCTTGCACCCTCCCGGCATGAGGAGGAATCGCATAACCTTCATAATACTATATTATATTAGTAGTCACATACCATACAATATGACCACTTGAGGAGAAGGGAAAAATTCAAAGAATGGAGCATCTACAGTAGTCTCAAGACGGGATTCTGCTCTCAAGCAGCGGATTTTTACAATGGTTACTTGAAATAGTTGAGGATAGGAGTTTCAACGCAAATTTTTCTCGTTCTGTTCCATTCCCCTGCAAATTTTTCACATGAATACAAATGTTGTGTGAAGTTGTCGACATGAATAATGACTGAACATGTGACCCATTCTATTGTGAAGGGATTTGAAAATACGAAGCAGCCAATTTTCAACATGTTGCTTCCTACTTCTGCCAAATAATTGTGTAAATCAAACATTGACATTTTAGATTCGCCAGTCATAAAAATGAAAGCTGGGATCCAGGGCTAGTGGACAAATAGCTGGGGGCTACTTACGTCTACAATAAACAAATTTTACTTTCTCCTTCTCCAAATTGTAAATATCATGGGTGACTTTTACACAATGTCATTTCTCCGATTAAAGTGCAAAAGCTGGAATGGGAGAAAAGGAGTACAAAAGCAAATACGATAATAGAATCGATACGCAATGTAGATGTTTACATTAGAATGGAGATTGATATTATGACACGATGACGCTGTGGCTTAAAAGTATGTGAAAGCTAAGAAATTATCTTGTTCAGACGACTTATCTCCTCAAAATCTCAAGTAAGATGACATTGCGTCTTGGCAATGAGCAGAAGGAGATTCGTAAATATGTCAGTTTCAGATGCAGAGTAAGCAGCTCCATAAAATTTCTCCTTCCACCGGATTTGCGTTAGAAGCAACAGCATTCCATAATATTATTCTGTGAAACCTAGCACAACGAAAAACGAAGCTGTAACTCAACAAATGGAACTCATTCACGCGTGAACCATTCATGATGCTATCAAGACGTAATGGATTCCTTCGTAACAACATATAAGTGTGTTAAATTGATATTTATAGAAGTAGCCAGTAACCGTACGTTTAAAGTGAGCGACATTTTGCTCAATGAAGGAATCTGCAGTTGACACGACTCGATTGCCTTTTTCACTGCTTTCATTTCAAACAAATAATGCCGCTCATCGACATCAGGATGGTAGTTTAGAACTTGTTAATCGACAAAATTAGGGGTAATTAAAGAAGGAAAGTGTTCAAATTAATATCCGCCGCAGTTTCTAACTGTGCCAATGTAAAATAGAAGAGCTAACACTGACAAAGTTGATGCGCTGGATTATAGTTTTAGTTTCAGATATACAAAATGGGTTACCTAATGCCCCATAAAAGCTGAATGATGACCTTCACAATGTGTACACTACGTTTCATCTTTTTCTCATTAAAATCTGTTCTGTCAAACGAATGCCTTGGATTGTATAGAATATGCTGGCATTTCATTCACGAGAGGCTCGTTAATGAGCTCTGAAAGAAAATGAAGGCATTCTTCTGATAGACTCAAATGAAATGGGAGCTGTCATTGCAACGCCACGCCACGCAACAGCTTTTCATCCTGATGCGGTACGATGCGATATAGGTTAGTTATTTATGTAGGTTATGTTTTCCGTTGCGTAATCTTAACCAGAGTAGAAGGCCACTGAATATAACAGATTTAGTTCATAAGTGAAGGAATAGGTTGAAACTAACGCTAGCCAGAGAATAATGGGAAGGAGACGTTAGCCAGCTTTCTTTCGTGGCTCATCTCATGTGTTACACTTTTTCACTCTAGTAACAAAGGAGTTATCCCATTAATCAGTTGGGGTGTACAAAACAAATGAGGTTGGAATGATGCGTAGTTGACCAACTAGGAAAAAGAAATGAACACGCAAGGTAAGTTGAGTACATGAGAAAAAAGAGCCACGAAATGTATCTGGTTTCATTTGCTTTCATCCCACACATAATCATGGCAATCTTTCTCCATGACTTTCTAATCCATGAGTTGTCATTCTTTCTTACTAATTGATAGAAACACGGGAGCGGGACAGCCCATCTGAAATGGTACTCTAGAATTTGGTGCGGATTTTCAGAGGAAGCGAACGCCTTCCCGGTTTTTAAAAGCAGTGCGGATTGAGAGTTGCTCGGAAAGGATGTAAGTGCACTTTTCCAGCTTAGATACTCATAAAGTATTAAGCTTAAGTTACAAATGTAAATCATTGTCATTGTGTACTATTTACGTATGCTTTTATCTAGCGGATTTTTGTATATGAACGTATTATCTAAAATACTACTTCTTCTGAGCTTATCTTTCCAGGTAGCGGTTGTTTCCAGTACGCTGCACTTTGCAAAATATGTAGTGAGTGGAAGCACTGGATGATGATGAGGATGAGACTATTAATAAATGTTGCGGTTTTGTTAAAATGCGGCCACTGCCAGTATTTCCTCTGTCGCTCTTTGACTACTCGCTTTCAAGGGGAAATGGAGGGGAAGCGCAGCGCAGCGTGAGGACTGGCTGAGGCACACTGGAACTGAAATTTCTATCTCCGTTCTATAAGTGCCGTATAATTAGAAAATATTAGAAATATAGAACGGAAGTATATATTTACCCCTGCATTGCATACAATATGCATAAACTCTCCCACATCAAACAAATACCTACCAAGCAAAATGTGAGGGATTGGGAACCATGGAATGCTGAGATTAGTAGGAGGTCAGTGGTCACTTTATTAACCGAACCGCTGCAACTTAAGGAGGTTGTGAGGAGCTAAAATTGTTTGACACAGCAAAACATGTATGACAAAGAGAAACCATGCTTGCATCTCCAGAATAACTTTGACGATAAAGAATTCAAGGGTATTGACGTCATTACTACGCTATCTTTATTAGAACGAGAAGGAGTGAGTTGCATTAACTAGTATTAAACCTCAAGTTTACTTGTGTCATTTCAAAACTTTGTCAAACTTCTAGATGGAAATCCTTCCCAAAGATGATGGTGATGTGAATTGAATGCGGATCGTAAATTGAGGATGGGGACTCTAGGAGATACAAGGAAGTGTTTATTACTTTACCGCCATGCAATTTTTCTCTAGCTAAACGATTTAAATGTTTTATAAATATAGGTTGCTTTCGTCGATATCGACCACACATATGCAAATACGATTCGTATGCATAGTGAAATCATTTTGAATGGGTCCCAAGCAGTAGCTAAATTACAGGAGGTAGTTTGCATAAGCGAACTTATTTTGGAACGGAATAGCGGATGCAAATCAAGATCTTCCAGAAGGACCAAGAAAATATCAAGTTGAAGCTGAGCTGCTATCCTAATCCTTAGCGATACAAGGTTTCATTATGGAAAAAAAAACTTTTTAAAAGTAGAATTCGCTAAGCCTGATGAGCTGCTTGATGAGAGATTTGTTCATTCCTATTTCAGCCGAACAAAAACTAACTTGATGACAGTTAAATGGCGTTGTGTTGGTCGTGTATGCAGATAATGACTGAAACAGAGCAAACTTTACCTCCTTCCATTCAAATGTGAGCAAGCTCAGTTGGCTGACATCACATCACGACTCAAAATACTTTTTATATTTCTCCACAACTCCCATAAAATATGCATAAAATTGCAAAATTGTACTTGACATTTCAAACTCGATCATAAATTAAGTAATGCATTACACAGCTCACCAACTTTTTGGACTGATTGTCAGTTTCCCAAACTTTTCAAATGCGAGAGAGATTATTTTCCTAAAAGTTGTAGTGCTGTGGAATGTAAAAAACAAAAAAGTTTGGGAATACGAAGAATTAGTAAAACAACGTTGCAGTTTTTTGTGGGTTCCAAGAGTGTAGGAAACTCTTGGAAACAATTGTATAAAAGAGGCGATCGAAGACAACTGGTGCTGGCAGGAATTTCTCCAACTGTTTTGTAATGATGGGAATAGCATGTTGATGATGTTTGCATGGGTTTGTCTTTGCTTTCTTTGGTGGTGTCACTCACGAAGGAAATCCTTCAGCCTTTCTCCCTCCTTCAAAAAAATGTTTGTTATTTACAAGAAAAAATTGATGGAGGCCAATGGCAATGTCGCCTGTAAATCATGTGTGTGGAATGCTTTCACGTATGAACGTGGAGTGTAAACACACTTGCCTGGGTCATTGTCACACTTTGCATGCATTGTGTCACTTGCAAATAAAACAAAACCAGTCATGAACAAAAGAGTGAATTGACGAGAAGAGGAAGGGGGAGAGTGTCAAAAGGTTTGTTTTACACATTATCCTTTATTTCCAAATCCAGCTTGTGAACTACTTCTGTCAAGGATCATCAAAGACGTCAAATTTCACTTCCGCGAGAACAAGAGAAAAGATAGAACGTATTCACACTAGAAGTATGACAATGAGAGTCAAGTGTGAGCCCACTTTTGATCATTTATAATCTCGACTGTCAAAACGCAAATGAAGCATTTTAAAAAGAGACGTAAGTTGACTGGTGGTCTGGCTTGTGGTTTTCACTCATCGAAGAATCGAATACGCACATACATACAACTCATTTAATTTGTCAACGGACTCATTTGGGTATAATTTATGTATGTCATATTAAAACCAGCTCAATCTCAACAACCAGGCGAATCCCTTTCTCTTGTTTATGTAAGCACTTGGCCAAGAGTAAGAGGTAATTACTTTTTTCTAGGAACGAAATGGCACACCTATTACCAAATAAACAGGGCTTCTGCTTCCACTCTCTTCCAGAAGAAACCGGGTTTAAGCTGAAGGTCATTCATTTACGAAACCGAGAATTGACAATGCTGCATTGTACGCATTTTAAAGCAATTCTTCGTTTAATCTCAATCCAACTTGGCCTCCTCCTATTGTAAGCAATCTCGAAAAGAAAGTTTAGCCCTCGCTTTCTTCAACGTGAAAGGGTTTCTTTAACCGTGCCACTTGACTCTTTTCTTTTTCAGCTGACGAAGAAAGAAATTACGTGTATTGACGGCTGGTAACCGGAACTGAAAATTACATTTTTAGGTGGAAAATGAAACGGCAAGGTCATCCCATCATTGTGTAACATTCCCAAACTCTGTAATGCTGGGAGGAAGCTGTAAACGATAAAAAAGTTATTGATTTCAAGGAAACAAAGAAGGACAAACCAGAGACGAGAAAGAATGCCTCTCGATGAAATGATCTTTGAAAGAAATCCGAAACATAAACGATGTTTGCAACCTACCAAATTAAATTTTGAAGCCCAGAAAAGGTTTCCTGCTACACTGCATGCCTTTGACAAATGATCAAATGCAGAAACATCATATGTGTTATATGAAGTGTAAAATTTTTTTGCTGTGATTTTACATTTATATGCCTCAGCTTTCCATGGAAGTGTGGGATGGAGTGAATAAAACACGGAATTTCTCGCATCTGCCGTAAACACGTGAAAGGTTTCAAATCCATTTGTCTTTCTGTCTCAAAAAATCATATGGCTCCTCTCCATTCCGTAGAATTTCTGTTTGTTTGCCCGTTCTAATTCCCAACTTTGGGAGATTTCATTGAAATCAATGGAGGAAATAACATAAAAATAAATTCAATACACTTTTTACTAACTAAAAGCTCCAGCCAGTTGCACGTGTTGTACACACAATAAAAAGTCAAGTATAATAAAATCCACCGAAGCTCTGGAGCTCACTTGTCTTCCGCCATGATTTATCTTTGTTTTTTTGTTTAAAACCACTCCAGATCCGTCTCGCATACGCTTTCTCCGCTACAAGTAGGGCGACTGAGAGCATTATTGCAGCGAAGAGAATGAAGCCGGCTGTGAACACGTCGTTGAGACCCAGTGGATGGTAAAATTGAGAAGAGTCTTTGGAGCACTTCCACGTCGTTGCCTCATTGTACAAATGCACGTAGCGGTAATTAAGACCTCTTGCAATCATTTTGAGGATCCTTGAAAACCAAAAAAGCATGAAATTGTACTCTTTTTTAAAATACTATCGAAATGAGAAAAAAACCTACTCACATGAAATTCATTAGCTCAGCATAAGGCGAGTCTCTTGGAACCACCATGGAGCTTGGAGTTCCCACAGTCGTCACCGGAATGACGGACAAGTGATCGCAAATCCAAGACTCGCTGATGTTGATTGTGGCAGCACTCAGGTAAAAGTAGTGGGGGAAAGCGACATAGCAGCTAGGCTTCTTCCCTTTAAGTCGAGACACACCTTCTTTGATATTCACACGGTTTCCAAACTTGATACTTGTATGCCCTTGCAAATACTAAAGGAAGATTTATGTTTTGGGAGGAATTGAGGAGCTATTTAAAATATTGCATATTTTATTCATTACATCGACAATGTAGGCCATTGTACTGCTCGCATTGTCTGCATAAAATGTTAGGCTGCTGTTGAGCAAATCGGAGCGAGACTTGATGGGAATCATTTCCACAGCAAGAATCGAGACAACGGCTGCAGAGAAAGCTCCGTAACAAACGAGACCCAAGGAGTAGCCTAATGTAAATGCCATCCTGGTTGAATTCGATTTTGGATGAATGTACCACCCTGGAATAGAATCAATTTGTTTAACCATAATCAAAGTGTGTGGTCACAGAGCGGAATAGAATGAAGCATCGCATTAGCATAATCGTAAAAAAACACTACTCCAAAATCACAGTGTGTTGCATGCTGCAATTTCTGAACAGCACGGCCAACACTCATCAAAGAAAGAGAAAGCACCACTAGTGAAACCAAATGAGTGGTAGGCACTCACAAGCTCAAATTACAACAAAAAAACCGGAGAGTGCATCCAAATGTGTTCATTAAAGTGCTGCTAAACTAGATGCATTCTAAATGGAGTGAAAGAAGAGAGCCAAGCCCAGTTTAAATATGGCTGCAGCAAGGACACCGCTCAAATTTCAAGGGAGGCTTCCAGTTCCCTTTCAATTTTGACATTAGCAATGCGACAAAAATGTTTTATAATTTGCTTTGAATATATCCTCTGAAAAGTGCCTAGTCAAGTGCCAACGTCAGCCAGTTTTAATTCAGACATAGCAACAAAATGACATTTATTTCCATAATATGGGAGCCAATTACTATTAAATGCCTTTTCAACGCTTAACTGGGTAGCTATCATCATCGTGTAATATGGTTATGTCAGCATAAATTAAATGGAGCATCAGTAACTCCGGGATATTGATCCGGGAGGGAAATGCAGGTGCATAGTGGGTGTTGTGGTTATGTCGGGACAACTCAATGCCAAAAACACATTTTTATTTCCAGTTTGCACATCACAATTTTGGCAATGATCCGTTTCTCACCTTGCTGAGTCACGGCTCCGACTGCCCACAGAAGTACTTCATTTCCTATTTTCCGATCATTTTCAGGGAACTCCTCATACATGGTGGTGTAGATGTGGCGGTACTGCCGACCAAAGAAGAGGATGGAGATGATGAGGATTATGTAGGTAGCAAAGAGTGAAAGCCACAGTCCGAATGAGAAAGGCGCAATCACAATATCACGCAGAGTGCTGGCAGCCGGTTGGACGAAAAATCCATTGACACTGTTCACAGCCATGAATTAAACATTGGTTCTACATTAAACTGGTGTTTTAGTAGCTTGTCATTTGTTGTCACAAATTGCTTAGTTTAATAGCGTGGAGAAAACTGGATTCAACTTGCATTTATATTTATTTATTTTTTGTAATAAATCAAGCCAAACCAAACCGGTTGTTTCAATTATAGTCTTGTATCTCAACATTGAAGACTACTTTATTTTTAGCAACGCCTACATAACGTTCACTCATAAATATTTCCGGAGAATCATGCTTTTTCCACTTTGCAATTTCGAGTGGACTAGGATGAGTTTAGACTTACCTAAGGCTTGTGGGGAATTAAAAAAGATTGTATGTCAAACATGGAATTGGGTTTACGTTGGCATTTCCAACTCAAAATATGACTTACAAAATTATTATCAATTCTAAAAACACTCATGAATCTTTTCAATGTAAAAAACAAAGTGCTTATACATTTTGAACAATACGTGTAAAGTTTAAAAATTTTCATTGGATATTATAATATTGATATATACCTGAAAAGGCATATATCAATTCCAAAAATATCTCACTGCGCTGTTATTAAGATTTTTCAAAACTTCAGGCGAACTGACGTTTGAACGGAGATCCTAATAACATGTCAAAAAAGTTTATTGAAATCAAATCCTTGAACGATTTTTGCGTAAACTGTATAAGTTGATTTCATTTATGGTAAATTCCAGAAAGCATTTGAATACACTAGATGTTACTCCAAGGAAACGTTTCCATTTGGCCATTTCAAATCATTCAGATTGAATAATTGACAGGTGGGAATTTGGGAGGATAGCACAAAGACGTTATGCATTGTAATATGTAAGCCTGCTTTTCAGAACTCCTTTGTACCTACGTGGCTATAACTTTTCCAAGAAACAAACTTTCACCAACAATCTTTTTACGAAAAAAATAAGAAAACATTCAAGGTAACCAAATTCAATTTATTTACCTGTTGGAATAGGTAGGTTGTAGAAAGCTAAGTTCCACTTTTCTATACGGAAGAAGACTTGCTGGAGTAATAAAAAGGTCTGCCAATCCGTTCCTGAACAAGTCAGCCGTCATCCCTTTCAAGCTTCCATTCTTATGTGCTCTGATCCAGTCTGAGTTAATTGTCTCTTCACTAAAACACAAAAATTGAAATGAATAGTTACAATTAGTTTCATTTTACTGACACGTGCTCCTAATAATTCCCTATCTTCCTAGAATACACCACCTGATTAGTTTTTCATTCTTAGTTATCACCAAACTTTTCATTTCTTATTAAGCCCATAGAAACAACTTCCTCTTTTCCAATTCATTATTTACATTGAAGAAAAACAACAAAAAAGGTATAACTTTTGTACGTTTTTTTAAAGTAAAGTAAATATTTACGTGAAATTGAGTGCTTGCTTCAACTCCTTAAAAACTACACGCGGAGTCCCATCCACTATCTCTAACGGATCAAAAACGTCCCAGCCTGTTCTTTCCAGGAAACTGCTTGGATCCCTCTGAAAAAAGTATAAAAAATACCATCCTTGCGACTGATTATCCTTTTTCAATGTCAAAGTGACAGAGACATAACTACCTATCATGTAATCAGAGAAAATGCCATTTCCTCATATGATCAAATGAAAAGAGCAGTGAAAGAAAACAAAAGTTTGTCCACTTTTATACACTCATTTTATTACCGAAGCAATTGCTCGAATAGTGAGATGGTTCAAGTTCATGCGACGTCGAACTCTCCCTAGTATCCCATCATAGAGGGGCTCGGCCTTCCGCCCATCTGGTGATAATTTCTGTGTAATCAATTCCGTCTTGAGAACGTACATCTCCCAAACGTTGTCTTTGAGTTGTTGATTTTGATTCCGAGTATCACAGTCACTCCCCAAGTACATGTAGACATCCGAGTCCACAGAGAAACTTTTGAGCACACTTTCATTAGCAATGATGATGGAAGCTTGAATTAGTGCCTGTGAAGTTGAGTCCTCTTCACAGTAATCATCAAAATCCGGCCATATCACGAGGAAAAATGGCATCCACAAAAGTTGTCCACTTCTTGCAGAGTAAAATGTATTTTTTGTGAGTTGGTAGACCTTGGAAATCTGGGAGTGAGTGGTTAATTGATTTCACATCAGCTTAAAGTTTGGAGGCTTTGGATTACATTGCTGGTTTTGTTTTAACGCAAAACCCCCAACATTTTACAACCCTATTAAACTTTTATCTATTAACTGTCCTTACTTGTTGGAAAATATCCCCGACTTCCATTTTACTATGAGGGATCATGACATACAAAGTTGGGTGGACTTCAGTAGGCGATGGGGGTGTGATCTCAGAGCAATTAGTAACTTGAGCAGTGAATCCAGATACCTGGTTCAAAACTTCGTGGATCCCTAGCTCTGGAATTAATAGAGCATGAAAGGTTACATAAAAACTGAGGACAAAAATAGCCCAGAACTAATTTTGTTTTTCATGATAATGATTATATCATCATCGTCATATTTTTGGGGATGGATCAACATTTTTATCTACGGTTTCCACTCTCCAGCTGTCACATTTCCGTATCTTACCTGAAAAGTGAGAGCGCTGGAGACAGATGATGAGATCAAAGCTATGCTTGTCTCCATCTTTATGAACAAAGCTATCCAACGCTTGGGAAAGGAGGGCCATATCAAAAGCAACCACGGCGGATGACAAAGAGGGAGAGAAATGATCCAAGTTTCTCATTCGTGGCATAAGTACCAAAGTTTCCACAAACAGAAGTAGGCTCCTCGCTCCAATGAATCTCATTATATTCTTATTATTTTAGCACCCTTCACTTCACTCTTCCCTTTTTTTGCACATCCCATCAACATTTAGATGAGTAGGAAAAAATTTGTTCTGCCATCCACAATCCCATTTTTACTTCTATTTCTATGAAAAGAACAAACTTGCAAATAATCTGTATGTATATTTAGACCAAAGAGGATATTGATGTAACCCTTTCCCTACACTTGAGTAAGCTACACAAACAATATCACCAAAAAAATTTGTTGGAGACCACAGACCTTGAAAAAAGTAGCAAATAATATGCTTATCATCATCACATCACAATACTAATTTTCTGAGCCGTTCACTGTAAAAATCAGAAGCGAAACTGGGGCAAAGTAAAATACACACGAGTTGGAATAATGAAAATTATGTTGCTAACGGAAAATCATTCAAAAGTAGGAGAGAAGGCTTTCACATATATTTCAAAAGAAACGTTCACACACAATATGCCTATCCCTCCTGTTTACATAAAGTTGTATTATGTTATATTCTTAAACAAATCCAAAAAGCAGAATTACATAAACATTGATTGAAAGAAGAAAAGTCTCCATTATATCATCATATTATGGTGTATGTGTACGGCGAGAATTGTGTTGTTAGAAATGAAAACGCGTATCTACCCAATTGTCGATTTCATTTACTTTTCAAACATTGTTGGTTCCAGCCATTGTTACGGTAAAACCTGAACTCCTATGGAAATCGTAGAATGGGACAACCAGTGAGTGAATGACAGTGACTACAAAGCCCACGCAATGATTGTAAAAAATGATTTGGATGCTCATCGATACTCATTTCTTCCGTTGTCAAACTTACCATCACGTGGACAACCATACAAACATTATGACATGAAGAAATACACGGCATTTCCGATTCATGGTCCATGTGATAAGATGGCTTTATAAAGTAATAGATGAATGGACTGGAACATGATAGTTGACATTGACAGTTTCTATCCCTGTCTATTATGATACTTTGGCATTTTCCTAAACATTTAATGATATGCCATTCCCACCCACAACTCCAGTTTTTAGCCACATTAAAATTATTAAAAATAAATTATCTCAAATTAATTTAGATGAATGAGTTGAGGTTTTAGCATAACGCTTCTGCTCTATATTTGGCTTTTTAGGAGGAAGAGGTGAGGGAGTGAAAATTCAAGAATTATATGCCCCCAAGATATCATGTCGAAGGGATTAAGAAACCTTATCTCATATTATCCAGACGTTTGCTGTTTTGCTGATGTCAAAACGAGACAAACGGCTTCGAGGGAATGTGGGATGGCAATGGCAGTTGTATATTATCATCGTCCTTGACAAAAGCTTCATTTATCTATTGAAGTGTCATCATCGCATCTGAGTTTGCATATAGTAGTATAATGTTATACTCCTCAGAGGATAAGAACTGAAGAAATAATGCACGCTCAACTTAAGCAAACGTAAAGTGTCTCCGAATGCTCTCAAGTTTGCATGTTGCTAAATGTGTGCATAAGTGAGCTCCACGTTTGTGGTCCTTGAGCACAATGTACGGCAGGTTGTGTGGGAACTGGCTGGAAATTCTGTTGATTTCATATCATCTAGAGCTGAAACTGTCTGTAAGATGTGATGAAATGCTTTGTTACAAGGCAGCTAACTATATTCTTAGAAATAAAGAAATTCACTTTACGTCAACTGTGATATCAGTGATATGGATATTTGGGGCTAGACAAGACTGACTTTATAAAAGGATTAAAAATGAGAAAACTACATAAATATAAATATTCATAGTCTGTCGAAAATATTATGTTTGTCCATGGTAGAGTAACGTGAGCTACTTAAGAGATTAAAAAGATTTCATGTTCTAAAAATTGGAAAACAAGAACATCAATAATAACAGGAAAGCAAACATTAAGTAAATATCAGTATAGATAGAGTTCGTGAAAAATAAGCTGAGAAAACCTGCATCGTAGTGTAAAAATACATTTCACAGTTTTCGCATGTGTAATCTCAAGTTAATCGCTCCATTAAATTTTAGTTGACAACGCTTCACATAAACAGGGATTAGCATTAAATTTTGCTTGTCACTAATACAGACCAATAATTACCTTTTAAGGGATTATATAAGTAGACTGCACCAACAATTCTTGAGTTCGAGATTGAATGGTCAGTTATAGGCATTTTTAGTGAACAAAATTTATGAGCGTTCCTTCCGGACACTCAAATAGCTAGTGTTGTAACGCTTGCTTGACAATAAAACTTGATGGGTTCAACAACAGTCATTCCACCACCATCAAATATCAAATCTGGATGAAAATCTCATAAAATTGAGATCATTCCATGTGTACTCATCCCATGCTGTTTTATGCAAGCCTAAATAAAAGCGAGTGTGGCGTATGTTTAAAATGCAATACTATTTCAAGCTGCTACAAAACTGCATCACGGTTGATAGCTACAAACAGACGAGTAGTAAAAAAGCTGTGAACCTTTAGATAAGTATTTATACGTCTTTTCTTCTGAATTTTATCGTAACATGATATCTTGTTTTGTTCTCCTCGTCCCTTTCCCCCTTCCATTTACTCTAAGCTGAGTGCATTCGACTGCCTTCCACTGTGAAGAAAAATATGTACATTTTATTTTCTGTGCATGAACTTTGAACCCTTTTCCATGGCATTCCTTCCTTCAAGAAATGGAGACGATGTTGTCAGCCACTTGCACATTAAGATAGCATAGTAGTTGTATAAATTATCCATCGACTCAGAAAGCTATTTGACAAAACATGCTCAAACTTACTTAAAAGCTGCTGTTGAATTTTTATCAACAGAATATAATATCATAAGTTTGTTCATTAGCCACTCCGTTTCCCCCTTATAATGATATGGGCTGACGTCATCATGTGGCAAAACTACAAGATACATTTTTTACGATGGATGGATGGATGCACTCATAAACTTTTGTGTAACAAAATCATTTAGCACTTTTCCCTCTCAAAATTTGTCAAAATACTTCAACAACAAATGCCGTTTCTGCATTTGATACTGCTGGAGTGGATTTGATATAGGATGTACGGTTATGTCATTGTAGCATAGCAAAACTTATGTAAGCAAAGCTTATGGCACTCTACTTGGTTTGGTACTTGCACTTAAAAAATGCACCGCATTAGCCAAACCCGGCGAAGGCTACGCCAACAGAAATCCGATCCTTTGTTCCTTTTATTTGGCTTCTGGCTCTTAAAATGTTGCAAAAAAGTTCATGTTTGGACCCAGAATTCCGTGCAGGAAACTTTGCTAGGTTCCAATATTTACTTATTATTATCATGTCATAATCATCATCATCTTCACTTTCAGTTTGGCCTTGGGATCAGCAAGAAACGTCCGTTGATGGAGATGACGATTATGGTGGTGGTAGGTACACTCGCCAATCATAAAATAGACAGAACATGAGCTTCCCGTAAACAACTTTCTTCAACCTCCTGTCATTTCCAACAATCATCTTAACTTTTTTTTTGTTAAAGGGACAAATTACCAGTAAGTATGATCCCAGTAAAACCTGCCGTGGTTATCTTTTCAGGTGAAGCAATGTTTCCTTTCGGCTTTTTCTCCTTGTCCCAAAAATATAAAATATGTGCCTACATTATGTCATACCATTACTTGGTTGGACTCAACGACATGACTTTCCGTTTCTGGTCAATTTACATGTTTTTTTGTCGACAGTCAGCTCCTTTATGCAAACTGCTGACAAATGCAAAAAAAACGTTTGATTTTCCAGTTTCAATGTAGCTCCAAGCTGCCCATAGTTAAGTGGTATGTATCATTGGTATTCAGTCAATCACATTTTATATGTGAGCAAGGAAAAGGTAGCGTATCGTCACATCAGCAAAGTATTATGATAAAAACTTGGCATTGTGTTTCCATTCCTTTCTCCGGGTGCCCCTTTATCCTTATCTTATATCGAGTTCTAGCTTTTGCTTTTATTTCTTTATTTTTGCAAAAACCAAACGAAGGATCAGAACAGAAGGATTGATCCATTTACCAACCTTGGGTCTTTCTCGCCGCCTGGTAAGTATTTGGCGAGTGTGAGTGCGTTGTTGTTGTTATTACATGCAATATGTGCCTTTCCTCATGAATCATTCATTTTCTTTGTCTGAACGCAATTTTTTCTCTCCTCGAACCTTTCTCAGCTGGATGGTTTTGATATCATCGAAAAAGGGAAAATATGTCAAGCAAATTTAATGCAATGTGCAGTCACTGCCATCCATTCATATTTGAGTATAAAGAGGACAAATGTATTTGATTTAAAAATACTACGAAATGCCCGATTGTTTTCCCCAAATACAAAACGAATTTGAGGATTATGGAGAAAGATTTTGTAGAATATCATATTACGTACAGATTATATTAATATGTACATCAGTATCTGTTTATGCCCGGATCGGATGGCTTCAAACGGCTATAGTGCGGGTGGATGCTATAAGCCAGGATACGAACCATGAAATTCTTTCCATTGTGCCAATTTAATGAGCGCTGTCATCCTCTAAGCATTGAAATAAAGTTTGGGAAAAATGTCGTTCAGTTTAATAACCAAATAATACTTGCATCTCATATTTATCTAGATCTACACACTTAATACGGATTTTAGTTGTTGGTGTGCTACTGCTCTACCCTCAACTCAACTCGCTACTCATGTTATATCATGTGTATGATATGTGCATGCCATAAACTCCTCTCGTCTCAGCTCTTTACCAGCTTATTTTTCCAACAAAGTTATTTTATATCAAAGAAAAAAGGGAAGGAAGGACAAAGAAAACGTGGATATGTATATCAGCTCAGTGGTGTAAAGAATACGGTATATTATACAAAGAAAGTAGGGGGAATAAGACAGGATCGTCGAGCGAGGATTTTATTGTTATTGCTTGGAAAATCTGACAACTGCTTAACCTTTAGCTGTCCTCCAACTCCAGCCACCAAAATAGCAAAGTACAAAAAAATAGCTTTTGACAATTTCACGTTTTATACGAAACTACATAACCTAGTACCTAAACCCACCACATGAATGTATATTAGGAACATGAATAAACTGCAGATATCACTAGCCCACATCGAGCATGTTTCCATAAAAATATTTGTATGTAAATTGGCCGTTTGAAAAAACAAGATTTCAAGCTTGTGCTACTTCGATGAAAAGTAGCTGGAGTGATTCCAATTAAGTAATTAATTATACACAATTTGCCATAAATTTATCGCTATGCATTTTACTTTCAGAAAAATGCTTTTATTTCATCCATTTATCTATATAAATCTGAAATCAGAGTATGTACGCTTTGTGCTGCTATGCTAGCAAATAGCTGATAACGGAATGTAGGATTGAAAAGACTTGATATGAACTTACTCTGTATTACTATAGACTTCTTAAATATACGTCAATATAAATTATCGCAAACATCTCATTTATAATAATATGCTTAACAAGTGAAGTAATAGCTAATTAGCATGTCTACACACCATAACTTTGATGGGGCAATAAAAGAAACGTTTCAAAAACTCTCAATTTGGACAATTTTTCTTCGTCCTTCAATGGAAAGAAGTCGTTTCATGTCCTTTCTGTTCGTATAAAACTAATATCCAATTTTTTGACATCATGAGCCAAACATTATAATGCTTAGTTAGCTGAAACACTTGACATCTTTTTGATTTGAAGCATGTTTGTTATCCTTGTCTGTATTGCTTTCTTTGTGATTTTCAATATTTTTATTATACCAATTCACTGCCTGTGTAACTTAATATGTTTCCAGCTAACTAATACTGCTTTTGACAATCATTTCATTAAATGCTCACTTCAATGGATGTCTGAAAATTTATTTAATTTGGAAACCAATCAAAATCCTTGAATATATCGAATATCTATAATGCGACTTTACAACGGAGTTGTTCAATATTCTTTGTTTTCGTATCCACGTAGGAGTCAAATTACGCTAAATGAACAGTCACGTTGTTTGGATCAAAAGCCATCTTCAGCTTCGCATAATTTGATAGTAATGAAAATGAAGGCATAGATTACAGCATTGGTTGAATGGAATTGTGAAGTGATTTTGATTATTGATAATTGAGATACAAAAACAACCATGATATAATATATCATATAATAAAATTAACAAAAGAGTTCTCCATTAATTTATCATGGCAAAAGTCCAACACAGAATATTCTATTACAATCCAAGCCCGTCATAGTAGGTCGGGACTTGAGACATCCAGGTCGACTGAAAGTTATTTTACTTCTTGACTTCCGTAAGGGATTCTTTTCAAAGGGACAAGTCAGCATCATGTCCCATGCCAAGCGTGGGATGAAATATTGGAGTCATTCCCTTGCTACTAATACTTAACTTACTACATACACTTAAGCCGAAGTAGATCAAGCTAAGAATGGTTTTAATGAAAATTATATAAAATACATCATTATCTTTCATCAGTATGATTGGCTCTATTGTCAACTCTGAGTTATTTCTTTGTCAGAGCTGGGAGACCGCGGTACATTTGGGTACCGAAGTACTCCGGTACAGGTACCGGTACTGGACCGGTACCGGGATTTGTACCGGTGCTACTTCGGAAGACGTACCGAATACCTGTACCGGGTACCGGACTTCATTTCAAAGAGTACCGAGTACCTGTACTTTGTACCGGAGCAGTGTTTACATTTCATAAATTCATAAAAATATGTTTCAAAATGTAGTATTTTTGTAGTTTTTAGTCCTAAATCTTTGAATTTTGAGCAAAATCTGTCCATTTCTACTGTTTATGGTGACTATTAGGCACAATTTCATCTCTAAATGAAGAAAAAACACTGTACCGGAACGTGTACCGGGGTATTTTCAAGTACCGATGTACCTGTACCGAGGACCGGACATATTTTTTTAAGGTACCGAATACCTGTACCGGGTACCGGAACTAGTTTTTTTATGTACCGAGTACCTGTACTTTGTACCGGAGGTGTTCCGGTCTCCCAGCTCTGTTATTTCTTTGTCATATTGGACCTGATATATACATAGCATGTAGTAGAGGAAGTTTTCTATTCTCAGCATACGTGATATATTATGTCCCTTTGAAGTTTCTTTGGGAGTTTGCTTATCCAAATAGAGTATAAATTCGCGATTTGGGTACCGTGTACATGTATTGGGGATGTCTCAATTTTTTGTTGGTTGACACCCCCCAAAATATGCCAAAGATTATCTTAGTTTGCCTATGCATATATTATTGTGTATAAGATATACCCAAGAAGCTGGAGGATGGTCCAGCCTGGTGACAAAGTAAAATAGTGGTGTATTGCATGCATAGTGCTAATTGAGTGGTGAATACTGATGATGACTTGAGTGATGCTATGAGAATGATATGATATATGATGTTAAAAAAGACAAGCCTACCTTTCATCTCGAATACTTCTCCACAAGTATATCTATGTATTGAAATTTATGCATGATCTGCTACAATGCTAACTCCAGAACTTTAAAATAAAGTATCAACCCTTTTATCAGTCCCAGTCAGCTTTGTTCATCTCTCCTGTTAACATCTTTAACTTGTTGTCCATCAGAAGCAAAATTCAGTTGTCCTTATCCCCACGGCTCATTTCTCTGACTTATGCCGTTCCGCAAGACTCGACCCAGTAAGTTTTTCATTTTTTACTCTGCTGCAGTTTTAAAATTGGCTTAGCCATTTTTTAAAAATAAAATCTTCAAATTAGCAGTATTGAGCAAGGGTTTTGCAGTGTTATTTTGAAAATGTTTAACATACTTTTTTCTTAATTATCATTACAGTCTTCAAGAAGAAGGCTCGTGAACAACGGAAAAGAATCCGGTCCGCAAAATTAAACAAGTCATGACGTTCCTCAATCGTGATGATAATTATCCTAGCCAGCCACAACGTGTTTGGTGTACATCTCCTATTTAATGAAAATGATTTCCTCCGACGGAAGTGGTGAAAGGTGAAAAAGACTTTCTCCCACGAGTGGACTCTGGCCCCAGATCAAGATCAATAAAACGGAACTTGGAATAAATCACGCATGGCGGTTTAACTTCGATGATAAGATCTCATCCTCGATTCCATCCTCGGAAACTTCCTCTTATTCGGAGGAAGAGTTGGTACCCTCCAAAATGCTTCCGTAAGTATTTTATTCATTTACTAGTTGAATTACTCTCATTGCTTTAAGACCTATACAATTTTTGGCGTTAGTGAAAACCAAACCAATCAAAATTAGAGTGAACACTATTGTACTTGCAAAAAAATAAATTATAATTTTTATTTAAAATTTTTTTTTTAGCAACGGCCCCCTCCACCCAGAATTATTTTAAAACATCTTCCAATGGATGATGATCAGGCTAACATAGCAGTGTCGGTCCACCACATGGATGAAGCAAAAGTCAAGATCGACAAACTCTGCAGTAAGTCATTCTAATATTAACACAAATTTCAATTTCTCCTTCGTTGTTTGGTTTTGCAAAATATCCAACAAGTTTTTAAAATGGCATACCTTTTTTTGTCTATTTTTCTAGCTGTCTTGGCATACGTATGCATGACCGTCGCTTTCACCATTGGAATCGTCATTGGAATCATAGGTTTGTCCAACACTTGTTTGAAATCGCGTTGCGGTCGTCAAAATCGTCCTGTGCCACGTCCACGTGCTTCAGCAGCCATGGAATCTCGGAAACGCATCGTGATCCCATCTTATGACCGGCTTTATTACCCTCAACTTGTCACCCCAGACCCTGGAGACAACTCTGTCTTCTACATAAAGAACGAGACGACTGGGGAGGTGTTCTGAAAGTCTCGCATGAACGAGGATGCTAACGCTGGCGAACATTTTTTTAATAAAAATTGTAAGCCATGGATGCAGTAGGTTAATTTTTAAAAAGCATAAATTTTTACCACTTAGTTTGAATTTTTTATTTGTATGAGTTTTACATGTAGAATTCATAATTCTGTAGTACTCTTTGTTGTATGAGTTATGATGATCGGAATATTTTATGAACACAATTTCGTCGTATACTTCTCCATGTATGACTTGTAGTGTTGCATAAGTAGAATAGGTTATTTTTGTCTTAACAGTTGTTGTTCCTGTTCAGCTTGATACTAGTTTCCTATATGGATCATTTAGTTAAATGTAGGTAATATTATATGTTAAGCATCCTGTACGTTGGCATCCTATCAAAACCATGATTTTTAAAATTTACTATTAATAAAAATTTGCAAATGTTATCTATTGTTTTTTTCTAGGTTATTTCTTGCATTCTCCGCACGTTTTTAAAATTATTCAGTATCAATTACATAGTTGCAAACATTTGTCTGCATGAAATCGCATCCAACATCATTGAAGACAGGTCATGCAAGCTTTTTGCTCAATCATTTTTTCAAGGCATCCATGACTGGTTTGGGGAAACCTTGAGGGTCCCATTAGAACATTAAGAATCAATTAGGTATATCTATTTTATCAAGGATAAAATAGACTCATGTGTACTTTCCATGATGAGGTATGTATCGAGCCGATCTCTTAAAAGGAATGGAAGCCTAGCCTGTAATCGACTGCACTCACTCACTTGCCAACATCGCCTCATTCTCATTATTTACGCCCATTTCATTGAGAGAAGGACATTCCATTTGGCTTTTTGAAGACGGTAATAACAAGTGAACACTCGTTTTTAACGGTCCAACTTTACTGTGGCTTTCTCCATTTTTATTTTGCTAAAGCTGTAAAGGGTTTTCTCAGAGTTGTCAATGTTAAGTGCATTTTTACCCCCAGTCTGGTTTACTTTGGCACACTTTCAACTTTCATTTTGTAGCCAGACACAACCTCCGCGATTCGTCTGGACCGGAGAGATGAAATGGAGGAAAGAATTGTGCTCTGGTCTGCTTTCTTTTACATCAACGGAATATGTT
Organism: Orchesella cincta; assembly: GCA_001718145.1. Taxonomy (NCBI): domain Eukaryota; kingdom Metazoa; phylum Arthropoda; class Collembola; order Entomobryomorpha; family Orchesellidae; genus Orchesella; species Orchesella cincta. The sequence continues at coordinate 7,557 of LJIJ01000180.1, read as the reverse complement.
GTTTACCTCCAAGCATGACTGGTTTAGGTTAGCAAGCATCACCTCCTCAGACATTCAATGCAGTATCTGTACCACCGACATAATATCTTGAAGAGCATGGCTTGTCACAAAATTTAAGGGTTAGCTTTCAAACCACAATGTCTGTGGTTGGAAAAAAAATACTTTTACGCAACAAAGAAAACAATAAGTAGGTACAGCTTTCTCGGCTCGACCCCACGCCTGCAGGTCCTGACTCACCTCCTTTTGTATATGGATTTAAGAAGATAAGATCGTATCAATGAATGAACCCTGCTTCGTGCCTCTATAGCTGATTATGGCCAGCCATGCCCAACACCACGCATGAGGATACAAATAATAAAACAAATTAAACGCCCAAACCAGATCAAGTCGTCGTCACGCTATGAATAACATATAATTATATGTTCATTTGTACGTGTTTTATGCTCCTTTCCACTAGTCTGGAGGAAACGTCGCAAAAAACTATTTTGAACTGGATAATTTGATGATTGTGGTAATTGTTGGCGTGATCAATCTGTCCTTCTTTTCGTAATAAACCCCTGCCTTGAATTTATTTGGCAGATTGATTTTTCATAAGATTCATTCAGAGAAATAAACGCTGCCATAACTTGGCGATCTAGTATGATTTCATGTTTTGACGAATATGCTACATTTTCTTCACATCTCAGAAAAAAGTGCCTGAAAAGCAATACAAATATAAACGTTCATATTGGTTTATCTAAAGAAATAAAGGATAGATACGATTTTAGAGGTAAGTAAAACAAAGACTTATTTCTAAATTTTTGAAACCCTTTCTTTATCCCTTTTGCATTGCATAATATTGTTATACATGGAACTTCATTATACTTGGCATGGGGTCAGTACATCATCTTGCAAATCATAAATCTGGACGCAAACGTTGCCGCTACATTGAGTAAAAAACCAATATGAAGTTCAAGTTCAGCATTTATCCTAATTCATGTGGACGCATGCCATGTTAACATATACTTATATATATCCCTCTATAATACTCATTTCATTCAATGCAATTCTGGAGCGTGCAGTAAGTATTATTATTCTACTTTCATTTTGCCCTCAACTATCGTCTGTCAGCTTAGGCAATCACGGTCTACCCGCGACGCTATGGCTAATACAAAATGTTGTGGTTTATTGAAACGAGAATGTAAATGGTGATCGCTGTAACACAGATGTTGGAATTTTTAAGTGCATTCAAACAAATCTTCCCAGGATCATGTCTATTATTTGATTTGCTGATATAATCATTTTACAGGGAGCTGTTTGAACTAGAAATGAAATAAAACGTACGCAATTTTTCACTACTCAAGGCAGTTTGTAAAAGCTGTAGCTGTTATCTCCCGTACTCAAAGTCAGGGCTTTAGATTAGATTATTAGCTCTAATTACAAGACTGGATTGTAGATACGTTGTTACCATGGAAGAAAGACAAATACGAGCAAAGAGATTATTAAATGTTTTGGTAATATTTCTTTCAAATTTGGTGGAACCTTCCATTCTTCACACGTGTCAGTGTTAACTAATATACATAGTTGTAATAGAGCTAATAATCTAATCTAAAGCTGACTTTGAGTACGGAGATAACAGCTACAGCTTTACAAACTGCTGTGGAGTAGTGGAAAAATGGTACTTTTATTTCCATTCTAGTTCAAACAGCTCCTGTAAAAGATTATATCAGAAATCAATAATAGACATGATCCTGGGAAGATTTGTTTGAATGCACTTAAAATTCAAATCGTGTTACAGCGATCACATTTACATTTTCGTTTCAATAACCACAACATTTTGTATTAGGCATAGGTCGCGGTAGACGATGATGTAAAGCTGACAGACGATAGTTGAGGGAAAATGAAAGTAGAATAATAATACTTACTGCACGCTCCAGAATTGCATTGAATGAAATGAGTATTATAGAGGGATATATATAAGTATATGACATGGCATGCGTCCACATGAATTAGGATAAATGCTGAACTTGAACTTCATATTGGTTTTTACTCAATGTAGCGCAACGTTGCGTCCAGATTTATGATTTGCAAGTGATGTACTGACCCCATGCCAAGTATAATAAGTTCCATGTATAACAATATTGCAATGCAAAGGGATAAAGAAAGGGTTTCATATAATTTAGAAATAAGTCTTTGTTTTACTTACCTCTAAATCTGTATCTATCCTTTATTTCGTTAGATAAACCAATATGAACGTTTATATTTGTATTGCTTTTCAGGCACTTTTTTCTGAGATGTGAAGAAAATGTAGCATATTCGTCAAAACTATGAAATCATACTAGATGCCAAGTTATGGCAGCGTTTATTTCTCTGAATGAATCTTATGAAAAATCAATCTGCCAAATAAATTCAAGGAGGGTTTATTACGAAAAGAAGGACAGATTGATCACGCCAACAATACCACAATCATCAAATTATCCAGTTCAAAATAGTTTTTTGCGACGTTTCCTCCAGACTAGTGGAAAGGAGCATAAACACGTACAAATGAACATATAATTATATGTATTCATAGCGTGACGACGACTTGATCTGGTTTGGACGTCTAATTTCTTATTATTTGTATCCTCATGCGTTGGTGTTGGGCATGGCTGGGCATCAGCTAAGGAGGCACGAAGCAGGGTTCATTCATTGATACGATCTTATCTTCTTAAATCCATATACAAAAGGAGGTGAGTCAGAGACCTGCAGGCGTGGGGTCGAGCCGAGAAGCCTGTACCTACTTATTTGTTTCTTTGTTGGTAAACTATATTTTTTTCCAACCACAGACATTGTGGGTTTGAAGCTAACCCTTAAATTTTGTGACAAGCCATGCTCTTCAAGATATTATGTCGGTGGTACAGATATTGCATTGAATGTCTGAGGAGGTGATGCTTGCTAACCTAACCAGTCATGCTTGGAGGTAAAACATATTCCGTTGATGTAAAAGAAAGCAGACCAGAGCACAATTCTTTCCTCCATTTCATCTCTCCGGTCCAGACGAATCGCGGAGGTTGTGTCTGGCTACAAAATGAAAATTGAAAGGTGTGCAAAGTAAACCAGACTGGGGTAAAAATGCACTCAACATTTGACAACTCTGAGAAAACCCTTTACAGCTTTAGCAAAATAAAAATGGAGAAAGCCACAGTAAAGTTGGACCGTTAAAACGAGTGTTCACTTGTTATTACCGTCTTCAAAAAGCCAAATGGGAATGTCCTTCTCTCAATGAAATGGGCGTAAATAATGAGAATGAGGCGATGTTGGCAAGTGAGTGAGTGCAGTCGATTACAGGCTAGGCTTCCATTCGCTTTTAAGAGATCGGCTCGATACATACCTCATCATGGAAAGTACACATGAGTCTAATTTTATCCTTGATAAAATAGATATACCTAATTGATTCTTAATGGTTCTAATGGGACCCTCAAGGTTTCCCCAAATCAGTCATGGATACCTTGAAAAAATGATTGAGCAAAAGCTTGCATGACCTGTCTTCAATGATGTTGGATGCGATTTCATGCAGACAAATGTTTATAACTATGTAATTGATGCTGAATAATTTTAAAAACGTGCGGAGAATGCAAGAAATAAACCTAGAAAAAACAACAGATACATTTGCAAAATTTTTATTAATAGTAAATTTTAAAAATCATGGTTTTGATAGGATGCCAACGTACAGGATGCTTAACATATAATATTACCTACATTTAACTAAATGATCCATATAGAAACTAGTATCAAGCTGAATAGGAACAACAACTGTTAAGACAAAATAACCTATTCTACTTATGCAACACTACAAGTCATACATGGAGATGTAATGGAGAAGTATACGACGAAATTGTGTTCATAAAATATTCCGATCATCATAAACTCATACAACAAAGAGTACTACAGAATTATGAATTCTACATGTAAAACTCATACAAATAAAAAATTCAAACTAAGTGGTAAAATTTATGCTTTTTAAAAATTAACCTACTGCATCCATGGCTTACAATTTTTTTTAAAAAAGTGTTCGCCAGCGTTAGCATCTCGTTCATGCGAGACTTTCAGAACACCATCCCCAGTCGTCTCGTTCTTTATGTAGAAGACCGAGTTGGTCACCCAGGGTTCTGGGGTGAACAAGTTGAGGTAATAAAGCCGGTCATAAGATGGGATCACGATGCGTTTCCGAGATTCCATGGGCTGCTGAAGCACGTGGACCGTGGCACAGGACGATTTTGACGACGCAACGCGATTTCAAACAAGTGTTGGACAAAACTATGATTCCAAGGATGATTCCAATGGTGAAAGCGACGGTCATGCATACGTATGCCAAGACAGCTAGAAAAATAGACGAAAAAAGGTATGGCAATTTTAAAAACTTTTGGATATTTTGGCAAAACCAAACAACGAGGGAGAAATTGAAATTGGTGTTAATATTAGGAATGACTTACTACAGAGTTTGTTGATCTTGACTTTTGCTTCATCCATGTGTGGACCGACACTGCTTTGTTAGCACTGATCATCATCCATTGGAAGATGTTTAAAATAATTCTGGTGGAGGGGGCCGTTGCTAAAAAAAAAAATTTTAAATAAAAATTATAATTATTTTTTTGCAAGTACCAATAGTGTTCACTGTAATTTTGAATGGTTTTTTGTTTCACTAACGCCAAAAATTGTATAGGTCTAAAGAAATGGGAGTAATTCAACTAGTAAATGAATAAAATACTTACGGAAGCATTTTGGAGGGTACCAACTCTTCCTCCGAATAAGAGGAAGTTTCCGAGGATGGAATCGAGGATGAGATCTTATCATCGAAGTTAAACCGCCATGCCGTGGATTTATTCCAAGTTCCGTTTTTATTGATCTTGATCTGGGGCCAGAGTCCACTCGTGGAGAAAGTCTTTTCACCTTTCACCACTTCCGTCGGAGGAATCATTTCATTAAATAGGAGATGTACACCAAACACGTTGTGGCTGGCTAGGATAATTATCATCACGATTGAGAACGTCATGGCTTGTTTAATTTTGCGGGACCGGATTTTTTTCCGTTGTTCACGAGCCTTCTTCTTGAAGACTGTAATGATAATTAAGAAAAAAAGTATGTTAAACAATTTCTTAATAACACTGCAAACCCTTGCTCAATACTGCTAATTTGAAGATTTTATTTTAAAAAATGTCAGAGTCAATTTGAAAACTGCAGCAGGGGGTAAAAAATGAAAAACTTACTGGGTCGATTCTTGCGGAACGGCATAAGTCAGAGAAATGAGCCGTGGGGATAAGGACAACTGAATTTTGCTTCTGATGGACAACAAGTTAAAGATGTTAACAGGAGAGACGAACAAAGCAGAATGGACTGATCAAAAGGGTTGATACTTTATTTTAAAGTTCTGGAGTTAGCATTGTAGCAGATCATGCATAAATTTTCTATACATAGATATACTTGTGGAGAAGTATTAGAGATGAAAGGTAGGCTTGTCTTTTTTAACATCATATATCATATCATTCTCATAGCATCACTCAAGTCATCATCAGTATTCACCACTCAATTAGCACTATGCATGCATAACACCACTATTTTACTTTGTCACCAGGCTGGACCATCCTCCAGCTTCTGGGTATATCTTATCACAATAATATATGCATAGGAAAACTAAGATAATCTTTGGCATATTTTGGGGGTGTCAACCAACGAAAAAATTGAGACATCCCAATACATGTACACGGTACCCAAATCGCGAATTTATACTCTATTTGGATAAGCAAACTCCCAAAGAAACTTCAAAGGGACGTAATATAGGCACGTATGTTGAGAATAGAAAATTTCCTCTATAAAATACAATATGCTATGTATATATCAGGTCCAATATGACAAAGAACAGAGCTGGGAGACCGGAACACCTCCGGTACAAAGTACAGGTACTAGTACATAAAAAAATGTTCCGGTACCCGGTACAGGTATTCGGTACCTTAAAAAAATATGTCCGGTCCTCGGTACAGGTACATCGGTACATGTTAAACCTACCCCCGGTACAAGTACAGGTACCCGGTACTTGAAAATACCCCGGTACACGTTCCGGTACAGTGTTTTTTCTTCATTTAGAGATGAAATTGTGCCTAATAGTCACCATAACTTAGAAATGGACAGATATTGCTCCAAATTCAAGATTTAGGACTAAAAACTACAAAAATACTACATTTTGAAACATATTTTTATGAATTTATGAAATGTAAACACTGCTCCGGTACAAAGTACACGGTACTCTTTGAAATGAAGTCCGGTACCCGGTACAGGTATTCGGTACGTCTTCCGAAGTAGCACCAGTAACAAATCCCGGTACCGGCAGTACCGTACCTGTACCGGAGTACTTCGGTACCCAAATGTACCGCGGTCTCCCAGCTCTGCAAAGAAATGACTCAGAGTTGACAATAGAGCCAATCATACTGATGAAAGATAATGATGTATTTTATATAATTTTCATTAAAACCATTCTTAGCTTGATTTACTTCGGTTTAAGTGTATTGTAGTAAAATAAGTATTAGTTGCAAGGGAATGACTCCAATATTTCATCCCACGCTTGGCATGGAACATGATGCTTATTGTCCCTTCAAAAGCATCCCTTAAGGAAGTCTAGTTAACGCCAATGCCATCTCAGACGCCAAATTTTATGTCAAATTACTTTCAGTCGACTGGATGTCTCAAGTCTCGACCTCCTATGACGGGCTTGGATTGTAATAGAATATTCTGTGTTGGACTTTTGCCATGAATAAATTAATGGAGAACTCTTTTCTTAATTTATTATATATATTATGGTTGTTTTTGTCTCAATTATCATAATCAAAATCACTTCACAATTCCATTCATCAATGGCTGTAATCTAGGCCTTCATTTTCATTACTATCAAATTATGCGAAGCTGAAGATGGCTTTTGATCCAAACAACGTGACTGTTCATTTAGCGTAATTTGACTCCTACGTGGATACGAAAACAAAGAATATTGAACAACTCCGTTGTAAAGTCACATTATAGATATTCGATAATATTCAATGGATTTTGATTTTTTCTCAAATTAAATGAATTTTTAAAGAACCATCCATTGAAGTGAGCATTTAAATGAAATGATAGTCAAAACAGTATTAGTTAGCTGGAAACATATTAAGTTACACAGACAGTGAATGGCATAAACAAAAATCTTGAAAAATCACAAAGAAAGCAATAACAGACAAGGTAATCAAACATGCTCAAATAAGATGATGTCAAGTGTTACAATGTAACTAAGGCATATTATGTTCGGCTCATGATGTCAAAAAAATTGATATTAGTTTTTATACGAACAGAAAAGACATGCAAAACTTCTTTCAACTGAAAGACGAAGAAAATTGTCCAAATCGATGTATCTGGATAAACGTTTCTTTATTCCCATCAAGTCTATGGTGTAGACATGCTAATTAGCTATTTTTTCACCTAGTTAAGCATATTATTGATAGATGAGATGTTTGCGCGACAATCTATTGACGTATTTTGAAAGAAGTCTGTAGTATGCAGAGTAAGTTCATATCA